>CM060111.1:7898482-7923482 GCA_030522415.1 Channallabes apus | reverse complement strand
CGCAGTCTAACATGCGGTTCAGTTCCCAGTGTGTGTTTGTTATGCATGATAGGATGTGTGTGTGTGTGAGTGTTACTCACAGACCTGCTCATTGGACAGTCGAGGCTGGAAGGCGGATCGGCGATCATAATCATTAATCTCTTCACTGACATGAAGCACTGGGGGGAAGGAGAAGAAAGCAGAGAGAGAGAGGAGGAGAGAGAGAGAGAGAGACGGAGAGGACGAGAGGGGTCTGATCGCATCATGTCATCTGGCAAATCAGATGAGACTTTTGAAAGCAGATTTACATGGCGTCCTTCCCGCCCCCAGAGGACTGGATGGAAAAACTCATACAGCAGAGAGGTGGTGATGAAGTGCTCGAGAGAGAGAGGGGGGGCGGGTGGGTGTGAGGAGGCGGCGGCGTGTATGAGGGGAGCCACATCAGCTTACCTACATTTACAGGAACATAGGGGGAAATGCAGGATGCAGATGGAGAGTGAAATAAGATGGGCCAGAGCCATGAAGTGGAGCGAGAGAGAGAGAGAGAGAGAGAGTGAGTGAAAAGCATGACAGAAAGAAAGATGGATTCATTTGGAGCAGCGGTTCTCCAGCTCAGTCCTCAGGGCCCCCCAGACGGTCCACATTTCTGCTCTGTCCCAACTTTCCAGCACAAAACGGCAGCAGGGTAATGAACCTGGAGCGAAGTGTCTGGTCTGAACTAGACTGAGAGTGGAGACGAGAGAGATGGGGAAGTCAGAGTTACAGAAAGATAAGAGTAATACTGAGTGGTATACGAGTGTGTGTGTGTGTGTTCTTTGCCTGTGCGTGTAAACATTTCGAATCCGGCTCCCTGACAGGTGATTCCTCGTGTTCAGAGCTTTTGTAGCTGTGTGTCCCCTCCGGCTCGGGACTCACAGAAACACGGTGTGTAAACCTGAGATTAATATGATCCCCTACCAACTCACCCCCCACCAACACACATGTATACCTGTGCGCACACACACACACACAGGCAAAGCAGCGTGACCATCCGTGGCCCACTAGCGCCACTGCTATTACTTTGGCTTTCACTGGCCTCGTCTATTTAATCACCTCGACTTGTTTATTTGGTGGAGAGCAATACGCGAGTCGTTTACTCGAATCTGTTTCCATCATTCGCCTGGACTCTGTCAACATTCGCTACTGCCAGAGGGCCAAATTGCCTGCAGACTGTAAAAAAATAAGTCTCTTTGCATTCGTCAGTTGTACGCACGCACGCACGCACGCACAAGCATTTACACACATGAAATGCTAATGCGCATCGATGAGGTGGAGGGGCAGGACAAAGGATCACGGTTTTCCTTTGCAGAAAAAAATGAGATGAAGGCCCGTGCGAGTCAGTTTGTCTCGGGGATGCTTGTCGCGAGCCATAGGCTTTTGTTTTGTTCTGAACACGGTGTCTCCACTTGACACTGTTCTCGAGCGCCGCGGTTTATCCTTTGATCCAGGCCCACGAGCGTATAAGTCTCCTGCTAAAATAAAGATGTTGACATTTAATTAAAGGAATTGAACCCACCTTCCACCACCGCGTTCAAAACGGCAATCAAATGAAATCCTCCCGCATGAGCAGAATCCCAAAGCCCTTTTGTTAGATTAACTTCAGCCCCTTCGCCTGGGCCCGAGCCGCAAGCCGACGAAAGTGCACTAAGCGTTTCTGTTCCGATATTTTCGCTCATTATTGCAGCAGATCACTCAATTCCTGAAATGTTTATTTGAAAGTCTCAGCGGTGGCGGGAAAGCACAGCAAATAAAAAGGGGAAATACAAGTGAGTTCCACTTAAAAAACCTATATATTTTCTGTATTTCTGCAGCGAACGATCGGGATGCTTTATGAAACTATTTAATTGCATTCTTGCATTGCATACACTATTCGCAAGCAGAGAGAGCTGAGAGTGATGGTTTGCACATCTGTTTGTGTTCATATTCCACACCAGCTTCAATTCTCAGTGCTAGGAGCAGACTGTAGTTGGTGCTGGTGCCAATATTTACGCCATAATTATCGATCAAGCGAAGCTGATCTTTAGCTCTCAACCTGTTCCTGTTTTGCACTTCGGCATGAATCTTCATCCTTCACATCCTCATGATTCTTCACTTCCTCAGTGTGGTTTCAGTTCAATGTTGGGAAAATGCAGTGAGTTTTTAATAAACAAGTCACTTTTTTCTGCATGAATATTTGATTCTGTACTGTACTGATGTTAAAAATCATTACTCATGAATAATTAAATCATTAGTAACAGTACCACCATCCAAACAAACTAGTCATGTGAGAAATGAATGATGCAAAAGTGTAAACAAACAGATTAATAATTCAAAAACAGCAACACAACAGCAGCTCTCTTGTCCCTCTGTCCCCATTGCTGGACTGCAGTTGTGCCCTCTTGTGGTGTACAAGTAAGTAGATATGTGAGCTATGAAATATGAAATATCATGCAAAAGCAAAATTTCTCAATAAATTCATCATTTTTAAGCAGTTAAATTGATGCATTGATTAATAATTAATCAAGTTCCCTAATATGGCATGTTTTAGTTCAAAGTGAGATAAATCCATTCATGTGTTTTGACAAAAGCGTACTGCATAAAGCATTGGAGACTGAGAGAGAATATTTTGTGCTTGGTTTCTCTGAGTCACAATGATGCTAAAAACAATCAGCTGACAATATCACGTTGAATCTGTCTTTGGTTTTATCAATTTGAATTTAGTTAGATTTTTTTTTTTTTTGCGAAACGCTATAAATCCACTGCTTACAGTTTGCGTCACAGCCAGCAGTTGTTTCTGCGTCAATGTAAATATGCAGTTTAGTATTGATATTACGTATGTCGTGTGTTTATTTTTAATTACAAAGATTGTTGAAGATTACAATTCCTCAGCTTCCTTCTCTAATACTTCTGTAGTTGATGACCGCGACTGATCTTACTGTACAAGTCCTTGGATTCTGGGGAAACTGCAATGACAGTAACAGACTCTAAATGTCCTTTTATTCTAACTTCAGCATTCTCTTAATGTCCATCTTAAGGTCCAGGTGGGAGGTTTACTTCATTGATCATGTGACAGGAAGAAGCGATGTGATTGAGGTTTTTTGTTTGTTTTGGCTGTGTCACATTTTGCTATTAAGTAATTCAATTCAATTCAATTCAGTTTTATTTGTATAGCGCTTTTAACAATTGACATTGTCTCAAAACAGCTTTACACAATCAAAAGAATTATTTAAGTTTGTATGGAATGTGAATGTGTATGAATCAAAATGTTCAGATAGTCCCTGGTGAGCAAGCCCGAGGGCGACAGTGGCAAGGAAAAACTCCCTGAGATGGTAATAGGAAGAAACCTTGAGAGGAACCAGACTCGACAGGGAACCCATCCTCATCTGGGTGAAACAGATAGCAGGAAATGATCTGCATTTATACAGTGTTAAGTGTTAGGTTCAGCTATAATAGTTGATGTTAATTGATGTTATAATACTTGATGTAAAATGGAGTCCAGTAGTTATTCGAGACTCAGATAGACTTGTAGAAAGTTCCAGTCCTGAACTATCGAATTGTCAAGTCCTCAGAGAAACAGCTGACAACACCAGTCGAGGCCAGAACCATCTTCTAAGTAGATAGAATCATCCCCAGACACCAGGCACATCCTAAAGAGACACACGGGGCATCCATGCGATGAGACCTCCAACCAGAAACCGGGCACCAGGATGGACCAGACAGGTCCGGAGGGCAGAGGGAGTCTGGATCACTGGCAGCTCAGGAACCACATGTGTAGCTCGACAGAGAGAGAGAGAGAAAGAGTGAAAGGGGGAGACAGGGGGAGAGAGGAAAGAGAAAGAGGGGGAGGAAGAGAAGAGGAGGAGAGATTGCAATTAGGTATGGTCACAGTCACAATGTCTAATGTGAATGTATATTTACTGTAGAGTGCAAGCAGGGACTCCGGCAGGACTAACTATGACAGCATAACTAAAGGGAGAGCCAGAAGGAAACACAAACATGAGGGGGAACTGAGATGTAAAGCAAACAATCACCTCACCGTCAACAAACCTGAGTGATCAAATGAGACTGAGGAAGACAGCATCTAAAACATACCAGTTCACCATAATACTCTACGTCCATGAGTCCCCCAGATCTGCTCCTTTACCTTATGGCAAATCTATTTATAAAAATGCTTGGCTAAATAAATAGGTTTTTAGCCTAGACTTAAACACTGAGACTGTGTCTGAGTCCCGAACACTATTTGGAAGACTATTCCATAATTTTGGGGCTTTGTAATAAAAAGCTCTGCCCCCAGCTGTAGTTTTCATAATACGCGGTACTGATAAGCAGCCTGCATCCTTTGACCGAAGTAGGCGTGGCGGATCGTAAGACACTAGCAGTTCGCTCAGATACTGCGGCGCGAGACCATTTAATGCTTTATATGTCAAGAGTAGTATTTTAAAATCAATGCGAAATTTCACAGGGAGCCAATGCAGTGAAGATAGGATAGGGGTGATGTGCTCATATCTTCTGGTTCTAGTGAGGACTCTCGCTGCTGCATTCTGGACTAGCTGAAGCTTGTTTATGCACCTAACTGAACAACCAGACAGTAAGGCATTACAATAGTCCAACCTAGAAGTGATAAAAGCATGAACTAGTTTTTCTGCATCGTTTAGCGACAATATATTTCTTATTTTGGCGATATTTCTGAGGTGAAAGAAAGCTATCCTGGTAATATTATCTACATGAGCTTCAAATGAAAGGCTGGAATCTATAATCACGCCGAGGTCTTTTACTGTTGCACTTGACGGAACAGAAAGGCCATCTAAAGTTACGGTGTGATCTACGATTTTACTTCTAGCTGTATGCGGTCCTATGACTAGAACTTCTGTCTTATCCGGATTAAGCAGAAGGAAGTTAATTAGCATCCAATTTCTTATGTCCTGCACACATTGCTCAACTTTAGTAAGATGGTTTTTCTCATCAGGTTTTGTTGAGACGTATAGCTGTGTGTCATCAGCATAACAATGAAAACTAATACCATGCTTACGGATTATGTTGCCCAGAGGAAGCATGTAAAGGGAAAAAAGCAGTGGGCCTAAAACTGAACCCTGCGGAACGCCAAACTCCACTAGAGAACATGCAGAATAATCACCATTTAAGTCTACATACTGATAACGATCGGTCAAATAGGATCTGAGCCAGGAGAGGGCTGTACCCTTAATTCCTACTACATTTTCTAATCTGTGAAGAAGAATAGCATGATCAATAGTGTCAAAAGCTGCACTGAGGTCGAGTAATACAAGCATAGTTACACAACCCTGATCAGAGGCCAATAGGAGGTCATTTACTACTTTAACGAGTGCTGTTTCTGTGCTGTGATGAGGCCTAAATCCTGACTGATACAGTTCATGTATGCCATTTCTATGTAGATATGAGCATAGCTGCTCCGCTACTATCTTTTCCAGAATCTTAGAGATAAAGGGGAGGTTTGATATTGGCCTGTAATTGGACAGCTGACAGGGGTCGAGGTCAGGTTTCTTAATTATTGGTTTAATAACTGCTACTTTAAAAGATTTTGGAACATAACCAATGCTGAGTGAGGAATTAATTATTCTCAACAGCGGTTCTGTTATTACTGGTACTATCTGTTTAAGAAAATGTGTCGGTATAGGATCTAATATACAGGTTGATGAATTTGCAGAAGAGATGAGTGAAATTAGTTCATTCTCTTCAAGAGGAGTAAAGTCTTCTAGGTTTGAATCTGACATGGCTAGGTTAACATCTGTATCAATTACATTGTTTGGTTTCAAAGTCTCAATTTTATGCCTAATATTTACAATTTTATTATTAAAAAAGTTCATGAAGTCCTCACTATTGCATGATGTTGTTGTGGAGATTTCTGTAGTGGTCTTATTTCTGGTTAATTTGGCTACGGTATTAAATAAAAATCTAGGATTATTTTTATTTTCTTCTATAAGAGTGGAGAGATACGTTGATCTAGCTACACTAAGAGCTTTCCTATAGTTCAGGATGCTCTCTTTCCATGCTATTTGAAATACCAATAATTTAGTTTGACGCCATTTACGCTCTAATTTCCGAGCAGTCTGTTTTAAAGTGCGCGTGTGATCGTTATACCAGGGAGCGAGTTTCTTATCTCTAATAATTTTTCTTTTAGCTGGAGCTACATTATCTAAGGTACAACGAAGTGTCGACTCTAAATATTCAGTCGCCTGATCAAGTTCTGTGGGGTCAGACGGTGGCCTAATCGAAGTTGGTAACTGTGGGAGATTACTGATAAAACTCTGTGTGGTAGTTGATGTGAATGTACGTTTAATACGGTAGCGCGGTGCTGTGCGTACATTATCACTGTGACACACTTGAATGGAGACAAGATAGTGATCTGAGATAATTTCAGACAGTGGAATTGTGAATACATTTCCTATACTTAATCCGAAGAATATTACTAAATCTAAAGTGTGACCTGCTTTATGAGTGGGTCCTACTACACACTGATTTACGCCTACGGAGTCCAGTATGGATATAAATGCTGTTCTCAGAGGGTCTTCTGGATTCTCAAAATGAATGTTAAAATCTCCAGCAATTAACACTTTGTCTACAGAAACGACCAGGTCTGAGATGAAATCCGCAAATTCACTAAGAAATTCAGAATACGGCCCTGGAGGTCTGTAAATTATAATTAGTGGAATCGACTGAGCTGATTTAATATACTTAAATAGACTTATGTTACTATAGAGAATTTCAAATGAGTTAAATTTGTGTCCGTGTTTTTGTACGATAGACAGATTATCATTATGAATAGCTGCGACGCCTCCTCCTCTACCAGTTAACCGAGGCTGGTGTATGTAGCTGTATCCAGGAGGACTAGCTTCATTTAGAGCTACATACTCATCCTGTTTAACCCACGTTTCAGTTAAACAGAGTATATCAAACGCCTGATCTGTGATAATTTCATTAACAATAACTGCTTTTGATGCGAGAGATCTAATATTTAACAATCCTATCTTCAGATCAGAGGTGCCGGCTGCGCATTCAGTATGATCTGAGTTTGTGGTCTTTATGTTAATTAAATTATTGAAACAGACTTTCTGAGTCTTTCTACATTTTTGCTTAGATCGGGGAACAGACACAGTCTCAATAAGGTGAACCCTGAGTGACGACTCTATGCAGCTAGCAGACGGTTGGTTTAGCCTGTCTGTCTGCTCCCTGGCCTGGGCTCTGGATTGTCACCGATTAACTAGACCTCTACTGAGACTATGAGCTATACTGCAGGAAATGAGAGCAGCACCTTCCCGAGTGGGATGGACACCGTCCCGCCCTAACAGGCCAGCTTTGCCCTCAAAGGTCTTCCAATTATCTATGTAGCCCACATTATTTTTGGAGCACCACCTGGACATCCAGCGGTTCAGCGACCATAACCTGCTGTAAGCTATGTCGCCACGTCTCATTGGGATGGGACCAGAGCATACTACTTCATCGGACATCGCCTTCGCTAATTTAAACACATCAGTAAAGTTACTCTTACTAACCTCTGACTGACGAAGGCGTATATCGTTAGCTCCAGCATGTACCACTATCTTAGAGAACCTGTGCTGTCCTAGAGCCCTAAGATTACCTGCTATGTCCGGTGCTCTGGCTCCCGGGATACACCTAACCACTGCCGCTGGCGCCCCTAAAGGTCTAGCTAATGTCACGTGTCTCAGTATAGAGTCTCCTATAACCAGAGCTCTTTCAGGTTTCTCAGCGGGTGCATCACTGAGGAGAGCAAACCTGTTGGACACGTGACGCGCAGAGGAGGTGTGCTCCGGTGGGCTAGCCTTAGCGTTAGCTTTGGCTGAACGAGTATGCCGCCGAGTCGTCACCCACTCGCCCCGCTGTGAGGGCTCTAATGCCGGAGTCGGGGGCTGTTTATCTCCGCCTGTGGCACCCAGACTGTCCGCTACAGGAATAACGCTGCTCTCACACTGTCTAACACTCTCTAAAGTCTGGATGCGCTCCTCTAACGCTGAAATCTTCTCCGTCAGAGTGCTCACTAACACACACCTATCACAAATAAAGTTATCACTAATGACGGAGGATAAGTACTGTTGCATTTAGCCAAAAAATTGTCTGATCACTCAATCACTCCTCATCGATACTGCGTTATCCTTTATAGACGGTTGTTGGGGGCATAGAGCCTATCCCAGGATAATTAGTGCAGGAGGTGGGGTACATCCTGGATGCAGTGAGCACACACACACAGACACACACACACACACATTCAAATTGCTCATTTACACACTACAAGGCAATTTGGGAACAGCAATTCACTTAATTTGCATGTCTTTGGTCTGCGGGACGAAACCGGATCATCCAGGGGGAAACCCACCAATCAAACCCGGACCCTGGAGGTGTGAGGCGTCAGTGCTAAAGAATAAGCCATCGTGTCGCAGAGGATATATTGTGATTTGCAAAAAAATAAAATAAATAAATAATAATAATTATACATGTGCTTTTATAGACAACTTTTTTGTGCTTAAGGAAATAATTCATTAGAATAAGCGAAACCCATCACATACACAAGTCGTACATTTATACTTAACATTTTGTCTCAAGGACCCAGCAGGGGACTCTCTGTCATTCATGGAATTCGAACACACAGCCTCCTGGTGACTGGAACAGACCCGTAACCACATACAGTAGAGATGTAACGAAACACACAACACAATTAATCAGGGGCTTTGACGTGTTTCACAGTCAGTGACGCTTCAGAACTGTAAAATAAATTCTCTCAGTGCAGATTTATTTTATGAACCCGAGTCAAACACATATTAAGCCTGTTTATTTTTTATGCAACAATATTTTGGATGTTTATTAGAATCGTAAAGTGTTAGTTCCTGAAGACATTTAGGTCCATGTTGACATTTATAGGCTGACTTTATTCTGTCATCAGTCAGAATGAGCAAATAAGTAAACGTTGAAAATGCTGGATGTAGGTAATTTCTACCTATAATTTTTACAACATTATTATTATTATTATTATTATATATTTGGATTGATATGATTTTTTCATTATTATTATTTATTTGGGGGGTGACAGAGGCTTGGGATTGGGTGTGGTCTCTGGTTTCTATCTCCTTTTCCCTATTGTGTCACACATTCAGGGTTTTACTCTTGATTGCTTGACATGCAGTTATTATAAATCTATGGGTTCAGGTGTCATGTTGTGTGATATATATTTCTTTCGCTCTATATTATCCTGCTGAGGAAAATTGAAAAGCTAAACATTTCAAATAATGCTCAAAAGTCCCACATTTTACTGCTTATTTAACAAGTTAACACGCAGTACTGTGCATTTTATATTTCGCTTTCAAAGAGCCAGACATTCCTGTATTATTTAATGTCAGTTCTCCAGGCTTCCTTTCTTTTTTTTTTTTGTTGCAAATTTTTTGAGCTTTCATTTTCAGAACGGTATCTGAGCAGTTTCAGAGGAATGCTTTTTGTCTGTTAAACCACACAGTGACCTACGAATCATTCAAGCATAACAAAAAAAAACATCTAATTAAAGGCATGAACCATTGAGAAACAGATGATGACAGATGATCAGGCTGGTGATTCGTGTACTGCTGATGCTGATGCTGAGTGGTTGGAACAGACGAGAGGGGAAATGAGGTCGATACTGAGGTTGTACTGTAGCCTGTCACTGTAAAAACAAAAATTCTATTTCTTTGCAACTGAGCAACAAGATGGGAACAGGCGCTTCTTGTATGATGTCATAGTAGGGAGGAAAGATCTGATTGACTTGTTTATGCTTGTTTGGGGAAATAAAAAATAAAAAAACACACACTTGCACTGGAGATCCATCTGAATGCCTAAACATGGCTAAAATGTGAAATGTGCTATTTTAAATTTCATGTACTGAATGCAAAATTTGAGCTTCAGGGC
Source organism: Channallabes apus (assembly GCA_030522415.1). Lineage (NCBI taxonomy): Eukaryota > Metazoa > Chordata > Actinopteri > Siluriformes > Clariidae > Channallabes > Channallabes apus. The sequence goes on along the minus strand of CM060111.1, from coordinate 7,913,561 downwards.
ATTCACATCGTAATTGCAACATCCCCAAGAAGACTGGAAGCCAGTCATGTTTCATTTCTGGTTTAGTTTCTTGTTTTTGTTTTCTGCCTCACTTGCTTCTTTGAAAAGGTACTCGCCTGAGCTCCCGCAGTGACGCACATCCCCGTATCTGCATCGTAACAGAGAGCGCATTCATGTGTACGAGTAGCACGCGCGAATTCCCGTTAGTTTGTTGTGCACACCTCCCAAACTAATCTATAGTGCTGTGCATCAGGAAAAGGCTGACTTGCTGAGCAGGGAAGAGCTTTCTTCCCCGAATGTCGTTCATTTCCAGCCGCATTCCCGTGTCTCCGACGTCTCACCTTTTACTACGCACTCGACCATTATTTGAATCCAACTAAAATGATGCGTCCAATTCCAGCAACACTAAAGCGGTCCTTCATCATGTTCATCTCGTCCTCATCGGCCCCCCAACTGACAGATTTAATGCCGTTTCCATATTTCATCTCGACAAATCCATATAGAACCGAGACGAGACAGAAAACAGTGGCGTAGAGGAGTCAGGAATGCCGAGATGTAGACTGTTAAATTACCTCCACTTTTGATTTGTCAGGATTTTACAGGGGGAAAAAAAACTTAAATGAAAGCATAATGCACTCCTTTACCAGGAGCTCTCAGTGGGGACGCGGCTGAATCTGTATTAGAGAGGCTCTTGCGAGGAGATCAGAAGAAGGAAAATGAAAGCGACGATAACGTGGGAGGTAAAGAAGAGGAAGTGAGAGGGAGAGGGAGTGAATTGTTAAAGTCAAGAGGCTGTTGGTATTGAGAAGTGCACATTCCTGTGTGTGTCTTGATCTGTCCTGTTTCATTTGTTCTATGGAATTGGATTTGGCTCGTTTCTTTGTTCAGGTTTCTGCAAATTCCAGGCTAGCTCCGCCCCAAGCTTTGCATACTGTATAAATGAACTACGAGGGTGAGTCAAAAATGATCCGCACTCTGGCTGTGGACCTAATTTTAAATAACATTTAGAAAAGACAAATAAATCATTATTTCAACCTAACCTCATTGCATTTCAATACACTGGTGCCATCAGTCAAAAGGCTTTTGCATTCCCTCATAAAAAATAAAAATAAAAAATAAAAATTCGGCTGAGCTGCGAGACACAAATGCACCGCTGTCTTCACTTCTTCACCGTCGTCCTCGTAGGGCTGCTTTGGTGAACGTCTGATGGAGCGAGGTCAGGACTATAGGGAAGATGTTTTAACAACTCAAAAGAAAGTTTTTGTCGAGTGTCGACAGTGTGGTCAAGAAGTGTGCGGACGTGCATCGTCATAACACCCTTGGATATCAGTCCTCTGTGTTTAATCTATAGTATCTTCAATAAGCTCTTCGTCTCATTGTAACGAGCACGGTTGATTGTTGAACTTTTTTCCTGATTATGTTCCAATACTGGTCCTTGAGAATCCCAGAAAACTTTAAGCAGTGATGAATTTTCCAGCTGATGGTCGGCAATTGAGGATGTTTTCGTTCCATACTCTCGTTTACTCTCAGGCTCGTAGTGATGAATCCGTGTCTCGTCACCAGTAATGATTGTCTTTAAGAAACTTTCACCTTCCTTAGAGTATCGGCCTAAAGATATCCAAACACTTTCTCCCAGGAAAGTCTTGGATACACCCTCAGACCACAAAAACGAATCGTTGCATGCTGCTCTTCTTTCCTGTAGATCACAAGTGGGGCATCCATTTTTGCTCACACCGGAGTTACAAATGAACCAATAAAAATGTGACATGTTAACACCTTGAATGGAAAGCGCTGATGAGACAGAAGTGTTAATATAAACCAGAGTGCAGATCATTTTTTACTTTTTTTACCAATAACATGCCGATAGCAGGCAACTAAGAGCTGTAGAATAATGGGAATCACCAGGGATCTCCCGATATGATATTATCACGATGCCTGGGTGCCGATACTATTTGCATTGTGAATCTGTTAGTATCATGACTTTATAAATGATCTATTACGACATACATTTTTTTTTTCCAGATTTTGCTACAGTTTGCACAAATTATTTGCTCCTCCCACACAGGATGCTGTGCTGTGTGAATAGTTTAGAGCACTCCCGCAGGATTCTAGAGGTATTGCACCATTGTGAAAACATATATAAATTTAAAATGTATACAAAAAAAATTAGTAGTATGAATATGATGCATGAATAACCACACAAAAGAATCACGATACGTAACCGAAACCATTTTTTTTTTCTCCCCATCTCTACTATACATTATAGCAAAGTGAGTGAGAGATCCCAGGCCCGAGAGGTAATTATTCAAGCAGGATGAGCGCCGAAACCCCCAGTAGACTTGTTTAAATGAAGGAGCCACTACGAGGCGCGCTCCAGCCGAAGAGCGAGCTAAAGGTTACGTGGCTTTTCGGGAGAACTGCTAATGCCACGCACCTCACCTGGCCTTCACGGCGTGTGGAGAGATTGAAGGGTGACAGCAAGGCCACGCTGGAAGGAGGAAAGAAAAGTGTTTTCGAAGTCAAACTGTGAGGAAAGTGCAAAAGAGAGAGAGAGAAAGTGTAAGAATAACGTTGACTAGAATGTGAAAGAGTCTGCAGAAACCGAATAGTTTGTCTCCTCTACCTTTAAGTACGAGACCTGCCTGACGTCGCTGACGGTTGTAATGTATCTTCAGGCTAAATATACACAACTTCAACCAGCAACGGTAAACATGACTGTATTGTCATTTCAGCAAGCAGTGACACCTTATTAAATCTAACAAGACGGACTATATACTCATGTTAACATTCCTGCTCCCTTGTCTGAACAGATGTTTACGTAACCAGTTTGTCATGGATGTTAGAGATGGTCTCGACTCCCTTCCCCCACCCACTCCTTCTGCTTATTGCTTACTAAAAACATTTACTACTGTAAATGCACCACACAGCACATCTAATATAGTCCTATGTTAATGAATAGCTTTGTCCCTCAGTATCTGGCTGATTTAATCCTCTCATTGTCTACACCACTTTATACACCAGTATACAGGGTCGCAGGGGGCCTGGAGCCCATCCTAGCAGACTTGATGCATAAGCTGTGGGATGTGTGGACAGGGTGCAAATCCCACACGCCTACACACTGATTCACGCACTACAGGCAATTTAGCCTAATCTGCATGGGAAATCCACCCACTACAGGGAGAACATGCAAACTCCATGCACACACACACACCCAAGTGGGACTCGAACTCTGGAGTTGCAAGGCGACAGTGCTCTAACCACCACTAAGCCACCGTGCCGTCTCAGGCTGCATAATCAGCCTTTATTAATCAGAAATGGATGCAATTAAAAAAATGTGAAAACCTCTTCTGGAATTTGTCATTATTATTTTTTTATTCAGCCTTCAGGGATTCCAGTCCTCATGCATACCTCTTCTGGATGCCACCATGTTATTATTGAAGTGGTTCATTAAAAAAAAAAAAAAAAAGATTTCGATTTCAAGTGAAACTGAGACTTGTGATGAAATTGTGATGGACTTTAAGCATGGTATGGCACTGAGACCTTTAGACCCCTAGCGCAAACGTTTTAAAGAAGCCTGTACATCTGAGAATGATGCTCTCGACCGAAGTGGCTCAGAGCCCACTGCAGTTGTTTCTGTCAACCTGCATTGTTGTCCTTAAAAATTTGACAGAAATTGACAACCCATCTGTCTTTGGGAACTGTGCATGCAATCATTCACGAACACCACTTGCCCGTTCCAGGAACGTGGGTGGGAGTTATTGCCACATGCCCCATACAGTCCTGACCTCACTCCAGCCATTTCCACATGTGTGGGGCATTAATGGAGTTCCTGGGAGGCTAGCGTTTTTTTAGATCAAATCCGATCATGGCCATACTGATAAAACTTCCTACCTTGATGGTATCCAAACACTAGTTAAAATGCTGGGATGAGTGGTTTGTTATTCTGCGCAATCAAAAGTCCCGGGTTAGAATAGTTTTTTTTGTTGGCTGTTAGCTTAAAAACCTTTTTTTTTAAAAGTTTGAAAACCTCACCCGCAAGGACCATAACCAAACCCACACAACCGGAACGTCTGGTACTAGAATGATTTCACTTCTTCCGCTGACCTAAAATTCTGTACAATAAAGAGAAGGAAAAAGCTCACAGAGAGCAAACGATTAAAATCTATTCGAACTGATTGCTTCCTGTAATTAATTTGATAGTTTTTTTTATGAACAAGTTTGAACTTGGAACTTGGAGAAAGAAAGTGAAAGCCCACTCATTGTTATTCAGTGGTCAGTGGGTGGTGGATTAGAAGAAAAAAGGGCAAGAAAAAAAATAATGCCAACTATGCAAGCCATCTCTAAGAAAGAAAAAAGGCTGGGGGGGAAGAAATGCTGCCTATGCAGCGGAGAAGAAAGCGAGTTTTTCAACAGTATGCCAGTCTGTTAAGACCGAAAACAATCCAGCCAAGAGGAAAGCGCGAGTTGAAGAGGGAAAGAATAAAGCAACAGATGTAAGACAAATGGAGATGGGCAGGCGATTGGTCGATGTAACGCTGCAACTACAGAAAACAACAGAAACATGGCAGTGACACACACACAGAGCAGATGATCAATGGGGACATTTCTTTCTTTCCAAGCCACCCACTGTCCACTGAATCTGTCACTGTGAGCGGTAGGTCGGGGATATAGCGCACACAGACACGCACACACTCTTCACCCTCTCTGCTCTTGACAAAACACCCACTCGAGTTCTCAGCAGAGTGGTGTATAAATGAGAACTGCAACACTGATACCATCAGCCCAAAGCCAGCAGAAAATGAGCATTGGAACGGCATGAGGAATCACAAATCAGAAAATCTTCTCAGAAAGTGCTCGCGGTCCCGCTGCTTGCCGCGCTCGCACGGGTCAGGGGTCATACAGGCTGAAAAACGGCACAGGAGTCAACACTGAAATGTCAGAGATTAGTCATGCACCAAACAAAGATGGATTGATGCATAATAAGTTGGTTGACATTACACCGAGTTACAAATCAGCCCTATGAGCTGCATGTAGATTCCCACCCCTGTGCCGTTGTACGTCACTGACCGTACGCCTGGAAATCGCATAGACATGACTCTTGAAATAAGTTATTAGCAAGCATCTAAGGAGCCTGGCTCATAAGGACAGCTAATCAAATGTTAGATTAAAGCTGGGTTGTCAAGGTTACCATGGAATGCGATGCAAAAACTCGTCAGTTCAAACATTTTTAACAAGTTAAATTCTTAATAGCAATTAATCAAATAAAGGTGAATTATTAACATCTATACAGCAAGAACCCTAACGTCGTATGATGATGTCATGTACCGTTTCAGTAGTTTTAAGTAGATGATGACCTTGTCCACTTAAAATACATTAAGATAACCTTGTTGTCTATTTTTTTTTTCTTCTTTCTTCAGTCTGTTGTTTGACGAAGCAATAATTGCACTAAAAACTACAAAATGTCTCTTTACTTCTCTAAATAATCCCCTGCTACACTGTTGCACTTACTGTACAGTATCTTAGCATTTCCATAGTGCATGGATACCATCAAAGGACAAGGTTGTCTCCGTACATCTGCTTCACATCTGAAACACTGGCCTCCCAGGAACTCCTTTAATGGCCCGAACATGTGGATCGTCTTTTACTGCTTGAAGTCTTCTATACCGGTCAAAGTGTTTTACAGCTTCATTAAAAAAATATATACTATATATCAAGTCCCAGTTTGACTTGAACATCCCTTGTTCTCGCCTCAGTCACAGGGTATCTGTGTTCACTTGTTCAACGCAGTCTTAGTGTCACATTTGAAATCGGTACAGTATGACATCATTGCGTCAACTGATTCTAACGACTTCTAAAACGACCTCATACAGGTTCCAACATCTGTTTCATTGCCAGATTAACATCACTGCAATGTTTTGACAACCGAACCTTCCCGCTGGGTGTATATGCTTATATTCCCAACATCCAATAAACACCAGATCACCTTTAACAACTGTGAAATTCGCACTGCATATAAAGTCTTTTACGAGATACAAATGCAGAAGCCTTGCCCCTGGGTCAAATCATAACCAGTGCACAATATCTCAAGTAACAGTATTAAACTTTGCCTGCAGTGGTGCATCGCCTGCACCTTCAATATGTATCTTATACCTGAACTTGTGCAAGATGTGTTTGCCTTTAAAAGTAAAGCTTTGCAGGAATATCTCCCTTAACCTTACGTTAAATGTGCAATATGCTCACATTTACAGGTAAAAGATATACTAATATTGAATGTATGAAAAAAAAAAAGGAAAAGAAATGGATGTTCAGAAAAGCAGCGCTGAGTAAAGTCTACGGATAATAACCATACTTTCATTAATATGTATTTACTGGTGCATTTCTGACCCTTGAATATGAGACGTGCTCAACAGCGATGAATGTAAAATAGCAATATATTTTTCCACGTGGTAATTCAGCAGAGTCATTTTGTATCATCCACCGTGGCTTTAGGGTCACAGGGTTTGTCAGCAGACACATACTCATAGCTGAATGTTTCATTTATGAACCAAGGGTTTTCATAGCGCTACATCTCTAATTCCAGCAGTGTCCGCCTTTTGCCAGCTCATCAGCGGGGAAAATACAATGACTCGGGCGAGCCTTTGATCCTGCATAATTAGTGAGCGGCGAATGCATCTTCATTAACCGTAATTAATTCGTGGCATGGAAAAACAAACATCAAAAAGTTGCAAATAAAGCCCGCGATAAAGCATCCTCAGCATGACAAAAAGGGCTGAAGCAGACTCTGGCCGTAATCCACGGTCATACTTGGAGTGATTTTAGATTTTAGATTTTCTTATCCGAGAGAGAGAGAAAGGAGAGGAGACGTGGAATCATAAGGTCAGAGTATTGCTCAGAGAGTAGGGCTGCATTTTTATTATTATTATTATTGCCGATTTTTTTTATCATGTATATATGTAACGATCACCCTAAAATAAACAGGTAATAGATATTCGTCTGATGTAATTAAATCTAATTCAGGCTAAAAAGAAACTACAGTATATGTCAAATATTTAGACTTCAAAACACTATGAATGACTTAAACCCCTCAGCAGATATTCTGACTCCTGGTTTGCTGTTACTATAAACCTGCCAACACAATATGAATTATTTTCAAACATTACTTTTTATTTACGTGCAGCCATCCACTCATCGATTTCATTTATTGCAATTCTTTACGATACAGATAATGCGTATACCATTATCGCGATAACGATAATTTTTCGATATATCGTGCAGCCCTATCAGAGATTACTACTTCCTGTAACAATGGATTGCATCGGTTTAAGAACTGGCATTCGGTCGGGTATAGAGACGTCCCCATCAGGCGACCGTGAAGATGTGGGGCAAATTGGCTCCAGGCAGTTTTTTGCAAAAAAAGTATAATAATAATAATAATAATAATAAGAATGGACTCTTATAAGTGAATACTGCCATTTATATGTCTGGGTATTTCATTCTCTTTATCTCAGAGACCAGAATGGGACATGCAGTCATCTCGGAGCACATCTGATAAATAATCATCTCTCTCTCAGACAGCTGAGGCGCTGCCTCGATCCGGGTCTGTAACTCCTGAAGCGCTAGAACTTCAGTGATCCTCAGCCGGCAAACATGACCCGGAGTCAGCCACCTGTTCCTGTTCACGTTCACACTAATGAAGCTGTTCAACAATCACGCCCGCTGCTGTAAATAACTCGGAATGCCAAACAGACACCCCGGCATCGTGTCCGACACGATTCCAAGCGTATATTATCTGCCTGTGTTGATTAGTGTTTAACTGCGGCTACCGTCTAGTTTGTCTGTTTGCCAGTCGCCTGAGCGTTCGACTGCCTCACGTTAGCCCTTCGCTGTGCTTGATGTATTGATTTTAATACAACCAGAAACCCTGCACACTCATCTGTTTACTTCTTCACATCCACACAGCCCAGAGTGAGAGGTTCGAACAGCAGACAACGCAGTCGTACTCACAGGTTGTTGTTGTTGTTGTTTTTGTTTTGCTTGTTTTTTTGTACTAAAACTATTTTCTTAAGGAAACAGTAGACCACAGGAAGAATCAATGCTTCTGATGTGAGATTGGTGAAAGTTGCATGTTGAAGAGGTGTAGTTTATTGAATAGTATAGGACAGGTGATGCTATACTATTGTTTTAAAATAATTTTATGTCATACAAATTAAGTTAAGGTGGAACGGTGGTGTAGTGGTTAGCACTGTCGCCTTGCACCTCCAGGGTCCGGGTTCGATTCCCGGCCAGGCTCGATTCCCGTCTCTGTGTGCATGGAGTTTGCATATTCTCCCCCGTGGTTGGTGGGTTTCCTCCGGGTACTCCGGTTTCCTCCCACAGTATAAGATTTAGGCTTAGGTTAGGCTAATTGGCGTTCCTAAATTGCCCGTGTTGTGTGAATGGGTGAGTGTGTGTGTGTGTGCCCTGTGATGGATTGGCACCCTGTCCAGGGTGTACCCTGCCTTGTGCCCGAAGCCTCCTGGGATAGGCTCCAGGTCCCCCGCAACCCTGATCATAGGATAAAGCGGTATAGAAAATGAATGAATGAACAAATTAAGTTCGACTAACATTTGCAACTTCTGCGAATCACAACACTCAACACACTAAGTGTTCAGGGTGTGCAAACTTTTGCACAGCTCGAATGTACCCAGCCTGTTGGCGGTGATCAAGATTTTGTCTCCGTATTCAGGAAATGCACGTCAAAGTGCGTGCATGCTAGGTTTTGTGAGAAATGTGTTGCAGCAGTTAAACATGACATTTTCACATTAACATTTCAACATTACATCAAATTTTGATGTCCGTCTTATCGCCTACTGGACTGTACATGAGTGCACCGGCTAGCTCTGGTAATATACACGTTTTATTCCCTGTATTAAGACAGCAGGGGGTTTTGTGTGCGTGTGTGTGTGTGTGTGTGTGTGTGTGTGTGTTTTGCTAGCCAGTTAATTCACCTCAAGCTTCATTCGATCTCTGGCTAAGCTAGCCTGACTTTGTTTTTTTTGTTTTTGTTTTTTTGTTTTGTCTTTTAACTATAAGAACAAGAACTTGTAAAGCATGGTGCGCAGGAGAGCATCGCTGCTAAAGCCGTCTAAGCCTCTTGTTCAGAGAGAATGCAATCAGTTTTTTCAGCGGTGAAAAGTCACGTTGTTGCTGTTCTTCCTTTCCAAGTGTCACTATTTAGCAAATCATCACTGTTAAGCAGAGTACAGTATCACTATTTAGCACCGTATTTCTATTTCGCTCTGTATCACTATTAAGCACAGTATTACAGTATCACTGTTTTTGCAAAGAATCACTATTTAACACGGCATAACTGTTAAAGCACAGTATCACCTTTTAAGGACAATATCACTATTTAGCATGTTATCACTTTGAAGGAAAAGTACCACTGATAAGCACAGGATCACTATTTAGCACAGTATTACTGTTTTATTTTCAGTAGCACTTTGTAGTACAGTATTATATTATGACTTTTAGGATGAGTGTTAAAGGCGGCGCGGTGGCGTAGTGGTTAGCACCTCCAGGGTCCGGGTTCGATTCCCGCCTCATCAGGGGTCTGTGTGTGGACTTTGCATGTTCAGGGTGTCTGCAGGTCTTGGGACTGTGGGAGGAAACCCACCAAGCACGGGGAGAACATGCAACCTCCATGCACACAGAGATGGGAATCGAACCCAGACCCTGGAGGTGCAAGGCGACAGTGCTAAGGTCATACTACAGTATAGTTGTATAATGGCAATAAATACAATGGTCACCTTTGTCCTTCATGGCCCCTAGTTGGACTACAGAGCTTCCTAGTTGGTTGGATGGATGAACATAAGCTATAATTTTGAAGAAACAGCCTTGTCGTTGATTATATGCCCAAAAAACACACAAGGCGCGATTAATTTCTACAAAAACAGTGAGTCAGAAATGGGCCAATTTGTTGGTTAAATCAGAAAAATAATGTGTGAAAATAGATCAAAATTGGTGTAAAAAGGCACCCTGAATGTTTCTCCTACACCAAACTAAAAAGATTAGAAATCTTCATTTAAACACACACATGCTAAAAAGATCACATGGGCTTCGACATAACGACGTCTTAAGTGTGGCATGAAAGGATTTGATCCTGCGACATAATCGGCGCTAATCACGGTGCTTCTCTCCTGCCTGAAACATCAAGACTGCAGCTGAGCACAAACAGTTGTCGTCCTTCTGATATTTTACGTGTAAATGCTGTTAACCAGAATAAAACCAGGCTGCACAAACACTTCTTAAGTACTCTGTTTTTTGAAGGGCTTTTTTTCCCCCCCTTTTTTGTTCCCCTATCCAATTATCTCCCTGATGTTAGTCACCGCCGGTTCCCACCCGCTGCATGAATATATTAATGATATTAAAGTAAACGTAGTCTTGGTGATTAAAAAGCAGGCCTCTCTTCTTCTTCTTTTTTTCTCCTCAGCACGACACCATTAATCACATATTAATCAAAGTGACTGTGTCGACTGATGTCCCAAAAGATGTTCGGGTTAATCCTTGTATAGAGAAAAGAAACACATGCTGTTGGATTTTTGTTGTTGCTGCGTTTTTTTTTTTTTTTTTTTTTTTTTTTTTTAGGCAAGACCTTTGGGTTTTGTCTTTTTTTTTTTTTTTTTAAAGAAATATCGACGTGCGTCAGTTTGTGCTGCTTTTTAATGCACACTGAAAATGTCAAGCAGCATAAAAGTCACCGTGTTTCCTTCTGAAGGCAAGTAGGACTGCATTTGACTGGCTCCTCTGCTGTGTTTTGCTTTTAAATATGACATTTTCTGTTTATTACGTTTATTGTGTAGCTTCATCATGAGACAGTCTGGTAGTTTCTTTAGCATCATATACAATTTGCGACACCGTACAGCACATGGCCCCGTACGCCGCTTCTTCATCTGTCTGCATGGAGGCTTTAAATACTGTAGATGTTTGTGCATGACATCGTTGAATATCTTTATACAGAACACGCAGGTGCCGAACTATCCACATCTCTCTCTCGCACTCTCTGTATCCTCTGGTCCACTTATTTTTCACAACAGGCAGCTGCGATTTGATCTTCGCAGGTAGCCCGCTGTGCTCTACCGGCAATAAGCCGTATTTAGGAGGAGATGCTGTTCATGTGTGTATGTGTGTGTGTGTTTCGGAGTGCCTGAGGCCTACAGGCAGGCCCAGGTGCTGCGTAGCATCCCACCGGTTCCAGGTGTCCAGATTTTGCCGCCCATGGCTATGCCTTTCACACAGACTCATTTACAAGGCAATCTGTGTTGTGGTTCGCCTATTTGCTTGCCATGAAACGCTCTTCACCGAGTATCTCTCTCTCTCTCTCTCTTTCTCTCTCTCCATTAAATGTGTATTACGCAGTCACTATCCTTGCTAGTCTGCTAAAAAAAAGGCTGCAATTAAAATGCTCCCTGTTTGTCGGGGTGTCACCGCGCCCCGTGCACCAGTCTGTTCTAGCTGCAAACACAATTCGCTGTTAAACCTCAGTTCTAATGAGTTGCAGTCATCTGGAGCGCGCAACTCCGTGACCAATCAGGAGCGGCCTCGGTGAACGCTCCGTGAACCATCTCATACGTGGCGGCGGGACTCTCTTTGGCGCGCACTGACACCACCGCGCGTATACAATGCACTCGTCACCAATTACGGCAATTAACTTTGGCACGGTTAATGCAGCGTTGCTCCGAATGACTATTATCTTTGTTGCCAAATCGTGTGGGCTTGCTCTTGGTTTCCTGCCCTCCTATTTTACCTAATGCTCCATCTTTTTATCTATCATTATTGTCTCTCTGTTCTCTCTCTCTCGTTCATTCTCTCTCATCCTGTCTGTTGCCCCGGATTACTTTAACCACCTTCTTTTATCTGACTGTCAGCTTGCCGAAGTGTGCGGACTACAAGAGTGCAATTCTGCGCTTTGTTCCTTTGTTGTTTTTCTCACCTCTCTCTCTCTCTCTCTCTCTCTCTCTCTCTCTCACTTTCTTTCTTACTGTAGTCCACCTAGGGACTGTTGAGGCCAATCGTGACCAATGTATCCATTTTTTTACGACTGTGGTCGAACCTCGCAACATTCACACGTGCCAGTTAACCTAATCTGCAAGTCTTTGCACTGTGGGAGGAAACCGGAGGAGATCCATCAAGCACGGGGAGAACATGCAAACACCATGCACGCACAGACCCTTAGGTGAGATTCGAACCCAGAACCTGGAGGTACGAGGCGACAGTCCTAACCGCTATATATACAGTACAGTATACTGCGAACACGTTTTTTGACGTCGTGTCATACAGAACTGTTCTGAATCGTCTCTTGTTTATACTATTATTCCTTATTGTTATAACAGAATGTTATGTTCTTGTTAAATATCAAGAATGATTTCATTAATTGTTAGAACGTGCATCTTGACAAACCCATTATTCATGCAGTGTTTCAGCAGTAATCATTCGCTAACAGCAGACTATCTATGCAGAACAAACGCAGCGTCTTTACGTACACTGCTATTCATTTAGCCGTCGTGCTTAGATCTGAAAACTGCGCAATTAATAAGTGAAGTTTCTTTCCTTATAGGCGGCGCGGTGGTGTAGTGGTTAGCACTGTCGCCTTGCACCTCCAGGGTCTGGGTTCGATTCCCCGGCCAGGCTCGATTCCCGTCTCTGTGTGCATGGAGTTTGCATGTTCTCCCCGTGCTTGGTGGGTTTCCTCCGGGTACTCCGGTTTCCTCCCACAGTCCAAAGATATGCAGGTTAGGCTAATTGGCATTCCCAAATTGCCCGTAGTGTGTGATTGGGTGTGTGAGTGTGTGTATGTGTGTGTGCCCTGCGATGGATTGGCACCCTGTCCAGGGTGTACCCCGCCTAGTGCCCGAAGTCTCCTGGGATAGGCTCCAGGTCCCCCGCGACCCTGAACACAGGATTAAGCGGTATAGAAGATGGATGGATGGAGTTTCTTTCCTTAAGCTCAAACTGGTTACTCAGAAAAAGTGTTTAATAGAAAGAAACAAGAATTCCTCGCTTGTACACATTTGTATAATTATGTTAAAAGATGGTGATGCACAGTACAATACCTAGGAACAGTCATCATCAGTAGCCGTCTCTTTCAAACCATCAGTCAAGTCTATCAGTCGAGCTTTTCATTAACTTCACACCTGGCACACGAGGGGATACTTGACACTAGAGGCTAACGCAGTTAATTACTAAACACTTTACTGAGCAGGGTGGAAAAAAAAAAAGATCTGTATTGTTTCTACACATTGCTGCGTGCCTTAACCCCAGTCCTAGTCATGCTGTATCTAATCCCACCTCACAGCGCTAAGGGCAAATCAAAGGGAACAACATACCGGTTTAATTGTGAAAAGTCTGGGTTAAATAACAAGCATTCAGAAATCAAAAACCAAGGAATGCAAGATGGGAAGGCAAACAGATGCTTTATAAGAAAAGTGTTGGACGGATCACGGGGAGTTTGGGTTTAATCACCCAGTTAACAAGTCGAGGAGTTGTCAAGACTGACAGAACTGTAAAGGCGATAAAGCAGAAAGACGCACCTGTAGTTTCAGCTGTCGTCTCTTTTAGGAATTTAGTGCTGGATGTTACACGTGCCATTTAGCTGAAGGAAAATAGGAGCAAGTGCCTTGATGAAGATGATGAAGAACAACACGGAATAAAATAAGGAAGGAGTGGTTAATGTCAGGATCACATCTAGAAGAGGGAAATAATCAGCAGGACTGTGTGATGCAAAGCGAAGTTAATGTTACCGATCTTCTTCTATTCATTCATTCATCTTTCTATACCGCTTAATCCTGTGTTCAGGGTCGCGTGGGACTTGGAGCCTATCCCAGGAGGCTTCGGGCACTAGGCGGGGTACACCCTGGACAGGGTGCCAATCCATCGCAGGGCACACACTCATACGCACATTCACACACTCATTCACACACTACGGGCAATTTGGGAACGCCAATTAGCCTAACCTGCATATCTTTGGACTGTGGGAGGAAACCGGAGTACCCGGAGGAAACCCACCAAGCACGGGGAGACGGGAATCGAGCCTGGCCGGTGAATCGAACCCAGACCCTGGAGGTGCAAGGCGACAGTGCTAACCACTACACCACCGTGCCGCCATGTTACCAATCTGTTAGATGAAAATAATGCATGATCCTGAAGACTAACGTCTGAGAGACGAGTTTGTTCCCGTTCTCAGGTACATCACAGTTGCGATAAAGTCATTGCTTTACTAGCCTTGCTCTGTACCTCGCTCCTTACAGCCTGTAGCCCAAAACCTTTTAAAACTATATCTTTTTTTTTTAGCATTTTGTTTCTGGAGAGCCGTCGTGGTCATTTATAGCATTTTATAATCAATCACAGTCAGTCCAATCCAAACAAATGGCTACGGAAACCCGTGGAGACCAACGGCGGGGGACCTACAGCAAACAGGAACTCCACAGGAATCACAGAAGTGCAAAGCAAAACAAAAATAAAAGAAATTTTCCTTGTAACCCCAAAGTCCAAAAGTGCTTAGAGCCCAGGGGACAGCCATTGCATTACCTCCACAGCAGTGCCATGCTACAGATCTACAGTGCTGTGTCGCAGGACAGCAACGAGTTAATAAGCACCGGGATTTTGCGATAAACAATGAATTTTGAAGGATATTTTGATGAATCTTGTAGATCTCAGACCCTCTCAGCAGTCCGCAGAAGTATTCACAGGTGACTGATATACGTGACTTTTCCATATCAAGTTAAAAAACATCAAAAACCATCTTAGTAGATTGAGTACTGTATGTCACCTTACCTGTGTTTTATCATTACTGTACCTACGGCGGCACTTACAGTATAAAGCGCTGGAAAAGCCGTAATGATTTGTAGCAACAAAATATATATATTTTTATTATTGTTTACTTAATTATTGTTTAACTAAATTTACAGGTTGAAAATGTGTATAGGTGTTATGTTGTTTAAATGTAGAAATTTTTTAAATCTATATGTTATTTTTTTCTTCTTTAGTTTAAATGTAGAGATTTATTAAATGTACAGGGTTTCCTTCAAATGTATTTATTTCT
>CM060111.1:7863482-7893482 GCA_030522415.1 Channallabes apus | reverse complement strand
TCCACTCATATTCTCTCTTTTCCCTTCTTCTCTCCTACCCTGTTCTTCTCCTCTCCTCTTCCATCATCTGTGTTCACAACCTGCCTTCTCCTTTCTTCTCCCATCTTCTCCTTTCTTCTCCACCTTCCTGTTCCCCTGTCCTCTCCCTTCCGCTTCGTTCTTCTCCACTCTTCCCCATTCTTTTTCTCTCCTCTCACTTCTTCTCCCCCTTCTTTGATTTTTCTCCTCTTCTCTGTTCTTCTCCTCTCCTCTCCCATCTTCTCCAGCCACCACCTGCCTTCTCTCTTTTGCTCCTGTATTTTCTCCCTTGATCTCGTCTCCTCCCTGGTGCCTCCTGTCCATCAGTGTTACTGGAATAAAGGGAGAGCTCAGAGTGTGTGTGTGTGTGTTGTGTTGCAGCAGACCTGCTCGAGCTGTAAGCACATGCAGAAACACACAGCTTGTTAGCCGGGCTGGAGAACGCAGAGATCCGGGTTGTGACATAGTTGTTATTGCTTTGTGTTATTAATAAATAAAGAATTGAGTGGGAGGATGTTTGGGGCAGTGGAATAAAATCAATATTGAGGTCTACTAGGAAATGAAATGCAGTAACGGTGTTGCGTGCACACACACACACACACACACACACACACACACACACGCGCACCGGCTTGGGAACGGTGGTATTAATAGGCCCTGCTCTAATTGGTCTGATTTCGCGGACCAGACTACATTAACGAAACACACTGCGTGCCGGAAACATAATTGCCCTCGCGGCCTCGAGTCTGATGCCGTTTGCTGTTGTCTCAAAATGAGGAAGAACAAAATAACGAGTGAAAAATTGAAGGCGGAAAAAAAATGAAAAGAGGGACAGATTTATCTTATTAAACGCCGTTGTCGTTTTGATGCATGACTTCATTTCACATTCACAGCGCGCGCTTTTTCTCCTCGCACAGGACAGCAGAATTCTCTAATATCACATTGGGGTATCGATAATTGACTCTGGCTCAGTTTTTTTTTTTTTTTTTTTCCCCTTGTTTTTTCCCCGTTTGCAAGCTTTAGAAATAACGCTCAGAAATAAAGCTGCCCGCTCTGAAGTGGGTGAAGTGGCACGAAAGCAGTTTGACATTTAAAATCCGCTGACTCATCACTTTTAACAAAATCACTTCAGTGCAAATCAAAAACAAAAACACGCATACATGGATTCATTACTGCTCTGAAGGACACGGAAGAGTACGGATTCAGAACTCGGTGTGAATTTACAATGTTAATGGCACTCCATAACACAAGTAAACAAATGATTTTATTGCAGATGGATTGTTAGATATTGTGTTGAGATATGGAACAATTGAAAATTTTATATATATATATATATATATATATATATATATATATATACTAGATGCGTCTGTGACTTCATTCGCCCAACACCATCGGGTAAATCTTGGGATGAACTACTACTAAAAAAAAATTTCAAGGTCAATTTATTTATTTTTGTAATGATATAAGGGCCGTTGTCCGTTTAAATTTCAAAGTAGCATATCTTGTCTTCCCGTGTGATGAAACAAAGCCTACATGTTACCCCAAGCTCGGCCAAAAACACATGTGAGAACCCCATTAAAATACATTCAGTGGTTTTTACGTGATGCGTGCACAAACAAACAGACAGACAGAAAAATGATAAAAACCGTCTTGATGTGTTCTATTATTCATCTTACACTTATGAGCTTAATTTATTAAATGAATTATTATATATAAGAAATATATATAATATCCAACATATAAATCAAAGGTATATGTGTGTGTGTGTGGGCGCAACACACTCTCTGCATTTCATTTCCTATAGACCTTTGCTTTATATTTATTATATACACTGTGTGTATGTGTATATATATATATATATATATATATATATATATATATATATATATATATATATATATATATATATATATATATATATGTATATAAATGCTTAGCTGAAAGACATCTTTTGTCTTTAAGGGTTATTCTGTACACATGAACGATCCACAAATGTACAGTATATATGAAGACAAATGTGGGTGGTGCAATGTGCAAATGTCAACGAAAGTCAACCAACATTGCTCTGCTCTTCATCCACAACACTGATAATGATCACCTTCATGGCACCTGTTTCTCTCTCTCTCTTTCTCTCTCTCAAAATAAGTCATGTCTACTCTATACAATGCATTTAAAACATCTGTGCAGAAAAACACATCCGAGTAGCACTGTTGCCTCGCGCTCACTGGGTGGGGGGTTAGAATCTCGTCTCCCTATGGGTTTCCTCCTGGTACTCCGGTTTCCTCTCACAGTCCATAGACATGCAGTTTAGTCTGATGGTCATTTCCAAATAGCGTATGACCTTGCATGAAAAATGACCTAATGGATTTGCCTCAGATAAGTCTGACTGTTGCACTGGACAACTTAAAGGTCCCACATTTTACTATTTCTTTAACAATTTGTGCCTGTTAATTCTCCAGATAAAATACCACTCGGATAATAAATTTTTTTCATATCGCAAGTTTATTTCACTCCTCCTCCAAATGCACCATTTCAATGAGCTGTTAATGAGCTGTTTTTGAGCCACGCCCCCTCCAGAGAATAGCAGAACAAACAGATGGCAATGCATTTCCATCTGAATGTCTAAAAATGACCAAAAGGTGAACTTTGCATATTATATCCTACTTAACCTCAACATATATCAACTTCTTCGGTTTAAACAAAGAAAAATAAATCGGCGTGTTGTTTATTTCGCCTGCATGACATCTCAGCTGCTGCTCAACACTCTGCACCTTTCATTTATGATGAGCTTCGTTACAGATGTGTTTAGATTCCTCAGTTTTGCAAGTGTTCCTGACCTCGTTAACAGGTAATTAATCCTAATGCTATCGAATAGCAGCTGGGGCAGACTTGGGACCAGCTTGTAGTATTTTCTTTAATTTTATATATCTGCTGTAATGGCGTGCATGTACTGTATTATGTGTCTGGCCACACCCTCTTCTTCTTCTTCGCTATTTTCAGTATCTTTCCAGATCCATGAACAGTACCATCATCAATTAGTAAAAGTTAAGAATAGTGTGTTTAACAAAGGGTGACTAATGACATGTGTATTCCTAACATGCTTTAACCTCATGCATTTGGCACGTTTCCAGTTTTACACACCGTTAGGGTGTGGCAGTAGTGCTCTATCCTAATAGTCTGGGTAAATGCTGCAAAAATCGAAACCGTCTGCATGATATACAGTAATAAGTGCGACTTATTGTGTACCCCGTGCCGCGCACCGTGTCTCGATTTTATGTGTTTGTCTCTGCACTCATCACCTCGTCTATCTTGCGAGACACCGGCCCGCTGCCTCAAGATCTATGTTTACCTTTGCGTCCTTAATTTTCCCATGCATACATAAACCTCTTTGTTCCCCCACGCCATCCCAATCCATCTTAATGAAAAGAGGATAAATAAACAGAGACAGAGAGAGAGAGAGAGCCCTGCAGGACTGCATCGCTCTGTGTAATTATGTAATCCCGAGACATTATGGTATTATATTGATGAATGATGAACATGATGGGATTTTATGCAGTCAGTTCAGCTCTCCTGAAACACTTTCCTCAGCATCATAGGGCTATGTGTGTGTGTGTGTGTGTGTGTGTGTGTGTGTGTGTGTGTGTGTGTGTGTGTATGGCTTCGTATCGCAGTCGTCTGGATTACCGCAGTATAATTGCCTCTCATGAGGGAGGCTGGTGTCATGATTTCAATTAACGTCCACATAGTCCATAGAACATCGCAAGACACGTCTCATTTTGTGGCTCGGCCCGAACCTGTTTCGTCTTCTGACGAAACGGTGTCAGGACAGGTTTTACGCTTCAAAGTGCTAAACTGCTTAAAGTTCCTGCTGAAAGTCGTCGACGTTCTGATTTAGAGCGTCTGTCTGGGAAATATGCTAATTACTTTAATCATCATCATCAACATCTTAAGACAGCACTTGATTGGCTGTGTGACTTTTTTCACTTTGATTGTGTTTTTTTTATCAGCGGGGTTTCACACCAGCACTCCCTGCACTTCACACGTTGTGAAATCTTTCAAAACCTCACACCTTTTCTATTTTCTCGTTCATTTCTTGTCACGTCATCTCGCAGCGCCACTCCACATCACCTATTATCAGTATATGAACAGCTACATTTGACAGACATTGCCCCTCTGGGTTTCATGTCCTCCAAACGTTATTTAGTATGATTCAGTAAGGAGTAGTTACAAAAAAAATAATAAATCCCTAATGATTGCACTGCTTAGTCATTAATAATTCAGGCCACAAAAGATAAGGCAGTTTGAGCCGGTTGTGTTATTTCATAATTGACTAGTGTCATAGTGAGTCCAAATGTGACTCAAAGAGACTGAATGCATAATTATTTCTGTTCTTTCTTCTTTAAATGTTTTATTTTTTCTAGTTTTTTTTTTTTCTTTTTACAAGCCATGCAGTCAGTTTGTTAATTAGACATGAGTGGGTAGATAAGATAAAAAATTAAAGCCTCTGAAACTTTCCACATTGCGACCAAATGTCACTATCAAAAAATGTTGATAAAAAAAATATCAAAGAGAATTTTATTATTATTATTATTATTATTATTATTATTATTATTCTTTCTCAATTGGGGGCAATAATAAAGTATTAATAGTTTTATTATGAAGTGATAAAGAGGTGTACAGAATGTTTTTTTGTGGGTGGTGCAGCAGATCAAAGGCTCTTGTCCTTTAGCCTACTGTACCATTCAATGGCACAGAAACATCTGGATTTTTTTTTATACCTCAACCGAATGGTAGAGATGGCTTAATCAGGTTCAACACATTTTTATTTTTGTAAGATATAATATCTCAAAATGCACTCTGGAAAAAAAAAGTTGAGCAGAACATTCTACAGTTAAAGCATGTGATTGGATAAATATAATGCATACATAATCTACTAGTGTTAGAGCAGTTATTCATGTTTATAAGATTAAAAACTCTGGGCCATAGCCAGATGTTTTAATTCTTTGTATTTTTATGTTAATCTGTTCCACATCCCCCAAGTATTTGGTCCTTGGGTACGTTTGCTGGATTTTTATCTGCAAGCAATTACTGAGCAAATGTTTCAAATTAAGTTAAATTAAACCCTTTGACCTTTGCAGGACTAATGTTCCTCACTTTTAGTGTCTTTGTAATTACTGAATAATATGCCGTAGAATTAATCAATAACTAATAATGCAGGGTTCTAAGGTGTTAGTTTGTTTTCCAAACATTCTTCTCCCCGGGTTACTTGCCAGTTCCTCCTGATTAGCCAGCTTTTCAATGTCGTACCAATAGGGGAGTGTAAAGGCTAACACACTCTTCCTCTGAAACACGTGAAGGCGACAAATGTGACTTCTCAAACTGCACTTCAAGCTGCATCACGGCGAACACGTCGGCTGCCCTTTTGCACGTACATCATCGGCGTGTGTCGCTGTGATTGACAGGAGAGGGAACGTACAGTATGGCAACCCTCTAAGCCATGGATGGCTCCGGTATCATTGGGATTCACACTTAGAATCTTTGCACCACCCATGAGCCTTGATATTGGTAAATGATTGAGTGATTTGTATGCATCGTAGTATTATTATTAGAATTATTATCATCATTATGCTAAATATGATTTGTCTAATGAGAAAATAATGTGCTAAATGAGACAATAAACTAAGTGAGTTGTGCTTAGCTTGCATCACTGTAATTTAGATAATTTGTTTAAGGACAACAGAGAGGATAAAGTCCTTCACTCTCCTTGGATTTTTGTTCCTTGAGTCACTTTGGTGCATTGCGTGTGTGTGTGTGTGTGTGTACATGCGTGTGTGTGTGTGTGCATGTGTGGATGTTTGTGTTTTACCTCTGTGAGTAATATTGGAAAGAAAATATGAAGAGGCTGTTCCTAATACAGAGTGCATTGATGGATACTAGATGATTCTTTATCAAGGATGCAATCTATAGATAAGGACGTTCTCCAGAAACAAATAAACTATTCCATTATAATTAATGTTACTTTCGAGCTCTCTCTCTCTCGCGCTCTCTCTCTCTCTCTCTCTCTCTCCATTCTCCTTTTCCCTCTTTTACTTTTTCATATTTCCTCAGCCTCAGGCAGTTATAGATTTGCACATATGCGATTTTCAATAAAGCATACACACACCCACACGGTAGAAGCCATATATCCTCCTTCATCCTTAAAAAACAAAACAAAATGGAAGAGCATGAATTATATGCAACATATACAGTAAATATACACAGTGTGCCGAGTGCATTAGAGTGAGTTTTTCACAGACACACACGCTCGCACTCACAAACATACATAGACACTTTTCTTTCTTGGATAGAGGCACAAAAAGCCAAATAGTGTATTCTGTCAGAGGGAGGTATCCAGTCTAGTATGAGCACGAGTCTACTAGTCTGTGATCTAGGCTGCTGTATATTTTGTAAGTGTGTGTAGGGAATGAAAAAAAAAGAACATATGCCTGACTGCTAGCACTACAGTACATCATGTGGGGTGCATAGGATACAGTGGTGTGTGTGTGTGTAAAGCTACAATAAGTGAAATGATGAAGCAATCGACAAGGAACAACTGTGACACGATCAGAGTATGACATCACCTCACAGTTACTAATGGAGCGAAGATACAGACTCAACATAATACAAGCACCGTCTGTGACAGAGAATCGCCACCTCACAGTCTCTATGATGTAACAGTATAAGGTCTGTGTATAAAAACCTGCGTGTAAGAGACTGCAGTCAGTAAAATGTGAGACAGCGAAGCCCACCGGCTGCTGGTCATCTCAGGGACACCGATGGTTATCGACCACACACAGTAGTTGAATCTACTTTGAACAATTGTTGCGTAACCTGCAAAGCTGTCAGACATAAGAATTAAAAAGTGATTCCGGAGTTGATCCTCGTGTCATCCCCTGTAGTTTCGGGTTTGAAGCAGAAGCTGATGTGCAAATTCCCAAATAACTCGACAGTGTGGTATGCATATCTCGTAAGAAGTGGGTGTGACCTGGAGCAGGTCAGGGTGCACTAACAAATGAGAAAAAGATGAGTGCGGCATGAGAGGAAGGCAGGTTTTAGGTCAGATGGCGTTGGGCTGTGAATAGAGTGAAGGAGTGCGCTGGCAGAAAGATGATTAAGTCGACCTCACACTCTGGCTTTGAAGCTTCTGCCAGTAATGAGTCTAAAATGCTGACTGCATCACTCAAGAAAATTTGCGAAATAGCGGTTTTATGAAGAAAATGTCCTGTAACTATATGCATCTTATGTATATACTGTATACTGGTTAATAAAGACGATTCTTTTCTTGTTTTTCCGTACACTAAAGACATTTCAGAAGATGAATATGACTTTATATAAATGATGAGGTGAGGTTAAGTAAAACATTTGACATGTGCAAACATTTTAAGAAAGGCCGTCTGTCCGTGAATGACGATCCTGGCCGAGGTGGTTCAGAGCTCGCTGCAGTCGTTCCCATGAACTATCCTTGAAAATCTTGTCACCTGGTGACTCAAAGGTGGCTCTGAGCTACTGATTGGAAGGTCGGCGGTTCGAGCCCCATCGCCACCAGGTTGCCGTTGTTGGGCCCTTGAGCTCAAGGGGTGCCGTAAAATGGCTGACCCTGCGCTCTCAGCCCTGCCTACTAACAAGAAGCTGGGATATGCAAAGAATAAAGAAATTCCACTGTGCAGTAATGTATGTGTGACGAATAAAGGCTGCACAAGGGATGTGATTATCTGTCTGTGATAAATGTACACACAGTCATTGATCAAGACCAGGAAAAAACAGGAAGTTGTCTAGGCTGTTATTGCCACATATTGCTCCCATACAGTCTCATTTCCACATGTTTTGTCGTTAAAGGAGTTCCTGGTAAGCAAGGGTTTCAGACATGATGCAGGAAGTCTAAAAATAGAAAATGTTCTACCTTGATTGTATCCGAGCACTAGTGAAACATTAGGATAAGTGCATTAGTGTGGCAGGGGATGATATACAGAACTACAGTTTATACAAAACAGGTAGTTTTTAATCTCATAACTGTTTTCTGTTATTCAGCACAATCAAAAGTCCTGGGTTAACTTGAGCACTCCTCGTAAACGGGTTCAACATGGCACCTTTGGCCCAAGTAGAGGAACAGATGGTCTTAAAGGAAATGACACGTATTATTGGGTTGCATATCTTTTCCTTGAAATAACTGCATCTCGCCAGCAATCCACTGACATCAGCAAGCTGTTACCTTCCTTTTTGCGATGCTTTTCTAGGCGTGCACCACACCTTCCTTCACTTCTTGTTTGTTTATGTGGAGCTTTCCTTCATTTAGTTTCCTCTTCAGGAGGTGGAAAGCATGCTCAGTTGGGTTCAGGTCTGGTAATTTGTTTGCGTTGGCAGCGCGATTTGGATCGTTGTCTCGCAGCATAATTAAGTTCTTTACAGTTAGATTAGATGCATTTCTCTGTAAATTGCCAGACAGACGGTTTCTCGAGACTTCTGAATTCATTCTGCTGATATCATGACATATCTTTAGCAAAGATTAGTAAGCCTGATCCAGAAGCAGCCATGCAAGCCCAAGCATTGACACTCCATGCTTGATCAACGAGCTTGTACTATATGTTTTGGACCATGAGCAGGTCCTATCGTTTCTCTTGGTTGCAAAAATTGTCATTTTTTTGTAAAGTAAGATCTTGTGAAGTCTTCTGATTTCCCCTACATTTCTGCTGTCTTAGACTTCTTTGACTTCTTTGTCTTCACCCCTGCCGTTTGGAGGATGTTGATGTCGCCAACTGGTATTTTGGGGGATTTCCTCACAGCCCTGACAATCATTACCATCATCCGCTGTTGTTTTCTTTGGCTGACCTTAGTAGTCTTAGTAGAACAGTCATTTCTTCCTTTTTTTTCAGGAAATTCAAATTTGTTGTGTGCTATGCCCGATGCTTGTCTCCCCCCCCCCCCCCCCCCTCTAATAGACAGCCCTCAAAGGCAGAACCCAGGGTTTGAAATAGAAATAGGCATTCAGCATGGTTAATTGTTTAAACAATCAATGTAATAGGGCATATCTGGGCAACAAGAAACACCTGTTAATTGCACATGTTCCGATAAAATTGTTCACCTTAAAAAAAAAAAAAGAAAGAAAGAGTGGGTTCAAAACAAACGGTACCTTTCAACATGTCTAAGGAAATGAAAACCTGAAATTTTGATCTGTTGTCTTGCATCATCTTTGGATCTCAAACCAAGATGTATGTCCTCAGTGTAAAGTGAAAAACAAAGCAATTGACCTTGCTGTTCCGATACTTTTGGAGGAGGCTGTGTGAGTGAAAATCAATTCAAACTCAAAGGAAAATCAAGGAAAGCACACATGCTGTGAGACCACCTTGCTTAGCCATGCTGATTGATTTAGGGGTTTTTTCATTGTCATGTGGCATTGTAGATTGTGTTTGCTAAAGATGCTACAGAAAGCTAGCAGTAGCATGTTTTTAAAGCCAGTCTGTCACTAAAGTACACTTTCGATTAAACATGCTAAATAATTCCTAATACTGTAAGATGCTAAATAATCCTAATAACATGCTAAATAATTCCTAATAACACTATAAGACTAGCTGAATTATGCTTAAGCTAGTTAGCTATTTGGCTACTAAGGTATTTAGCTGTTTAGCTACCAGAAGGTACAGTACCCACTGGCTAATCTGCTAGCTAGCTTAGTAGTAAGCTACTATTAGTCTTCAAAATGAGTGATAAATTGAAACAAGATGATTGAATATGCTGTTAAACTAAATCCCTGGCGTAGCATGACAGCATAATTTTACTATAAGACTGTTGCAAAAAGTTTTGAGATTAGCTCTGTTTACATCGCCGTGCTCCTTCAGACGCTTTAAAACCTGGCAGTAGAATACGTTATTGACGGTCTGGGCCTTTGGGATGAATTCTCAACGCATAATTCTGCATATATCTATCTATCTATCTATCTATCTATCTATCTATCTATCTATATATATATATATATATATATATATATATATATATATATATATATACACACACCAGGTATATATGGTTATATATGGGGATATATATACCCCAGATATATATATATATATATATATATATACCCAGGGGTAGCTCAGTGGTTAAGGCATTGGACTACGGTTCGGAAGATCCCAGGTTCAAATCCCACAACCACCAAGTTGCCACTGTTGGGCCCTTGAGCAAGGCCCTTAACCCTCAACTGCTCAGATGTATAATGAGATAAGAATGTAAGTCACTCTGGATAAGAGCGTCTGCCAAATGCCTAAATGTAAATATATATATATATATATATATATATATGACTATGCACTAGGTCGAGCTTAGGTTCCGCTTATGGAGATGATCGGTTCTTCTGTCTGCAAACTTGCCGAGTCATGTCAGACGTCTCTGCGGTAGATTTGATCATAATATAAACTTATTTAGCCTTAATGGCGATGGTTTTACTTGCTTCACGTTTTATATTGCACTATATTTTACACAGATATTTATTTTTTTTTATTTCTTGAAATAAATGCTTCAAATGAGGGAAAAAAACAATCAACCAAAAGGACAGGACAAACTATTTTAAGCTTGAAACAGTCACAAAATACTTTCCATAATCTTAAATAAGGTTTAGTGTAATCCTGTATTCGGGTTATTGTCTTCTCTCTCTCTTTCTCTTTCTCTCTCTGAGCAATTAGCTCAACACCAGAGCTGCGTCTCAGATGGTGATGATGATGGTGATTCACTAGCCACTATGTATCCCCTGCACTTGAGAATTTAATACCTGGTTTTTATAGCTCATACTTTATTTATACATCAGGATAAGTTATTGCATGCAAACACGCCTTCATCTAAAGCACAGCTACGAGCATCCTTTTCCCCGGCCGTCACCACCTCGGCCATCCCTCGCTGAAAACATGAAAGTGATTTTAGAGCACAGTGTATTTCTTTTTTTCTTTTGTTCTTCTTCTCTTTTTTTCCTAATTTGTGTTGCATGAAACAAGACGTGCGTTTCTTTAGCTGCACCACAGCCAATATGAGTTTATGGAGTCATTTTTCCTTATTGTAGTGACATATTAAACGTGTTTATTGAGTGCTATTTCATGAGCTGTGAATACAAAAGCAGAGCCAGGTAACAGAGGAAAAAAGCATTATGTAGATCTTTTTCTTTTCTTTTTTTTCTTTTTTTTTTTCTTTTGCAGGCATAGCAGCAGGACATGGTTATCGTTATTGATGGATAACCCTGATATGCTATTAGAACTGTGTGTGTGTGTGTGTGTGTCTGTGTCTGTGTGTGGACGGATCTTAATAGATGGCAGCAATAACTTTTTAAAGATGAGTTCAATGAATGATTGAAGAAGGTGATATTGTGGCAGGTGAAAGGAAAGCGCAGAGGGAAAGGTGAGTGTGTTTGGGGTGTGTGTGAGTGGATGTGTTAATTGCAAGAGATGTACTCCAAGCGCGGATGTTAGCGGTGTGTGTAATTCCGGAGGTCGGAAGGCTCATTGTGCAAATCAGTTTAATGATTCCTTACGACTTCAATTCAGGACCCAAGCAGCAGGTCAGACAAACTTACAGCACTATTGGTCAACTGGAATTACAAACCTCTCCTTGTCATTATCTTTTGCTTTCTCTCTCTCTCTTTCTGTCTCTCTCTCTTTCTTTCTGTCTCTCTCTTTCTCGCTCTCTCTCACTGTGTGCGTAATGATGCCAGAGCTGATGGAGAGGAGGAGAAAAGGAAGGAGAGCTGAGCTGGGGAGAGCTGAACAGCAGGTGTTGTGGAGTGTTCTGATGAGAGCTGATTATTATGATTACGCCACTGATAGCGACGATGATGATGGTGATGATGACGACGGCGAGAGATCGAGCGAGAGTGAGACGGAGAGCGAAAGGAGAAAAAGAGATGATTTGAATCTGAATGCCAAGCTGATGGGCACTCTTTTCTCCTTGCCGGCGTGCGGCTTGGCAGGCCTTTCACTTTCTTTCTCTTTCCCTCGCACCCTTCTTAGTGTATAACTCGGTCTTTATATCAATTTCTATTCAGCTCCATTCAGTGGGGCTTTAATGGCATGACTGCATCGGGTATGGTATTGCCAAAGACACGCTTTCTCTGTCTCTCTCTCTCTCTCTCTCTCTCTCTCTATCTCTTTTTTTTTTTACACACACATTCAGCACACATAGAGGGTGGTATTTGAATCACAACATGTGTGTTGGATGTCAAACGAAACTGTCTCTGTGACCTTTTGCCACACCACACTTTTGAGTGTGAAGTCCACATGACACTGCCTGTGAATGCAAATTGCATATTGTACACACACACACACACACACACACACACACACACGTCACACCATCACATACATAAATATATACGATCAAAAAGTGCTTATTCTGCTGTTTGAAAGTAATCAGGCACAGGCTTGTGGTGCATTCAAGCGTGAAACTTGTGTGAATTTGTGTTTTTTTTTTTTGACATTGAAAAGACGAATACGCCGGCCACTTAAGATATTAATCTCGTGAGGACATGGTTGCTAGGCGACGGGGAAGTGCGGACGCCGTGCTCAAGTTGGCAAATAACCGATGTTAAACGAGCTACCTAGTACATTATGCCGTTTGTCATACCCGTCGACACAAACATAGACAGTGTCAATATTTTCCCTCAGACGTGTCAGGAAATGATGTGTACTAGATTTAAATGCGGCCGTCCCAGTCAAGCGCTTGTGTTGAGACTGACACATTTTATCGTGGTTATGATTATGTCTGTTTGGACTACATTAGGCTCAGTCGTGTCATCATCGCTGTCTTTGGAATTGGAGGTAGCTGCTAGGTGCAGAAACCGTACAACAAAGCAGACTTTGCAGACATTTGTAGAATATAAAGTAAGTTATAAGAGAGTTTTATGCTCTCCAAAGGTTAGCGGTTAATGATGATTAGTTAATGTTAATGCACCTACTTTTGTATCTACCTGCATCAGTGCATTTTAATGTATTGCATGTACGGATGTATGGATAGATATTTACACACATATGCATAATATGTTTAGCATCTGGATGTCGGCAGCAGGTCCTTTGGATGCTGTAGATCGGTGGATGGGGCCTCCACGGACCATGATGTGGTACTGTACATGCATCCATATTAGGGATGGGAAGCACCAGGGACCAACTGATATATACAGTATTATCATAATGGCTCGGTGCTTTTTAAGGCCGGTAACTCTAAATTTTGGTCTTGCTTTCCTTGGAAGGTCTTCATGATCATCATGGTGCTTGATGGGTTTTGCAAATGCACTTGACGATAGATACTGTACTGTTCTTTCAAGAACTGTTCCAGAACAGCCGACCTTCATGACTTAAAATAACAATTGACTGTTGCTGTTGTTACTTAATTACATGATATCGTACGTGTTATTTCACAGTACTTTATGGAAAATAAATCCAAAAATAAACTTGTGTCCAAACTTTTGACTGGTGCTATAAAGCTCTATCTATATATACATCGATTGATTGATTGATTGATTGGTCTCTTAAGATTTTTCGATGTACAATAAGTGAAGAAGCCAAGTACTTGTTCTCACATAAATGTAACGATTTTTATGCAGTAAGCAGCTTCGTACAAGGTCGTCAGCCGTATCCAGACACCTGGACGCCTTGGGACAGACAAACTTTTAGATTACAGATGTCTGTGTGAGTGTGTGTGTGTGTGGCTGGCTTATAAATAGAGAAGAAGGATTTCGGGGATTTACCTCTAATGCAGGCTCTGTGACTGTATTTTAAGTCCAGTTTGCTAGGTGCATTAATAAACCCTTGCCTTTGTCTGTCGCTGCAGTGTCTTCCTTTGCGATTTCCACAGCAATCGATGGACATATCAATAAGATTGATTATTTTGACTTGTTAAAAATGATCTCAGTGTGATTCATTATATTGGATTTGAAACGAAACTGTGATCATACAGTATGAACCGCAGAAAGAAATCTTTCGCATTCACAGTTGCATTCAGCATATGGGGGTATGGAAACACTCAGTCAATACTACAGCACTGACGACATGGGAATTTCCAGAGATTTCGAAATAAATGTTAAGTGAAAGTGATGTGTAGGTGAGACATGGCGGTGGGTGGCATATGAGGAAGAAGTAAATGAGAATTTGATCTATGAGTAAGTGTGTGTATGTGTATGTGTGTGTGTGTGTGAGGGAGAGAGAGACACTCCTGGTTAATGCCGATGTGAAAAGCTTTGCGCTTTTGAGTGTGTAGATTCATAGGTCAAAAATGGGTCAACATCCTCTTTCCCTCTATCTCTCTAACACACACACACACACACACACACACTGAAAAGCTGTGTGTAAACGTCTTGTTTTGTCTCTTTTTCTGACTCAGGACAAACCGTGGAGAGATTAGGGTTTGAAAAGTTAGATAACGTGGGTGGTGCTCGTAGCTGAACGTTAATCATATGATGTCCAGGAAACGCATCTTTTTCACTTTCACAATTAGCAACAGAAAGCCCCCATAATCCCCCGTCTTTTTTTTTTTTTTTCTTGAATCAGAGTGAAAATAAACACGAACAAGCTCAGTGACTAGAGAGTAAAGCATTTCCATTACTCCTTCCCGTTTTCCATGTCACTTTAATGATGCAACAGTGGGAAATGTTTGGCACCCTGAACCCATTCATCCAGACAGGACGCAAAAAAAACAACAAAAAAAGCGAAACAAAAGGTAACAAAGTGGTCCCGTGTTCCAACCTCAGCCTGGCACACGTCCACGTGCAGCTGCGGGAAACTTGGCACAGAACGTCTACGCTGGCAGCAACGCTGTTCTCGGGTTCAGACTCGGCCTCGCCCTGTAGACGGACTTTAATCCCCAGGGGCTGCGAACGCACCTGATTCGGGATCAAGGTTCCGGGATCAGGAGTGGGTTGTTTTTTTGCAGCGTCGACAAGTGCCTAATTAGACCAAATCTGCTTCTGAGATCTGCTTCTCTGGGATCGTGTTCTGGTCTTAACATTAATCGCTCGAAGCTGCATAGAGAAAAACAGACCTCCTGTTTATGCCACTTCTTTAGCTCACCGATTAGAGCCAATTTGACGTTCTATAATCTTCACGTCTAAACATTTAGAAGGAAAGTTGAGGGAGTAAACAAAAATACTAAGCTTACATTCATAGAGGTACAGGATACGCACACGTACTATATGTGGCCAGAAGTATGTGGACACCGGAACGTTGGTAGCAAGCGATACTGGATGGAATGACGTTCTGGAGTGGGATGCTTCACAAGCTCGTATGGATGTGTCTGTCAGGCGTCCACATACTTTTGGACATATTGTGTACACATGCCATTGTTAATCTTTTTGTTGAAAACGTTTGAATGGTACAAACATGTTAAATAGGGCCGTACATCTGTGAATGACGATTCCAGCTGAGGTGGGGCTGAGCAGAATCTTTCTACCTTGATGGTATCCAGGCTCTCGTGAAACGCTGGGTGCATTAGTGTAGCAGGGGATTACTGTATATAAAGAATCAAAAGTAGGGTGTTATTCTGCACAATCAAAAGTCCCGGTTTGATTCGAATGCTTCTCGTAATGTAAAAAGTGTGAATCGATTCTGAATTAAAAGAAAGACCAACAAATGATCCATTAAATTGCATAATTGAATCACTCGCACAGCTCTTGTCATAACTATGGTTATAGATTTTGGCGAAGATTTTATTAGGATCAATTTGTACAGAAGCAATGACTTAAAATATGGCTGACATTGTGCTTTTCGTTCTGCTTTATTAGCTTGATATTGTTTGTGTGACACCAGAGAAGTAGAAGTGAAAAAGCTTATAGTCGTATATACTCTGTATGTAGTTCTTCTCACGGTAATAACTGTTCGAAGGATTGTTGTTAGTACTAGTAGTTAAATAATGAGCAGTAGTAGTAGTAGTATATTTTCGATTGCTGGTGGGAGGCCATATGATATTTCTGTCTGTTCCTCGTACAGTGTTACCTCGGCATACACACGGCCCGCCTTAAGGAATTCCGCCATCTGGGCACCCGAGCCGAGCCGAACCAAACTCCAAATCAATTAAGATTAAGTGAGGTTTAATGTCTATTTATTTCATATATCACTTAATTTGCATATCTTTTCTAAATGTTTTGATTATGCAAAAATATGATTTTAGTGTTTGGAAATGTTGGTCATATTTTTGCGGGGATGGAACGGATTATCTGCATTTATATTACTTCCTATGGGAAAATGCGTTTCACAATACGAAGAACTGGCCTCCGGTGCAAATCAAACCCGTATGCGGAGGCACCGATGTATTTAGATTATTCTATCTTTTAGTTCCTTCTTTATTTTTCTCATGTTGGAATTGGGATTATGGTGACACGTTGAAAAGCGGGGGAAACCTTGCAGAGCATAAAACCCCAACTGCTTGGAATTCCTCATGTTGCCCCGAGGTCACCCTGAGGCTAGCTGGGATCTATGACAAAAGAAAAAAAAAGAAAAAGCAACATTTATGATGTTCCCCTCCATCTGTAAAGGCTTTTACATTGCATTCATACTGTACAGTATATACACACACGTACGCTGAGACCCGAGGCAGGACGCCGGGATGTTTTTACTCTGCTGATGAAAAGACAGAATGTGGACATGAGTAGAGAAGTTCTTTTCTCCAGAAGTGAAATGAGCAAATAACTACATGCCATACATACTGTAGCACCGGCAGCCTGTCTGGCTTTCTGTTGCTTATTTGCGTGACTTTTGTCTCTCTCTCTCTCTCTCTCTCTCTCTCATATTCCCTCTGTAATAAGAGGCAGCTCCTCCTGTTCTCTCAGGGTTACCGATGATTTTGTGCCTCCGTGTTTAAGGGTCAGTTCTCTCTACAAACTCTCTCTCTCTCTCTCTCTCTCTCTCTCGCTTCTCTTCTTACATATCTCTTTCTTGGGTCTCTCTCATACTCGTCAATTGCATCAACTCGAGCGTGTGCAGTTAATTACACTGCGTGCTAATGAGTAGATAAATCTAATTGCACCTTCTCTCTCTCTCTCTCTCTCTCTCTCTCACTCTGTTGCTTTACTTCTACTTAAGACGGGATTTGCGCCCTCTTGGGGGAAAAGAAAGTGGTCCTGTTTTTTTTTCCCCTCTGGATCCATTTTCCTCCCTCATCACTCAGCTTTCATGATGTGAGTGTGTGTGTGTGTGTGTGTGTGTGCGCGTGTGTCGCGCATCTTGGTGCTCTGTGGTTGTGCGGAGGATAAATTCCAATTGCCGGAAGGGCAGATCACTGGCGCTGCTAGTTCAGGAGGATTGGCTGGTTAATTGGAGCTCTGCGCTGCATTTCCCTCGGGATGTGCACAGGAGATGTGTGTGTGTGTGTGTGTGTATGTGTGTGTGTTTGTGTTTGCTGCTATTCCTGACATTAGTTAAGCACGAGCAATGATGGAGCTGTTTGATGGGATGAAAGGGGATCATGCTGCTGAAAGCCCCATGGGCCGCGGTGTCGTCGATTCGTTTTCAGCAGGCTCTCACGATTGCAGATGCGCAGCAATTTATAAGAGGCAAGGCTGGGGAAATATTAACGGCTTCAAACGAATGTGCCGCGACCGAAAATCCGGAGAAACGATGTGACAAAAACATGCCGTTCCATGTGGCGTGTTATGAATGAGCTCATGATGAACAGGTGGCTTGAATAAGCAGGATTGAGTGCAGGCCATAAAAGAAAAGAAATCAATACATCGATTTCGAGATGCAGGACCTGATTTATACATTTACAGTGTTCGGTAGAGAAGCTCTTATCCAGAGCGAGTTACGTTTATCTCATTTATATGACTGAGGGTTTAGGGCCTTGCTCAAGGGACCAGACGGGACGGCTTAGCGGGGCTGGGGTTTGAACTCGTGACCTTCTGAGCAGCAATCCAATATCTTAACCACTCAGCTACACATACGGTAGGTTTACATGCGGCTCGCAGGCTGTATCACTACCCGGGTGGAGAGTTTTCGTCCCCATCATGGCTGGTGGTTTTTTTATATCAAAATTAAGCACCAAATTTAATCAAATTCCAATACGTTTATTTTTCCGACTCAACGGATATGTCTGATTTGAGTGCAGTAGCAATACGAATAAGAGGCTTTCTTTTAATATAAATAAAACCAGATTTCTGGCATCTTTTTAAATACTCCGAAATTCATGAAAGGAAACTGCTTTTATTTCTCCAAATGAAAAAAAATAAAAAATCCCACGCAGACGCACGCTGTGCATAGAGCTGCATATCTCTGCTGTATCTCCAAAAATTTGAATTTTAATGAATGTTTTGTTGTTGTTGTTGTTGTTGTTGTTGTTGTTGTTGTTTGTTTGTTTGTTGGTGTTAAATAAACATCTTAACGAAAAAAAATCCTAATGAAATGCTTCTTCAAGGATCTCCCAGTTTTGATCTTTCCCTGATTCTGTGATGTTTTAGGAACGTAACAGCTCCAAAGATTAAAAACAGACATAAGTCTTAAAAAATAAGAAACAAATAAAAAAGTTAAAAGTCTAATCAAGTAGTAATAGTTGCCTGTTGTTGCTAACGCAAAACAGATTTGATCCCCGATCTTTTCTAATGTGTTTATTCATTATTTTAAAAGACATTACTCAATCTGCTTATGAAGTTCTAGGAAGTTGATCTGAGTGAGACAGACTTGTTCAAGTCAAACCAGGACTTTTGATTGTGCAGAATAACAGAAACGCTTGATATAATTCTCTGTTTCACTAGATCAAGTTTTCTCAGTACCAGGATCAGAGACATGATTGGACTGCCTGCTTCGTGTTCGGAACTCTGGCCTCCCGGGAACTCCAATAATGGCACATGTGGAAATGGGTGGGAGTGAGGTCAGGGCTGTACATGGGATGTCGCAAGAACTCCCAGCCGAGTTCCTGTAAAGTGCAAGTGGTGTTGGTGAATGATTGTGTGTTCAGTTCTGACAGACAGATGCGTATCTTGAGCGAGTTGCGTGTTGATTTTCAGGGATCGCGTGATCCACCCACTTAACGTTCACGGGAACGACTGCAGTGGGCTCTGAGCCACCTCGGCTGGCGTCGCCATTCACGGAAGTACAGTATGAAGTAATGAAGTAAGCTTCATTTCTGTAAATGACAGTCCCAGTTTGACATGAACGCCTCTCGGCTCTCCTGAAGTAGACGACGTTCTGCAGTTAAATACATTTTCCGAAACGTCGTGTTCGATTTTGTGATTATAGACGGCTTTTTTTGTGTGTGTTTCCAGGGTTATAGTGATAAAAAAAACAAGCAAGCAAAACAAAAAAAACCTGAAGAACCTTAAAACAAACCTTTCCAGTTGAGGTTGTGCCCACATCCATCTGTTTGAGCTTAATATAGATCCAGATTGAGATATCTGCAGCACTGAACAGATACTGATAGCAGTGCTCTGGTAAACAGCTGCGATTTGCTTTTTGTTCCCCCTTGTGGAAGATACAGTGTCTGAAATGCAGGTGGAGTATTTCTTTCGCAAGTGATAATAATCAGGAAGAAAGAGGAAACAAAGAAGAAAAAAACAGCGTATAACTATACTGCATGTATTCCTGCTGTTTAATATCTTTCATATGTATGGAGAGCGTACAGAAATCCAGGATTATTTATTTATTTATTTATTTAATTTTAATAAAACATTAAATGATGAATGTGAATACTCAGTATTCGAGATTTCGCACTATTTAAATGCAAGTGAATGCGTGACATTGACCAGGTCGTACAAAAGGTCGGATCTGAAAAGTCTGTCGAATCGGTGTCACTCTATTAATAAAGCAAAAAAATGGAAATATAACAAAGACAAAGAAACATTGAAATTCATGCCGATATTTTCGAGATTCTAGTTCTCACTCAGGTTGTCGCTGATGATATCATTTCTAATGAATACCTTTGTGAAAAAGACGACGCACTCCTGCTGTCAGACTTCTAAACCTCTTGGGTATATATTTCATATTCGCTTCACACCCGCAACTCATTAATTTGGAGTTCAGAGCCGACGACTTTTTAAAAAAAAAAAATTATAACATTTTTTAATTTAAATTAAAAACAGCTATCAAGAATGAATAGCATGCACAAAATGTAGGAATAATAATGACAATAGCAAAGAATAAGGATCAATTAGTTATAATAATCATATTTCAAATCTTGACGTGCATGGGTAAATCAGCAGCCCAGTCTTCTTCCCGACACTTGTCATTCAGAGGAGGTACGAGCTCGCATGTGCTGCCTCTAAGACATGTAAAGCGAGTAAGGCGATTTTTTTGAACTGTCATTTATGCACCGTCTGGAATCCTGGGCTTGGCTTGGATCACGCTGATTGACAAGGGGAGGAAGAGAGGAATGTCGTCTTTTCTGCCCATCTTCAACTTCAGCAATAACTAGACTAGCGACCTCCTGACATCGGGCCAAATATGCAAACAATTTGGGTGCACAGAGCAAACCCCTTGATGACACGCCATAATAACAGCTTTCGCCAACTGCTGTTTCGAAAGGAGCTGCGATTTGTACTTGTGTTAAGTTTTAAGAAGAGCGAGTCAAGAGTCAAGACGTAGAGACAGGTTTATTTCAAGTGCTGTTATGTGACTATTCGTATATTCAAAACTGCGTTCCGGTCGACTAGCAGTTCCCCCAGAAGTGGAGCGCACAGGATATACAGCCATGTGAGGCAAGATTGCTTGGCATTGATTACTCTATGCATTATGATCAAAGACAATGTTATGTAATATTAATACTGTTTGTAAATCATCTACAAATACATTAGTTAAAAAATCGACGAATCAAGATTCTTTTTAGTGGAAATTTATGTATCGCCACAGTGTCTCAAGAATCAATTGTTTCAAATTATTTTTACATTTTGCAGTAAGTCCCCAACATAAGAACAATTTCCGTTCAGAGAGCTCGTTCGTAAGTCCAGTTTGTTCATAAGTCCAACAAACATTGTCTAGGTAGTAGTATACTAGCACAATTGGCTATAAAACTAACATGTTCTATGATCTGGTCCTTGTTCATTAATATCGCGCCAACAGTTGAACAGTTCATGTTAAAAGAACAAACAATGGCTGCCATCATTTCACCTCAGCCATTCTCTCAATTATTTTCACTTTTGTCTCCATCATTATTGCTTGGTGCTTCTTAGTAGGAACAGCTTTATGCTTTAACGCTTGCTTCCAGACATCCTGGGACAAACGTCCTAATGTAAAAACGTCCTAAGCAATTTCCCTCCGGGATTAATAAAGTTCTTTGAATCTTGAATTTTGAATGTACGCAGGACATGTCACCTGACTTCTGTGATTTACTGTATATACTGTATGTTTGCATTTGAGGTGTTAATATGTGGCAGCATGATGGTGTAGTGGTTAGTTCCTGTCACCTTGCATCTCCAGGTTCCTGGCCAGGCTCAATTCCTGCCTCTGTGTGCATGGAGTTTGCATGTTCTCCCCGTGCTTGGTGGGTTTCCTCCGGGTACTCCGGGTACCAGCTTCCTCTCACAGTCCAAAGACATCTAGGTTTGGCTAAATAGCATTACCAACTTGACCGTAGTGTATGAATGAGCATGTGAGTGTGTGTATGAATGTGTGTGCCCTGCGATGGATTGACACCTTGTCCAGGGTGTACCTCGCCTTGTGCCCTAAGCCTCCTGGGATAGGCTCCCGGCCCCCCACGACCCTGAACACAGGATAAAATGGTTAATATGTTGCAATTCCTTTAGAATCCTATAGGTGGCATACACTTTGGCAGGCAGCACAGCGTTCTGTGTGGCAGGAGCGAATTATTGGCTAAGTTTGATTAGAATTATACATATATATATATATATATATATATATAATTGAGATATTTGTAAAATCGTGATACTTAGAGAATCGCAATACATATCGAATCGTCACCTGGGTATCGTGATAATACCGTATCAGGTGGTTCCTGGTGATTCCCGTCCCTAATATACAGTACATGTATATTTATCAATCAAGTCAGTAATATTACATGCAGCACAATTCTAAATAATCTGTGTGATATTAATCTCTTTTCCAAATGACGTCTTGCAAATGAATCAAATCACATTTCTTCCCGTTGTATACAATATATTTTATGCATCACTTTCTGTTTCCTTTCATTAGTATGTCATTTCAGCATCCAAAGTGTTTACGTTACCAGGGTAACGCACAGAGGAAGTGATGTCTGAGGAGCGATGTCTGCGTAGGTGTTTCAAGCGGAGCAGTTCTGTCAAGGAAAGTACCCTGAAATTCTTAACTGACATTTCCTGAGCGGCGCGTCGGGTGTTCTGCTCGTGTTCCCTGTGGAACGGAGCACAGTGCCTGTAACAAGATTATTGCATAGATGCATCATGAGATAAACATCAAAAATCAGACTTGTAAATAAATAAATGCATAAATAAGATGGTTTATCATAAGCTCTTGGAATAGCTTTAAGCTACCTACTAGAGGGCTTCATATACGTTTTAAACTGTATTGGTTTAACATGGGGCGGTGGCAGTAATGCAGTTATTAACCCTATTAATCTCTATTTCTGGCCTGTCTGAATTCATGTTGCATATTCTTGCATCTGGGCGGATTACACCATCTTGACCTTGACATGTATAAAGAAAAAAAAACTATAAATTTGATAAGGTTGTAAGGTGGGAGTTTAGTTCCAGAGCCACGTTCTGGTCATGTGACCAACAGTACTAATGATCAGTAAAGTATTGTCAGAACAAGGTGCATGTAGCAGGATATCCATGCATACATAGTGAGGATACTTACCCCATGTGACTCAATCTTAATCTCAATAGATATCCTCCAGTGTCAGTTAACAGACATATGTCTGGAAATATTGGATGTTCAAAATAATATTCCGTCTTTCTAGCCACTATTCCACAAACTGTGGGTGCGTCTTAAACCGACTGCTGGTTTAAATTTAATGAAACTTTTGCAGTACTTCGATATCTGCCTGAAGTTTAACCTGCACCAGAAGTGAAATCAAAACGTTGAGTGCCGGATTTAATAATCCACTTCTAATAAGCTTCTAATAAGCTACTTGCTCAATGTAAACACGAATAGATTCATTCATTCATTCATTTTCTATACCGCTTAATCCTGTGTTCAGGGTCGCGGGGGACCTGGAGCCTATCCCAGGAGACTTCGGGCACTAGGCGGGGTACACCCTGGACAGGGTGCCAATCCATCGCAGGGCACTCACACATACACACACTCACACACCCAATCACACACTACGGGCAATTTGGGAACGCCAATTAGCCTAACCTGCATAACTTTGCACAGAGACGGGAATCGAGCCTGGCTGGGGAATCGAACCCAGACCCTGGAGGTGCAAGGCGACAGTGCTAACCACTACACCACCGTGCCGCCACACGAATAGATATTAAATATAAAAGCTGAACTGAATATTTGTACTGGGATTAGTTCATATTTTCAGAGCTGAAATAATAGCACTGAAGTGTACAAGTGCATAAGTATAAGTAGCGTAAACGAGTCGTAACGTAGTCAACCTTACAAAATGTTTTTTTCGGTCTATTAGTAAGTTAGGCAGATAGTTGTGTGGTACAGAGAGTGATACAGTAGTACAGTGGGCACAGTGAGTGTTGTGAGAAACTGGAACACGGTCTATACTGTACTGTACCTCGGGTTTTGTTTGCATTCCATCTTTCTCACTTCAACCAGTTGGCAAAGAAAGTGTTTCACACTAATTATTCAAGACAACGAGCTGTTTTGGTTCTCTAGGAAAAAGTAGGACAGTTTTTGTGCGAGTGTGTGTGTGTGTGTGTGTGTGGGCTTGCGTGCTCTTTCGGCACTTCAGCTCCATTGGAGGCCTGTGATAGGCTCAGCGGGAAGGCAGGACAGCGGGATGGCGAGTCGATGAAGCAGATCTAAACTAAACTGATCTTCCGGCTTGTATCGCTCATCCTCCGTGTGTGTCTGGTCAATACGTTCGAATCTGAACGTCCACTTACTCCCAAAATAAACTACAGTGTGCACAATACAGTACAGCTACGGATCTACACAATACAGCTGCTGCACATCCTACTAATGGTGTTCCTTTGTAAGGCAACAAAACACATTCTGTTCAACCAAACCTGTAAGAACTTCTGCTGTTATTATATACAGTATAAAGGAATATGCCCTAACATCAGAGCACGCAGTGTATCCGTCCCGAAGAGCAACGAGCATGTCTCCGGGCCTGGGCACGTTCAATAGCTTCCTTATAGACACCCGTTTGATCAGAGTTCAAGCTGTTGTTGGACTTTTCTTCCCTCAAGGCTTCTCAGAGCGGAGCGAAGACAAAGAGACGGGATAAGAGGGATGAGCGTGTGCATGATGGACGAAAAAAAAAAAAAAAACCCAAAAAAACCCAAAGATCGTTTTTCCCTTGATATTTCTACTGTTTGAGAATAATAATGAAGATATTAACACGGTGGAAGAAAACACACACATATGACTTTAACACACCAGGAATTTTTTTTAGGTTTTTACTGAAAGTCTTTTCACTCACTCAACGTCTATAGTGCTATAAGTTTTACCTTTATTCCTCACATATGATCAGCCATGTCACAGCGCTCCTGGAGCAGATAGGGTTAAGGGCCTTGCTCAAGGGCCCAACAGGTGGCGTCCAACATTGGTGAAGCTGGGGATTGAACCGCCGACCTTCCGATCAATAACTCTGTGCCTTATCCCTCTGAGCTACCACTGTCCTGTATACAGGTGCACGGGAGCCTGGAGACATAGGTGGGGTACACACTCTGACATACCGACACACTCACGCCTATTCACACAATTTGGGAACGCCGTTTAGCATGTCTTTGGACTGTGGGAGGAAACCGGAGTACCCGGAGGAGCACTGGGGAGAACATGAGTACCGGAGAACCGGAGTACCAGCAAGCACGGGGAGAACATGCAAACTCCATGCACACAAATCCAAGGCGGGAATCGAACCCTTGAGGTGCAAGGAGACAGCGCTACCCGCTACACCACCGTGCTGCCGCATGCACGTGTAGATGTGATGAACAGATTCAAGAGTGGGTTACGGCTCCATGTGCTGGAGGTTTAATAAAGACCAGACTCATATTCCTTCTACATCCACATTTAATAGCTGTTAAGATTAGAAACGGCAGTGTCATGAGTACGCCAGCGCAGAAACCAGTCACTAAGCCGCATCTGAATTCGTTCCAAGAGCTGTGATGTGTAATATATCGATGGTTAGGGGGAGGGGGGGGGGAATAAAGTGTAAATAGGATTTGTAGTGAACAGCCGTCGAATGGCTTGCGAAGGAAAGAATAGGTCTCTCTTGTCAAAGGTATGAAGAGAAACACCTTCAATGTTTCAAGGTGACAAGTGGAAAATAGTTTTGTGTATTTTTATACACAAATGGATACCTCTGTTTGCGTTTTTTAGAGGAGTAATGCATCAGAGGAAAGCGTTCCGCCTGCAGCAGTTGGCTGCGCTGTATGTTTTTGAACGCAGCAATGCATGAAAATGATGTTGTGTAGCTTGTAATGTACGTTTGTGTACGTGCCTGGGGTTCGCTAGTAGAATATTTCCTAGCTGCCTTTCCAGGATGCAGGCTATCCGATAGCTAGCGAGCGCTTCGATCACTGGTGTGACCACGCTGCGCGAGTGTGCATCGCGTTCAGGGAGGATAAGGAGTGTTTGAAAGGGAAAAAAAGGTTAGTGATGGGAAAACCTAATATCAGTACATCTTTTTGGCACAGAGGAGTGTTGCCTCATTTGTGTCGCGGTAGCTCTGATGGATCATCAAGGCCCTGTGTAATCAGGTCAGATCGGAGCGGTAAGGAGGAGGAGGAGGAGGAGAAGGAGTTTGGCAAGTAGACATAGCCTTAAGGAAAAGAAGATGCTTAGTGGGCTAAGTTCAAGTCAAGGAGGGCCATGGCCTGTTTTCATTTCAGCCTTGATACTCACTCACTCACTCACTCACTCATCGTCTATACAGTTTTCTCCTGTGTAGAGATTATCCTAGGGGACTTGGAGCGTGAGGCCGGGTACACCCTGGACGTGGTGCTAATCCATTACAGCACACACCAATTTGGGAACGCCAATTAGTCTATTCTGCATGTCTTTGGACTGTGGGAGGAAACCTGGGTACTCAAAGGAAACCCACAAAACATGGGGAGAACATGCAAACTCCATGTATTCCATGACGGGAATCGTACCCGGACCCTGAAAGTATGAGGCAACAGTGCTAACCACTACCCATCATGCCACCATTACCTCAAATGCAGGTATATAATATAAAGTAAATTGATTCATTAAAAAAAAAAGGGCCTCCGAGTGGCGCAGTGGTAAAACTCTTGCCCTATCATCTGGAGATCGCGAGTTCGATTCCCAGGTGATGCTGTATCCTCTCGCAGCCTGAGGTCTAGAGAGATCTTATTGGCTGAGCTCTTCCAGAAGGGAGGGATGAGAGGTACTTGCGCTCCCTCATTAATCACGCCTCTACAGCCAATCAGGGGCGTCTGTGAGCTCACACAAGCGGAAGGAGCGGATAGCGCTGTCCTCCGAGTGTGTTACACCAGCCCCAATGGTGCGTGAATGAGCATTTCGACAAGATGCGGTCGACTGGCGTCACGTGGTTCGGAGGAAACACGTGATAGTCTTCGGCCCTCCCGACTGAGTGGTACTAGTAGCCTTAATGTGGGAGCCCCCTAGTGACGGGGAGGAATTGGACACGACTAAATTAGGGAGAAAAAAAAAATCTGAAACACATGAATCGCCACCCAAAAGTTTCACCAACTGAGTAACTGAATTGATTCCCCACGATATCTTGTTACATAGCTTGAGAAATAGTTAATACTGTATTTGCCGTATTATGTATTATGAATGAGTCTAATATGAGCACTTTGAGTATCCGATCCAGACGTCTTCATACTGTAGCGACTCGATTCTCAGCAAGCTCTCGTTTGTAGGCGCATGTCGCGTCTGTGCTCACATGCAACATCTGTTATGTGTCAGTCAACATCACAAGCTTTTATTTAATATGAACGCATTAATGGATTGGACCGGGAAAGATGGAGCGAATCAGGCAGATCTGATGCTGATCTGACGTCTTGGGGACTCGTCAGACACAACAGCAGGGACACCGCTCAGTATCAGATCATTAGATCCCTAATTTCATGCAACTGCTAAAAATAATCTGGTGTCAGTTATATATATATATATATGTATATATATATATATATATATATAAAACAGCTCTATATATAACTGGGGGAAGTGTTGTTGGTTTTTTGGGGGGGGTTGTGAAGCTGGAGCTGAGTGTAGATCTATTAAAGTGCTTGGATGTTTGTAGGTTTGCAGCCTTCAGCACTTGAGAGAGAGAGAGAGAAATATGGGATGAGGGAAAACCACTGGCAGCACCTCATTCTTATGTTGTGAGCCATATTTTTTTTTATTACTGCCTCATGAATATTGTGCTGCATTAACACTTTTGAAAAAAAAAAAATAGATATACAGTATATATATTAAATAATAGAAATGATGTCATCCTGCAGTGTGTACATAAACGTCGGCTCTTTGAATTGATGGTTCATGTTTAATTCTGTGGATTGTCCAAGCGAGGGGAAGAAGAAGAAGGGAAAAAAAAGCCAGAAGACACACATATGTCTTCATATGAAGGACGTGCGAATGAGCAGATCTTACCGCGCTACCCGGGAAGAACGGCGGTCTCGGCAGCCAATCGATTAAAGCCCCCGGTGTGCCCGTGACAGATAGATGGCTAATTGAAGAGCAGTGTGACCGCAGGACAAATCGACTCTATCAAATTTGCCGGGAGAGGAACGGCTGTTAGTCGCGCACACACACACACACACACACACACATGCAGACGCCCGAAGCTCTGAAACAAATCCTGTAATTCATTCGGGAACAGTGTTGGAGAAGGGGATAGACACAAAGTTTGAGCTTCGCAGATTGAGAGATGTGTGGGAGGAAAGAGAGAGAGAGAGTGGGAGTAGGAGAGACTTATGGGATTAGATACAGTCGGTATTAAATCTGTACATTTGCTTGGGCTTGGATCACACAACTCTTCATTCTCACTTTGTATGTATGTGTGTGTGTGTGTGTGTGTGTGTGTGTGTAGTTTGTCACAGTCTGCCATTAATTTTTCAGAGCCCTTCTGGTGTGTGTGTGCCCGAAGCTTCTGCGCTGTTCTCGCCATCTCTCTCTGTCACTTCACTGCTCTCCTGCTTCTGTTACTTTTCTTTGGCTGCCGTTCAGTGCTATTGTTTATTGTGCGTCACGGATCCCTGTGTGGCCCCGCGTGTATCCGTGTCTCCGTTTTTTTTTTTTTTTTTTTTGCCCCCGCTGCGCCAAGCTAAAATGGAGGACGATAAACATAATTAGACAAATGAAATCTCGGTCCTCTCCGTCATGTTGTCTTCGCCGCTATCCAACGTTGCCGCCGTGTGTGAGAGTGTGTGTGTTTTATTGTTTCTTTATTTGCTTTTTTTTTTTTTTTTTTTTTTAAATCTCTGCACCAGTCCATCCATCTTTTGTTCCCTGGTTCCTCCCTTTGCATTTCAGCTCCTCTTTTTTTTATTCTCTCGCTCGCCGACCTCTCCCCTGACATGCTGGCACAGGGAGCTCCGGAGTTGCCATTTGAATAATCGTGTTTGTCCTGCTTAATGGCGAGCTCTCTCTCAGGCCCTCGCTGCTTATCTTTCATAAACACTCTCGCTCTTCCTGCTATCTCGCTCCCCCTTTCTTGATTCAGTTTGACCCTCTGAGCTAATGAAAAAAATCAAATGGAAGCTAATGCAAAAAAAAAAAAAAAACAAGATTTTTTTTTTTTAGCTTTTAATGGCACTTAATCCTGACCAAAATGCATCTATTATTCCTTGAAGCAGAGGTACGGTGCATGGAAGATGTTATGAGGTTTATTTTGTCTGTGAAACTGAACAAGGATGCACACTAAGTTCTGATGTCGAGATTGAGTGGAGATTTGAGTACATTATTAGTGTCGGCTCCGTACTCTTGGTGTAATGTTTAATGACTGCGGTTTACATACTGTTATGGTCAAATACAAATACAAACAAATCAATAAAATGTGAAAGTATAGACAAGCGTGAATCAAATATGCGAGCATGCAGTTTCTATCTTATATGAACAGTTCTTTAGGAATAGTGAATAATTTTGATAAATTTGGAATATTTTTTAAAAAGGCCACAACTTTTGGTAAAAAAACAAAAAGGGTATGTTTGGAAAAGGAGTGAAACAGAAGTAGCTTAAGGTATAAAAAATGCATCGTCTGGGAGCCAGAGCACTCTCTCTCTCTCTCTCTCTCTCTCTCTCTCACACACACACACACACACACACACACACACACACACACACACACACACACACACACACACACACACACACACACACACACACACACACACACACATATATACACACACACACACACACACACACACACTTTGGGGGTGCTTTGAGACCTGTGTTAATTCTCGCAGCACAATCCAAACACATGAGTTATATAAGACAAATTTAAACAGCGCAATTAATTTAAACAAACTGAATAACTATAAAGTCTCACTGCCTTCATTACGAAAAAAAATAAAAAAAATCCATTTTACACATTGTCTGAAGTTCAAGTGCACTTTTTTGTAATGTGCAAGTTAATAGTTAATATATAAGCTACAGAGAAATATGATGCAAAACAATATCAGGTAATTCATTTTAAATCTGTAACAGCAATAATTAGTATGTATGATTGATTAGAGAATAACAGTTAATTTCAGGCGTGATTTTTATACGTTTTTCCATTAATAAGACCACTTCAGGTCA
This sequence comes from Channallabes apus, assembly GCA_030522415.1. Taxonomy (NCBI): domain Eukaryota; kingdom Metazoa; phylum Chordata; class Actinopteri; order Siluriformes; family Clariidae; genus Channallabes; species Channallabes apus. Next base: position 7,863,627 of record CM060111.1, on the reverse strand, counting down.
AGTCAAGGAGGCTTTTATTTTCATTTCAACCATATACTGTTCAGTACACAGTGAAACAAAAAACAGGTTCCTGCAGGACAGGAAGTTGGTAAATCAAATTCAAACTCAAATTCTAATTTTATTTGTCACATACACAGTCAAACAC
>CM060111.1:7811404-7863282 GCA_030522415.1 Channallabes apus | reverse complement strand
TATACAAACCTTCTTTCTAGAATAGCGAAAAAACCTGCAGAGAAAAGAACCAAATATAAAATAAAAATATGAAATATGGGATATAAAAAATATTTAAAAAGAAAAAAAACATACATTTACAACATAAATTAACAAAAACTAACTACGTAGCTAACTAAACTAAGAACCCAATTAACGGACTAGCTGAGACAAAACAGATTAATATTATAAATTAACAGAAATTATACTGTTGAAGTCCTATACAGTAAGATACAACATAAAGTGACTCGTTTCAATACTCTGTGGCAGTGGTTCCCAAACTGGGGGTCGTGACCCCTCTGGGGGTCGCGGAATAATTTCAAGGGGTCGCGAGAGCTAGTAAAAAATAGATTTTTTTGTGATTATAATACACACTTTTCAGTATTACAAGCAGGTCTGGACTGGGACCAAAAAATGGCGCGGGCATTCAGTTCAGATCAACGGCCGGGGAGGGGGGGGGGGGGGGGGGGGGGGGGGGGGGGGGGTTGCACGCGCATTCAGACCATGTGGAGGGGGGCGCGGGATGCGCGCGTTCTGAGCATGCGACGGAGGGTGAGGGGGGCAGATCATTAGACCGGGGGGGCACGTTCAGATCATGCGACCGGGGGGGGGCGCCCCCAAAAATGTGCGTCGGCCCACCGGGCATTGCCCGGTATGCCCTATGGTCAGTCCAGGCCTGATTACAAGTAAATGCTATAAATAAATATTTTCTGATTTGTAAAGATATTACTGATTGAGTGAGAGTGAAAAATCAGAAAAATTGCGACTCATAGATATGACATCACTGTGCAGCGACTGGCTCACTAGTTATTGCTACAGCGCACAACTGCACGTGAAAACAGCAACTGCCGAGATGGATAAATTTGTTATTCGCAAATCTAAAAATGTAAAAATTTAGGAAAAATCTCAAATCTAAAAATTTAGGAAATTGTTTGTCTGAGTCACCGGAACCATGTACATCGACCAAGCACAAGAGCAAGACCCCGTCAGACCAAAGTAGGAAACGTCGGAAATATGAGGAAGAATTCATAAAGTGCAGTCAGTATCAGTATTCATACACGAGTTGTCCCGTGCAGCAGTGGATGTACTGCTTCAATTAGGATCTACATATTTGTATGAGCAGTATTTTTCCGCTGTTACATATATAAAATTTAAATACAGCTCACGTCATGATGTTGAAGATGTTATGCGGGTAGCTGTATCCACCATCAGGCCACGAATGAAGCTTTTGTGCTGCCAAAAACAAGTACACCCTTCCCATTGAAATAAGCCAAAATTATTTAGATGTATAGAAAATGTAGTCAAAATACTGTGAACAGCTTATGTTATGTTTATTGCTTGTTTTTGATAGTGGGGGTCGCGAGATCTTGTTGATCTTCAATTAGGGGTCGCGGGCTTGAAAGTTTGGGAACCACTGGTCTATGGTAATGAGTTGAGGTAGTGGGATGAGAAACAGTAACCATTTCCTTGTACTGTAGATAGCAGTAAAGATAGAAAAGAGTTTTTGTGCAGAAGAACAAATATTTGTGCAAAAGAGCAATTTCAGGTTGGTATGCACAATTTGTTAGATGGTTGTTGATCAGTGTGTTTGTGCTTGTTTTTATCAGTTCAGTCCCAATGTTGTTGAGGAGACGGATGGCTTGTGGAAAGTAGCTGTTACACAGTTTGGATGTGAGGGTCCGAATGCTACAGTAGTTTTTTTCCAGATGTCAGGAGGGTGAAGAGTGAGTGAGAGGGGTGTGTCCGATCAGCCACAATGCTGGTAACTCAGGGAATGAAAGCCTACAACAATGACTTTAACTGGAAGAAATGCGTTTTTGCAAATTTGATACATGCCTTCCAGGCGTATACATATTTGTGCACACAATGTCTGTCCTCAAATGGGTTTTCAGGCTCATTAAATCACATCGCTGGTGCAAAATTAACTGACTTGTATCGACTTACGTCTGCACCTTAATCTAGAAACGGCTTAATTGGCATCGTAATTGAGCAAAACACATCAAAACAGACAACACTTGCTATTTTGCTTAACCACAGACCATGGTAAAGAAAAAAAAAAAAAAACTGAAACATATTTGGACGTACACAGCAAATTTATGTTTGGTTTAAATCAAACCTTTATTCGTGCATCAGTTATGAAACATAGAAACACTGCATTGCTGCATTATAATTATGCTATAATAACTGGGTTCACATTTCCCAGGGGTGCTGAAGCAGGGGCAGGCCTTGCCCTACAGTAGCTCCACCCTTAGGGCAGTGTTGAATTGAATATTTGCAGGATGAAAAGGTGCGTTCTCGCCGCCCTGCTGCTGTGGATTCATGCCAGTTGCTGAATGTTAATAGCTCCCAGTTGTGGCACATTCTCAGCCTGCTAATTGTGAACACATTCATTTTTCATTTGTGCATTCATTTTTCATATGGTTGGTGTTTTGCATCTAAAAATGCCTAAAAATCACAAAAACGAAAGGTTTAGCACTCAAGCAAGGCGATACGAGTTAGACATTGGCAGCGGTAAGCAGAAAACGCGGTTAAAAAAGAAGATCCAGCAATTATAGCGATTAACATATTTTTCGCATTTAACTCTAACAATAATTTTTTCAGTTTTGTGTGGTGGGGCTAAGAACACATTCACACTTCAAAAAACTGTTTAATAGCTCCATCCATCCCACCCGAGGTGGTGTGTTGGAAATGCCACTGGCTGAATGCCAAATGGCTTCCAACTCCCCTGATAAGTGGGGTTTGAAATAATGGTTTCTCGACCCTCTGTAGTGCACAGTGGTGTAGTGTCAAATAGTCTAAGGTGCCATTTGGGATTTAATCATAAACTGAATTTTGGCCCTTTTTGTTCCTCTGAAATGTTCTCTGTGCTGATGCACGTCAGTGATTCAACTCTGTCTAAGGTTTTCTTTAAAGTGAACTTTCAAGAAAAAGTTGTATCGAAACTTTCAGTATCTGTATCATTAACTAGAAAATCCAAATCACAATTACAGTTAAATATGAAATGCAATATTTTATACCTACATACTTTATATATACAGTACAGTAGGTGACAGATGAATGGAAACACACATTATAAAGCTTTACGGAAGACGGCTTCCATGCACGTCCTGGAAGAAGGACCACCATTCATTATTATAAGATTTGATAATTCCATCCTGTTTAGATAATGGTAGAGCTGTAAAATGTCCCATAGGTGTATAACTGGCTAGACAGCTGGTCAGTGTGAAGACGGCTGCATAAGATTTCCATCATTTTCTTGCTCATAAAACGTGTTCTGACTCTCTAGCTTGATGAAATGAAACATTTACCACAAAATATATTTTAGTGCCTAAAAACCTATGCACTGCTGCAAGTAAAAATAGTCTGTCCATGCTTAAAAGTTAAAATTCCTCAAAACACTGTGCAGTAAGTCCCATTCGAGTTACAAACTTTTCGAAGATACGAACATGCATTCACACATGTTCAATTGCGGAAGTTACATCCCTTGTCATAGGCGTACATTGGGACAGGCTTGCAGTGTACATCCCAGGATGTCCGGAAGCAAGCGTGAAAGCAGTGGTGATGAAGCTGGTACTGCCGAGAAGCGCCAAGCGATAATAATGGGGACAAAATTGAAGATAACTGAGAATAGTGTAAGTTGAAAAATGGCAGTGCTACTGTAGGACAAGATCATGAAATATGTTAGTTTTACAGTATACTGTATAAACCAACTGTGTGTAAAAGTATCCTTGTATCTAGACAATGTTTGTTGGACTTACTAACAAACTGGACTTAAGAATGAGCTCTCAGAACAGAACTTATTCGTATGTAGGGGACTTACAGTAATAATAGGGGTATTAAGGATGGATTTAAAAACAATAGATCATGCTGTTACGAGGAAATAATCAAGAAAAGTGATGTTGTGATGCAATACAAAGCGATTATCCAATAGCATCCCGGAGGTACTAGAGCTTGTTTTTGGATTTAATCATTGGATTGGGATCTCATCTTAGTCTTGAATATACGTAGTGTAAGTGATACAAAGTATGCTAAGTATATTAAATCCTAGCGTGCCAAAGCATACTTAAATGTACTTGCAGCCAGACTAATGACTAGTATACTTGAAGTTTGCTATTTTGGAACAACTAATTTTGTACTAAGTGTATTTAAGTTGTAATTAAATTGTACAAAAGCACAATTTTAAGTGTATTAAGTATACTTTTGTGTGCTAAAGTGGAACAACTTTAAGTATACTTTAGTACACTTAAAGTATATGGCTGTGTGTGTACTAACGTACATACCTGACAGTAATTATTACAATTTAAGTATATATTTAATGTATTATAAGTACATTACAGCTATTTTTACTGTATTACAAATACATGATTAATGTACTATGAGTATATTCTTATTGCAGCAGTAGCATGCTGTTATACTTCTGGCCAATTACAAATACTAAAAAAGTACACTTTGTGGTTAATACAAATATACTTTATTATATCATACAGTACACACAACCTTCTATAATACTGTAGCTAGCAGGGAACTTGGAGGACAAGTGAGTTTGGTGGCTACCCAATGTAATGACACACCTATTCAGCTATTAGCTGGAACTGGAGAACGGTAGCAGAATGCAGCACATACACACATAGAGATAACACACATGTACACGTACTCAAACTTGGCCGAAGCCACTAACCTAAACACACGTCCCAAACAGGGTGAACACAAAAAGAACACCTGCCGCAAGGCATGACGGTCGCAAACCGCCGCCCCGCCCACAATACTGTACTGCAAATGTGTTACCAGTACATTAAGTGTTTAGGATAATTTACAAATGCTAAATGCATTTTCTACACAATAACATGTTTTTGAAACACATTACATCAGTAATTATGAGGCAGATTTTATTCATGAGTTCAACAGATTTAATTTGCACAAGGTTACAAAAAAGCACTACTATAGTTTATTTGTGCTCAACAAAACATCAGGTTGTCTTACAAACACACAAACTAAAATTTAAACTGGTGTGTGAACACAGACAGACATTAGTATTAGAATCTACAGCTACAGTATTAGTTTAAACCTGGTGTGTTGATTCTGTTACAATTTCTGTTACAAGGTACAAATTCTGTTACAAGACTGAAAACAGGCCGAGAGCTACAGAGCCATTATACCACAAGCAAAGTACAGAACACATTAACAACAACACATTAGACAATACACACTATAGATTAAAGTATGTACTTAATTTAAAACCGTTAAATTTACCTTATGCCGATGAAAATAAAATAATAACGATACGAACTAACGCACGCGATGATGCAGCTTCAGCCGTTAATTCAAACGAGAAGTGGAGAACTGGGGAGCCAATCAGAGAACGGACAGTCCGAATCTGCCCGCCTCTAGCTCTGATTGGCTGGTGGGGCGCTGTCTAGTCTCCGGTTGGCTGGAATAGTCGCAAAGTTTATACCCTGCTGCAGTTTGTGTGTCGCTTTATGACAGTGAGCGGACAGAAGAGTGAGGAGTAAAAACATAAATTATCTTGAACGGCAAAAGTGATTTTGAGCGCGCAGGAACGAGTTTGAGATCGCGCGCGCGAGGGAGAGATTCAGCGTACAAAAACGAGTCTAAAAGCGCGCGCACGAGAGAGTAGTGCACACAATATAAGTACATTTACATTTAACTGATAATATACTGAGACTACCGTATATTAAAATTTGTATTCTAATATATACTTTCTGTACATTTGTATAATGATTATTTCGAGCATATTTAAAAAAAATATATACCAAAAATATATTGAAAAACAAGTTTAAATAAGTATACTTTGGAAATTAGACCAACCTTTCATTTAAAGTATTATAATACAATAATTTTTTAAGTATATTTAAAGTTTAATTCCAAAATTTGGTAAAAGCATGATGTTAGGATTCTTTTTATATATTAACTGATGGTACAACTTTTTGTTAGTATATTAGCAGTGTATTATCGAGGATTTCAATATGTTTGTAATACACTAAAGTGTATTTTTTTTTCACTGGGGAAGTCACGGTGAGTAAGAATGAAAAGTCTGCTGTTCTACCCTACTTTATGTATTGAGACAACACAGCAGCGAAAGGACACACACCTACAAGCTGAAAACAAGCCCAAATGTTCAAGTTGATCTTGAGTGCAGATTACCCCTCTCTGTGATTGTAAATGCTGTGCTGATTTTTGTATAGTCTAAATGCTTGTTTTTCCAGGTTGCCTGTTGTGTGCGAAGTGTAAAACCCAAGCGTTAACCCAGCCGATCCACTCGCAGACTATTTAAAATAGCATCTTTAACATTTAAGACCTCCAGTAGTTTGAGGGCAATGCCAACTCTCTTGCGTGAAAGCACATTCTTTACACTTTGGCAGGTAAGGAGGAAAATGTTACACGGTGTTTCTGTATAGAAAAAGGATCTGGCAGGGTGCTGTGTTCTAAAGCGAACAGTGGGATTTTTCTCAGCCCGTTTGAAACACTTTTTCAATGATTATGTTCAATTTACATTCCAAATTGCCCGTAGTGTGTGAATGAGTGTGTGTATGTGAGTATGTGTGTGTGCCCTGCGATGGATTGGCACCCTGTCCAGGGTGTACCCCGCCTAGTGCCCTAAGTTTCCTGGGATAGGCTCCAGGCCCCCGCGACCCAGTATATAAGGATAAAGCGGTACAGAAAATGAATGAATGAATGTTCAATTTATGAATAAATGGCAAATTATGCTTTATGGCTGTTCACCCATCCATCTAGGAACCTCTGTAGTCCAACAACGGTCCATGAAGGCCAATGGTGGCCATTGCGTTTATTCCCATTTTCACGTGCGTGGTAGGACCTCCGTTCAACATTCCAACACTACGGGCAATTTAGGAACGCCAGTTAGCCTAATCTGCATGTTGTTGGTCGGTGGGAGGAAACCCACCAAGCACAGGGAGAATATGCACACAGACAATGAGGCGGGAATCGAACCGGGACCCTGGAGGTGCAAGGCGACATCCTAACCACTACCTTTTTTGTTGTAATTGGATGTAATCCATTTTCCATACCACTTATCCTGTGTAAGGTCACGGATAGCATGGAGTCTTAAAAGGAGCTCCAGGCACAAGGTGAGGGATGCCCTGAGGTGAAAAGCACAGGGAGAACAGTAGTTCCCTCACTTCTTTTTCCTTCTCTTTTTAATTAAAAGACAAAAAATGCAGCTTTCCACGTACCTGTATAATGAGAAACAAGAAAGTTTACAATGCCCCTCCATGCATGATAACCTTCTGACTAACACTCCATGCATGCTAACAATGGAGGCTCCTTACATACACGTCCTTAAATATCTTTAAAAAAAAAAAAAACTTTGGCTTCTCCATATCAATGACAGTACAGTATATTTACTTTGTTAAATAAGACCACATTTTTTGAATTACTGTCAGAGCTTTACTGTTAGACGGAATTATTCATCACTTTCAGGTCTGACACTTCAGCAGCACTGTGGAATGAGATTGATAACCAGTGACAGCTGGGCTGAACTTTAGTCGGCCAAGTTTGTTTTGATCTAATGTTACGCTTGTCAGTGAAAATGTCTGTGAGATTCAAGATTTGAAACTCGTGACCGTAATCTAAAATTGTGCTGGGGTTGATTGTTGCAATGTGGATGGTGTGATGAAAGAAGGATTTTAACCCAGCACAGCGGTTTGGGGATGAAGTTAATATTTCATAGTATTTACAAATGATCATCCTCTAGTTGAAGAGAAATTACCATATTAAAGGGTTTAACTAACTTTCGTATGTGCATTATTACCCCTTAACATCCTCATCCTCAGGGTTTATAGAGCAATAATTAAAATCAGTGTTTATTTTTAACTATATGGGCTTTTTCCAAATGGTTGAGACGTTACTTCATGATAAAACTATCAACATATTATCGAATACAAATATATGTTCATATAAAATGCTTTCTTTTGTGTGGTGGTGCAACAGCAGTAATGTTTTACTGTAGGTGCTGGATTCACAGGAAGCACTTGACCTACTATTTAAAGATGAATCAAGTAGACTTATTTTTGCGTCACTTCCCTCACCCAAGTGGTAGAGCTGGCTCAAGTTTAAGACGTTTTCCAATATGATATAATTACTTATAATGTGCTCTACCATTTAGTTGAGCAGAGCATTAAAGGGTTAAAATACAAACTGTAAGTATGTAAGATATTTAGTGGGTTGTGGCTTGTTTATCATGGTAAGGACTTTCATGTTTTAAGGACTTTCCAGTTAATTAATTGTTCTGCTCAACCTAGTGGTAGAGACAGAACAAGTTCAAGACACTTTTTCAATAAGATATAATAAGTCAATATAATGAGTATATATGTGCTCTACCAATATGTTGAGCAGAACATTAAACCCCTAAAAATATTAATTACTGTTTGTGTTTTAACCCTTTAAAGTTGGTTTACCATTGTAAGGACTTTTCATGTTTTAGTTCCTTTCCAATTATAAATATTATCTGCTATATCTGATCCAATTATCTGCTTAACCAAGTGGTAGAGATGGAACAAGTTCAAGACATTTTTTCCAATGAGATATAATACCGTAACTCAAAATGTGCTCTACCAATATGTTGAGCAGAACATTCAAGGTTTAAAACACAAAAAAAGGTACTTTCCAGTTAATAAATGTTCTGCTCAACCAAGTGGTAGAGATGGATCAACTTCCAGACCTTTTTTGTCAGTATAATGAGTATATATAGTATGTGCTCTACCAATATGTTGAGCAGAACGTTAACAAGTTAACGCCAAAACTGTAAAATCTTATGGACCATTTACCATGCTCTAGACACTTCCCTACTGTATTGATGTACTTTCCACTTACTCACTCCTCCTCCCACAGGTCTGCCTCATTTCGACGTGAACGATCATAGCCTACAAATGATAACACAATGCAGCTATTTTTGTTCACTGAAGGTGATGTTTTGCCTGTCACATACTGTAACTCTGATGTTACATCGAAAAGCCTTTGTAGGACCCAGCCACAAAGGAACATCAAAAAAGCGATTGTTTCAAATATTTGTGGGTGGGGTCACATGTCTACCTGCCGTAAACTTTTTGTCTAGCGGCCCGACTCTGTAGCGCTATCGTACAGTATGGTGGTATGTAATGAAATAAAAGCAGCTCGAGCTACAGCTTATTTTTCTGAAAGATGGCTTTTCTGCAGGCATGCTGAAGGCAATCTGGCCATAATGAAACCTGAACCTGTGTTGTGATAGAGCGAGTGGTGTTTTATTGCAGTGTTTTCTTCGCGGAGCTTGTTTGACTTCATCGAGGAAAAGAAAAGTGCTATTTGGCCTGAAGTATTACTGTAGCCAGTGCAGCACTACAGTGCCGAACAGCGCTCTTAGAGGAAGCCCACATACACCCGTACTGGTACAGGAGATGGACGTGTAGGCTGTAGATGCTTATTTTCTCCATCTCTTTCTGCCACTCTGTTAGGCCACACACACACACACCTGAAGTAAGTTCTAGCTATGTTTCGCACCAAGTGTATAGCATGTCTAACAGGCAATGTGTGCGTGGGTGTGTGTTTACCTATCCGGATGAAGCTGTGATTTCTCTCTGTGAGATACGACTGACAAGGTTGTATGTCTGTATGGGTTTGTGTGTTCGTGTGTGTTCGTGTGTGTGTGTGTGTGTGTTGACTGGATGAGCACTCAGTTCGTTTCAATGTGAGTGGGAGTAAAAAGCATACAATTAGAAGAGGCCATGTGCCCGAGATTCGATTTGTGTGTCACTAGATGTGTTTGAAAAGGAAATACATTTGTGCATCAGAGTGCAGCAGACTGGGAGAACCATATGGCATGTGTGTGATGAATTATCTTTACATATTTCGATGTAATCTCTCTCTCTCTCTGTGTATTTGTAGCATAGATAAATAGATCGATGGTTATCTTGCATGCAAAGGTGTAATAAATCCTCGAGTCTTTACCTCGTTCCAGGATGTTGTCTTTTGGTTCAGGGTGTGTGTATTCTCAGAGGCTGGCATTTGAACGATCCAATGAAGATGTCAGAAATTCACACCCACTCAAACGCCTGTGGAGCTGTGAACGTACTGTAGCGTGTAGGTAGACCATAGAGTAACTTACAGTACATCCGGCTTAATCGGCGATTTTGCGCTTCTCGTTCCACGTAAGTTGTAACCCTGATATTCCTTAATGACAAGTTAATGAGGACAGACGCGTGATCTTCTTTTTTTTTTTCTTTTTTCAACTCGCGAACATCGTTTTTTTTTAGCCGTCTCTGGAGCGTGCGTGTGGGTGTGTAGTGCTGACAATGGGTGTTTGTCAAGCTAGATGTGAACTGATTGATTCATAAATTGTTGAGCATTTACACAAGGATTTGGGTATTTGTGAGAACCCTGTAATTTTGAAAAGGAACTGTTTCCCACGCATGCTCCTGGGTGTGTGTGTGTGTGTGTGTGGGCGGCGGGGGGGGGGGGGGGGGGTCCTGCAGAAAAAAACTAAGGATTGTAAACAATAATGGATTGATTGGATTTGAATCGTATAAATAAAATGATTTACACTTTTATATATATATATATATATATATATATATATATATATACAGTATATTACACAAATGTAATTAATTACATGAAATAATCAATTAATTGACCGTTTTGTGAAGGTCGCTCATAACTCTTGTTAACATTAACGAACATAAAATGAAGACAGCGAGCAAACACAAATACTTTAATTAAGATGAATTAAGTGCTTTAATCAAGGATGTACAGTAGAGATATAAAGGGAGGACAGGGTCAAGTATTTCATTTCAAAGATCCTATATTTTACTGTTACTTTACTAAGTTAATGAGGTCACATTAGGGAAAAACATCTAACTCTCCTGTTAAAGCCTTAATTTAAGTTTATTCTCTCTCTTTTTCTCTCTTTTGTCCAAATATGGCAGAAAAAAAAGATAATTTAGCAAAATAATTCACCTTTAACGCTGAAAACAAAACAAAAAAAACACACACACACACACACACACACACACACACACACACACAGCTCAAGAACCAGCACTAAGTAAAGGCATGAATCGTGATCATAATTATTGTGGTCCAAATTTTAGATCGTGATTATTTAACAAGATTACTCACTGCCTTTAGGAACATAATGCATTTATTGGTTCTTTAATGTGCTTTTAATGTCAGATTTTCTTGAATGTTAGATATAATTCAAATGTGGGGGTGAAAGTGCACTGCTGTAATGCAAATGGATGTGCTGCATTTCTAACGCAAAAAAAAAAAAAAAAAAAAAAAACTCTTTGAGCAGCACAATAATCATTTAATCTCCATTATCTTAATTAATTGCACAGCGTCAGGGCAACAAGTGAACAATAAATGACTGATTTGTTGTCTCAAGCTTCAATACGTCCTGAAATGTTTCAGTTTAAGAAAACGGCAGATGAAAACATGCACCAAATTCTTGATGTTGTTATTATTATTATTATTATTATTATTATTATTATTAATAATATTAATAAGATATACATTGTATAATCATTCTGACTTAAAAAAAATGGTCCGTTCAGAAATTCATTGCATGCTCAATATTGCCAAGATAAATTTTCTATGTATAAGAATTTCACTTCTTTTTTTTTTTAGCTGTTTACTCTCTCTTACAATAACTTTGCCTTTTATGGCACTTTCTGGGCGTCACTGTATGCAAATCAGCTGTGCCATACATGCACTTTATAATTGGAATAATAATAATAATAATAATTGAAAACTCGGTACTGGACAGGTCCAATCCTGGTACACCTACGGATGTTCATGTAATCTCATAAATGTATTGTTTAACTTGGATTTATTATTTTTTTGCATAAATTGTGATCACTGTGCCAAGTGCACTCTCAATATTATAAAGCTGCCTATAATCCTGCATCACAACGTGCATAATCCGATCATAGCTGAACTCACATCAGCATGTCCTTAGCTATTGTGGATAAAATGCTGCTTGGCCTGGAAGCTGAGTGGTGGGGAAAAAAACAAAAGAAAAAAAATCACGTAATCTTTGGTCAAATTGGCCTAGATTTAGCAAACAGATAAATCCATGCCTGTGTCAGCTCTGCTTGTGGTGGAAATAATGGAGGTGGAGGTCGAATTCACTGAGCGAGTAAGCGGCGTGTTGTTTGTTACTTTTATGGCGGAGTCAGTTTTATTACTACTGTGGCTTTGATATTGTCTGTGAAGTTCATCCTCATTGGAAACTGTGTGATCTACCTGGCTGTATTAAACAAGCAGAACTGACACCTTTCCAATATTGTAACCTAATCGCACATAATTAATCAGAACTGGATTGTTTTGAGTGATTGGCACCGATCAATACGGTTCCAAATGGGTATTTCATATTTTATTGACATAATCGATTAGTATTCTTAGTGAAGATGTTTTTGTGCAACACCCTGAAGTTACTATTGGAGTATTTAATGAAGCCACATTTGTAAGATGGTCTTATAGATTAACAAAGGTATGTATGTATGTATGTATGCATGTATGTATGTATGTATGTATGTATGTATGTATGTATGTATGTATGTATGTATGTATGTATGTATGTATGTATGTATGTATGTATGTATGTATGTATGCATGCATGCACGTACCTATGTGCAATAGTATATTTAAAAAAAAAAAGCACCCTGAAGTCACTAATAGAGTATTTAGCGAACCAACATTTGTAAGATGTTGTTGTAGATTAACACACAGATATACACACCGAGTTATGCATGTACTGTATCTAGGTTTAGATACATACAGTAGCATGTTAAAGAAAAAAAACACTAATGCAGTACTCATGCATTCATTCCTTTCCTTCTCAATAACTTGAGTAGCAGCATCGATACCTATGCATTATGTAACCAGGGCCATGTAGCCACAACTTCAGGTATTTTGACTATTTGACCATTTCGATTCATGAACATTTTACTTATTTATTTCTATTGTCGCATAATTCTTTGCGACAACGACCATCGTTACATGCACTATACAAATAAAATCGAATTAAATTTGGCGATCAAATGCATAAACAATTCATTGTCACACCACGCGGTATTATCACAATACGCAGGTGTGACGATGCATGAATTGCCCTAACATACCTGAATTGATAAATGTCCATGCATGTGCATTATTACACTAGTGCTTGTGTTATAAAAAATAACATCACGTCAACATATAGGATCTAATTGTTAATTGCAGATAGGAACATATAATTATTTGCCACAATTTCAGGATGGTGATGAACCAAAGTGCAACAGATTTACAGCTGTTTGGATTGTAGACCACGTTTGTGATGTGACCCGTTTTAGCGAACCATGAGACTCCCAGCGTTAGTTTCAGGTTTTCGCGTTATTTACGCACATGCACAAAATGTCACTGATAATTATACCTTGAAATGTTTACTGTGAGGTGCAGCTACTCTACAGCTTGAAGTGAATAACATTGATTATCTTCTTTATATTGAGACACAGCAACGGGTTGGATATATTAGGTAGCGAGTGAACACGTCACGTCTCCAAGTTGATAAAGAAGAAGGTAGAATGGCCAAGTATAAAGATCTGAGAGACTTTAAAAAGGGTTGCATTGTGATCCATAAAAAAGTTGGGGTGGAGCGTCCCTGAAACTGCAGGTCTTCTAGAGTTGTTCCTGGTATGCAGTGGTTAAGACCTACCAAAAACAGTCCAAGGAAGGACAACCGATGAACTGGTGTATCTAACTGAGTCATGGGCTTGGACGCCAGATCATTAATCCACATGGGAAGCAAAAGGCTCGCCTGTTTGAGCCAAACTCACAGAAGAGTTTGCTGAAAACGTTATTTCTGGCTGTGAAGGTGCCAGAACATTGTATTGTATTTGGTTGGGTTGCCACAGACTGGTCAGGGAGCCCATGCTGACCTCGGTCTACTGCTGTAAGCTCTTACAGTGGTGGGACTGTGAATATCATAACTGTACCATGGTGAAGAGGGTGTATGGCTGTGTGTGTGTGTGCGTTACCTCCCTGGTTAGGATGCACTATGTGAAGAGGTCATGGCTTCAAGGACCATGTGGTCTTCTGGACAATGTTCTGCTGAAAAGCTCTAGGTCCAGGTGTCCATGTGGACATGCCTTTGACATGCAACACCTGCCAAGAACTGTTGTAGACCGAGTATTACCTGGATTCTTTTAACAGCATAATGCACCCTGCTGGCCTGCAGAAATCATGTTTGGATGGTTTAAGAAAGGTGCTTTTCCTCCAACCTCAATCTGATTGAGCATCTGAAGGATGTGCTGGACTAACAATTCTGATCCTTGAATGCCCGACTTTACGACTTACAGGACTTAAAGGATCTGCTGCTAACACCTTGGTGACAGATGCCACAGCACACCTTCAGAGGTCTTGTTGAGTCCCTGGCTTCATGGTTTTAGAGTTGTTTTGGTGACACAAGAGAGACCTAGGCAATATTGGGCAGGTAATTTTATTATGGCTGATTGGTGTGTATTAGGATTAGTGTGTTAATTAGATAGTAGCTACGTGCAGATCTAGTGTTGAGCAGTCCTCTTTAGACATACCGTAGGCGAGTATAAACATGTAAAGCGTTAGTTCCAATGGGAAGTGTTTAAGTTATTAAAGTTACACATCTCGCTACAGTGGAATGTGTGATGGAAAATAAATAAACATGATTAGACTGCTAGTATACAGTACAGTACTGCACAGGGACAAAACCTAGCCCTTAGTGGCAGTAAGGTGAAATACTGCAGCACATCCAACCAACACATGACGAAAAAGTCAACGAGTGTTCTGAAGCCAGTGTGTAGAAGGTAGTGGAGGAATGAGAGTAAGAGCACAAAAAGGAATAAAGACATTGACTGGATTACATTTGGTTCAGGATCTTGATGGCCTGCAGGTAGGAACTGTTCAGCAGCCTGCTGGTTCTGGGTCGGATGCTGCTGTAATGCTGTATTGATTGAATTCGAGAGAAAGAAATCAGCTCGCCGCACGAAGCATTTTCAGCATACGAGCGACAGAACCGAGTCGAACCGAACGCCGGAGTTACGCGTACGTTCAGGAGCCGTGTTGGTGTCAGTGGAAAGCTAAGCTTTTTCTACATTTTGTGCAAGATCCAGTGAAGGTTTAGCACTATGGATCCCAGGAATGTTATGGCGCTTTTCCACTGCATAGTACGACACGACACGGTTCAGTTCAACTCACTTTTGGGGGGGTTTCCACTGGGAACAGTACCTTGGACCTGGTCCTTTTTTTAGTACCACCTCAGCCGAGGTTCCAAGCGTGCCGAACCGTTACCAAAACGTGACGTGTAAACTCTGCTGGTCACTGATTGGCCGGAGAAAATCGTCATTACTGCGTCACCGAACTTGCGACACGAGACACAACAGAACCGCTATATTTAGAACAGCCAGAGAAGGATCGGACGCACCTTTTTGTATTAACCGTCGGCCTCTTTTGAAACAAACTCCTTCGTCTCGCTGTTAAAAACATCCACATGCCGAGAATGAAGAACACCATGCCGTCGATATGCTCCATTGTTGTTTGTTTGTTTGTGGCGCGTTTACGATGACGTCACGGCAGTAGTGGCACCGCACGTGAGTAATCCCGCCCACTCTAAAGCGTTACTAAACTGCAGTGGAAGGCGCAAACCGAGCCAAACTGCGCCGAACCGAAGTGAGTTGAACTGAACCGTGTTGTGCCGTACTATGCAGTGGAAAAGAGGCATTAGCAAGAAGAAAACGGCGCCACTTCCAGTTTCGTTTTTTTTAAATCATAATTTAAGATCAAAGGACGTTTAATGCGTGTTTATTTCATATTTTACTTCATTTAAATGCTTTGATTGTTTTTAGGTGCAAAAATACGATTATCTTGTTGGAAATACTTAAACGAATTCATTATTCATGTTCGATCATTAGGAGCATGCACTATAAATACTACTGTACGAATGAGCGCATTAATATGATTCATTTTGCAGCTGGCACAACTGTCAGAGCTGCTCTTATAGAAAAGCACCCGACACTTTCTGACCTATCATGTACAAGGATGCCTACAGTATGTAGGCATAAAAAGTTATCATATTAGAGATGCAATCTCACTAGTTCCGCCATTGTGATTGAACACGCCAATCAAACCCCAAACCCCACCCCCCTCTCATTTGTGACCTCATATAAGAAGATCCCATCTGAAATCTGAGTCCTTGTTTGGGGTTGCTATGCAACCATTTGTGGTCCTCACTTATATTTTCATCAGCTGGTAGTAATTACAGGTACTATATAAACATAGGTAAAGTAGACAGACGTGTGTGTGTGTGAGATGAAGAGAGAGACAGAATCAGCTGTCTACTGTTCAAAAGCATTAGCAGTGTGTGTGTGTGTGTGTGTGCCACTTCATTCCTTAATAATTAATAAAAGCCTGCATTCTAATAGTCCCACATTATCACTGCATTGCCTCATACTATTCCTCAGATCTGTGCTCCTAATTGGAAGTGTTATTTTTAGATTTTATTAATGATGTTTTACAGACGTAAACAGCTTCTTCTCTCTCTCTCTCTCTCTCTCTCTCTCTCTCTACACAGAAAGTGATATCATGTGCTTGTGAATTTCTCTTCTCGCTTTCTTGCTGGTCTCATCAGAGGTGTTCGAGCGTGTGTAACCGCAAGTGTGTCAGACGTCGGGGCGCAAATGAGACTGCCAAAGACAAAAATATTGCCTTCATTCACTCGCTTTCTCGCTCACTAACCCGCTCCCCAAGCCATATATTCTCACGGAAAATCAGATAAACGCGGCCCTGCTCGGCTCCGAACTGAAACTCTCCTCGTCTTCTCCGATGCATCTTTCATTCTTTTTAACTCTGGACCTTCCTTACAAACGGGTTTATCTTTCTCCCCATCTGCACCTCCACCCATCACCATCTTTTTACACGAGTACCTGTCAGCCTTCCTTCCTTCCTTCCTTTCTTTCCCTCTGCATCTGTGTCAGAGAGTTTCGGTTACACGGCGAGTCCTATCAGGCCGAATAAAAGTTCGACCGTGAGAGTTTGATCAAATAAAGAGAGCTGAAAGAAGAGAAGAGAGAAAGCGAGCGGGAAAGAAAGGTCAACAAATAAAGGGAAGAAACACGAGGAGAGCCACGAGCGTCCCTGTTTCCTTGCCATCTTTCTTCTCTGTGCTGTTTCTCCCTCGCTCCGTCTCCGGAGACCAGCGTCGGATCCGTGTGAAAATCGATCACCCGAAACTCTTCGCTTCTCTTTGCTTGCCGTTCTCGTCTTTCATCCCACTTTTGCTTGTTTTCTCCCCGTATCCCTTCAGAACATCAGACGGCATTTCTGAAGTATATCAGTGGGGGGGGGTGTGGTTATGAAGAAGACAGCGTCAGTTTTCGGGGACACGGCTTGTTTGGAAACGTCTCTCGTCTTCCTGCATGATGCTGATGCAGAATGACAGAAGAAAGTGACTGCGTGCACGGATATGACTGACTCGCTTGCATGGAGTGTGTGTTTTCAAACAAGCTCTTTTTGTCGATTTTCACTTGGCACCTAAATGCACCTAAATGGAGACGATAAGAGACAAAACTGTCGTTTAGTAGGTTATAGACGAAAAGAATGGCGTACATTTGTTGCAGCTTGTTCCATTATTAAAGGTCCCGTGCTGTGTGGTAGTATTTTTTTAAACATTAAAACAGATTTCAGAAATCCACTAAAGTGTTTGTGTGTGAGATAATGCAGATAATTAATTTTCCATACTTCGATTTCCCGCCGTTTCACTCCTCTGGGACACGCCCCTTTAGAGAGCTGTATAGCTGAGCGATCTCCTTATATGAGGTCACAATAGGGCGGAATTTTAATTGGCTTGTTCAGTCGGAATGGTGGAACTAGTTAGATTGCATCTCTAGTAAAGTGACTTGAATAATTACTATTTATGCCTAAGAAGCATTTTTCAATTCAATTTTATTTTATTTGTATAGCGCTTTTAACAATTGCCATTGTCATAAAGCAGCCTTTCACAATCAAAAGGAAATTATGGATGTGTGTATGATAAAGGATTAGATGGTCCCTGTAGTAGTTATAGTTTAGATGCTGTCTTCTGCACTCGCATTGATCTCACTCGGTGCCATTGAATTCTTGAACGTGATAGGGCAAAAGGTGTTGGTTGATTTTCTATAAGAACTCTGACTGTTGTGCCAGCAGCAAAAATAAATCACAGCCTCTCATGTCTATAGTAGTGTTTATAGTGCTACTATAGTGATGCAAGATAAATAATAAACGAGTTTAAAAAAAATTGATATTCAACAAATGAGGCAAACATTGTAATTATTGCAGTAATGAAGCCTGTATCATTTATGGAAGGGGTCTCGAGTGTCAAAGTCCATGTTTTTGACATGATTAGACATTCAGACGGATCTCTTATGGAAACAAACAAACAAAAAAAAACATTTTAAAAAATTCAATTTTCAATTGTCATGCCCAGGGTTTAAACAAGCCAGTTAGATTTGCTCCCTAATGTGACCTCACGTAAGATGATCCCCTTGTTTCTCAGCACTGCTGTTCTCTGATAAGGGCGTGGCTGAGTAGTAGTTCCTTTATATACATACTTTATGAGAACTCTGAGCCCTGTCTTAACTTGTAATAGAAATAGTAACATATGGGAAAATTATTTTTGGTAACAATGGCTTATTGATATCAATAAAGTACATATAGAGCGATTACTTATAGTTGTGATAATGTAAACGATAATAAAATAAAAAACGAGGAAAGTAGTGCATTACGAGACTTAATAAAATTATGAAAGGTAATTGTTGGCAAATTGTTGTGGTATAAGAGGAATAAAACACTTTAAAAAAGGTTCATCAGTGGTTGCATTCCTAACATCATCATCATCATCATCATTATTATTATTATTATTATTATTATTATTATTATTATTAAGGATTAAAAAAATATATTTACACAATGTATTTGTAATGTCAGCTTTTTTTGTTTATGTTTTGTGCTCTTATTGTCACTGTGTATTAGGGTTGTGCATTATCACGATACCTACAGTAGGTGCTGTAGGTGTTAGTATTATGCTTTTAGACATATCCTCATTTATTTTGTTTTTTTTTTAGGCAAATAATATTCCTTTCTACTAGTGTGAGAACAGTTTAGAGCACCACCTGTAGGGTTGTAGAGGAACTGCAATGAAATAAAACACTAACTGAGAAATATCTCGCTGTAAACACGTACTAACAAAAAAGGTCATTGCATGTTCATGTTCATAAATAAAACCTTGCAGTTCGCCTCATTAGCAGCTTTTGTTTGTGTGATCGCTGGTGCTACAGGATATAATGGTGGCTGCTGTAATAACCTGCAATATACTGTACTGTACCATGGCCTGACTTAATCCTGCCCTTATATAAGCTTGCTGTATTTTTGAGTCAAGCAATCATAAAAATACAATTTTAAAAAAATCACTGCATAATGTTGTTTTTATAATCATACTCCACTGTTTATTTCTGCTAACAGCACTTCATCATTTGTAATCGGTCCTGTCCACTACTGGCAGTTCCTCCCCATGGATCTTTAACAGATCATTTTCTGTTTACTAGCTTACCTCCTACACGTCCACACAAACCACATGAAGTCCCAGCTTCATTTTCATTCTGCTTTATGTCAGTTTTATTAGCGTGCCCGTAAATCTGCTAGCCAGTGCTATGTCCGCCGAGCAACGCCGGCCTCCGTCTCATAGCGGAGAGCTTTTCTTTCGCTGCTGTCGTTCTTGAGTTGCTCATTAGGAGTCTGAATCTGACTTGCTTGTAAAACTGAATGCCGTGTGGCACCGGAACGGCGAGTAACGGAAAAGCAAAAGATAAAGCGCGTGTGGAAACTTTTTGATGGACGTGCTGAACACTTAAATTCTTAATGCGCGTCTAGACCTTTAATGATGGCACAATTCCAAACATGCATGCAATGGATCCCATTAGTTTCTTAATTAACTCCATCGCTTTTACCTAAAAGGCATTCAGGTAGCAGAGCGCTTCCAAAAAAAAATTATAAATAAATACAAACTGCTTCTTTAATAAGTAGCTGATTACATTTTTCTAACACATTTTCCCCTAACAGGCCATTAAGCAATTAAAATGTTTTATCCCCCCCCCCCCCCCCCCGACCCCCTCCTGCGCATTTCTCACACGGTATTGCTGTCTGTCTGAGTATCGCTGTTTATCAGTGTGTTAATGCTCTCCAGTAATTGATTAATTGATGCATGTTGGCCGCTGTATACACTACTGTACGTACCTTATATTATAAAACGCTTGTAGTGTTTATCTGTAACTAGGGCCGAGAGATCTGACGGAAAAAACATCATTAACACCACAATTGTAAAATTGATGATCATTTCTGTGATACACAGTATGTGTCCTATCTTATGTAGGTTAGCTTACAACCTGCTAGTAATCTTACATTTACAAAGATATTTTAAACACCAACATACTGTATGTACTCATTCATATTTTTTTTATTTGTGTACTTATTTTAACTATCATTACAAAGCTAGAGTGTAAATTCAGGTTATAAATGTTAATAAATTTTTATGACGTGTGAATATACATACAGTGCCGTGTGAAAAAAGTATTTGCCCCTTTATTATTTCTATATATATATTTGCATATTTGGAATAACTTGTGATCATCATGCAAATTTCAATATTAAACAAAGATAACCCGAGTAAATACAAAATACAGTTTTTAAATGGTGGATTGCATTTATTAAGGGGAAAAAAATCTGTCCAAACCTAATTGGCACTATGTGAAAAAGTAATTGCCACCCTCGGTTGCAACGACTGCAATCAAACGTGCAATCAGAGCATTTAAATGAAATCATCATTTAAAAATTGCATTTTGTATTTACTCGGGTTAATTCGGGAGTAAAATTGAAATATACAAAAGAAAAAAAAAATCAGGAAGGGGCGAATACTTTTTTACAATGTATAACCTTACGATAATATAATGTTAAGATAAATATTACATTTGAATAATATATTTTTTATTATTATTATTATTATTATTATTATTATTATTATTATTATTATTATATATTCTATAATATATTTATATATTTAATATATAATTCTACAAAATATTGTCATTTTTCTAATGTTTACAAAAACATTTAATTCACCTATTTAATTTATTTTCTTCATTTACAAATAATGTTGTACACTGAAACTTCTTTTTAAACATCTAAATTTAAGCATCATATCCGCAGCTCCCAGTTAGTCTGTATTATTAAAGGTCCCGTACTGTATGTTACTATTTTTAACATTTACTGTTAACATATACTGTAAAAGTCCCCTCATTTCTTATGGTTCTTTCTTATGTATTGTTTCGCACCTCAAACTTTCACTCCTTTTCCAAATGCACCATTTTAGTGTCTACAGTATGTAAATGAGCTACTGTATGAAAGAGCCAGGGGAGGGATCATTTTTATATGAGGTCACAATAGGGGGAAAAAATCTTGGCCAATAGAAAAATGAAAAAAAAAAAAGATAGAATGACTAAAGTGTGAACATTTGCGTTAGCTTGTCCTGATCCGGATGTGTTTCAGTACGGTGATACGTGCCGTATCTCACCTGATCCTGGATTGAAGTGCGAGAGATGCGCTGATTCTTTTACCGTTTTGCTTTTGGATGCACTTCAGCTCTGTGATACCGATCTGATCCTGACATCCTCACAGCACCTTCCTGCTGCGGCGTGATGGAGACGCGCACGTTTCAGGTTTGCTGGTGCGAGTGACGCGTGTCGTATAAGCACACATTTACGACGTGGGTGAGAACATGTGTCTGTGTGTGTTGTGTCACGTACAGTACGATCTGATTCAGTCAAATATTAAACAGACGAGTATTCATATGATTTCTCATGTATGTGTGTGTATGAAGGTGTGTATGCTGATCTCTGTGGTTATGTGCTCTGTCCCATATTCTCTCTCTCTCTCCCTCTCTCTGGTAAGTGTACACAAGGGATGGCAGTATTTCATTAGATTTATTACACAATGTGCTGCACTACTGCACCACTGAGACCGTTCTCTCCTCTCTTCTCTTCCTTACACTCTTTCTTTCTCATCTTCTCATCCTCTCCCTCCCTCTCCCTCCTTCTCTCTCTCTCGCTCATTCACACTACCTCTTCTCTATAGTTCATTCTTTCTTCTTTTGTTTTTCTCTCTTTCTTTCACTTCAGCCATCTCTCCTCTCTTTCCCTTTCTCTAACCCTTTATTCTGCGTGGATTAATGTCTTCATTCATCCCCTTCTCCATCTCTCTCATTCTATACAAAACCCAGTCCCAAATGCAGTCTCTCTCTCTCTCTCTCTCTCTCTCTCTTTCTAACCTCTTCTTGTTCTTCACACATTAGTTTTTTTTCTTCCATGGCTTTCTTTCTTCCCAACTCTTTTAAGATCTCTTCTTCTATCCCTCCCCCCTCCCTCTCCTCCCCCTCGCCTCTCTCTACACCTCTCTTTCTACCCGGATGCACTGCTGCCGACTCGGACCAGCTGTGGACGCTTTGTTAATAAGCGTGAAGGCCACATCATCAATATTTCACGCGCCGCCTCCTACCTGTTTACTCGTCCCTCTCCTTCTGATTAAAATCCCTCCTTATTTCATGGGAAGGTTTTATCCAATGCTCGGGTTTTGGTAGCCTATATTTGTCAACGGATGAGGGGAAAGAGAGATGGAGACAGACCGAGGTAGAGACAGAGGGAGAAAATGAGAAAGAGACACAATGAGAGAGGATGAGAAAGAGAGAAGGAAAGCGAAGGAGGGACAAGCAGAGACACAAAGTGCTGAAGTAGATGGATGAGAGGAGGAACAGAGGGAGACGCAGACAAAGAGACTGGGGTGAGAAACTGAGGGAGAGACCGAGTAAGACTGGAAGAGAAGGAGGAGTAGAGAGGGAGAGGGGCTGAGGGGAAATCTCAGAAAGTGAGATAGAGAGAGACAGAAAGGGTGAGACAGAAAGCAAAACCCAAAAGGAGAGATGGATGGGGAAAGAGGAGAAACGGTGGGAGAAGGACAAAGGTAGAGAGAAAGAGAGAGATGGAGGGAAAAACAGACAGGGAGAAATAGAAAGAGATGGAGAAAGTGAGACAGAAAAAGAGAGAGAGAGAGAGAGTGAAAGAGAATGAAGAAAGACAAAAGGGGAGAGAAACAGTGAGAGAAAGACAGTGGTACTGTAGGTAGACAGAGAAAGGGAAGACAGATTGAGAAAAGAGAGCTTGATTGAGGACAACCAAAAGTAGAGACAGAGGGAATGAAAGAGAGAACCAGTAGGGAAGAGAGAGAGAGAGAGAGAGAGAGAGAGAGAGAGAGAGAGAGAGAGAGAGTCAAAGGAAGCAAGACAAAGAAAGGGGGGAAAAGAGACAGAGTTAGAAAGGGAGCGAGAGAAAGACTGAACAGGAGACAGGGAGAAGGAGACGAGACAGAGGGAGGGAAAGAGGAGAAACATTGAAACAAAGACAGAGAAAGAGAGAGACAAAGGGAGATAATTGAGAGGGACAGAGAGAAATGGAGAGGGAGGGAGGTGCGAAGCGGGAGATAGCAGTGTGTGTGTGTGTGTGTGTGTGTGTGTGTTAGTGGCTCACTGATCAGAAGTGTGCATATTTGAGAGACTACAGTTTACAGTGTAAGCTTGCCCTCGTTTTTTTTTTTTTTCCCTGTTGTGTTTGTCCTCTGTCTCTCTCTCCCTCCCTCCCTCTCTCGCTCATTCTCTGTCTCCCGGGACGCAGCTACACAGCTGATACACATTCCTTTCATCAGAGCGAGAGAGAAAGGGAACACGAGCAGAGGGAGTTAAAAAGCACACCTCACCGGAGCCGCTCCGCTCCCTCACCACAACTCTCACCTCTTTCTCACTTCCTTCTTTATCTCTTATTCTTTTTTTCTTTTCCTCTCCCCCAGATGGTCAGTAAGTAGTTCTTGCAGCACCGTGCACTGTTGCAGTGTGTGTGTGTGTGTGTGTGTGTGTGTGTGTGTGCGGCTCTGTCACCATCTGCCTTGTCTCGTCCTCTTTGTTCTGCCATCCCGGGTCTTTCTCTCTCTTTCTCTCTCTCTCTCTCTCTCCTTTCCTCCGTCTCTGTTCTATCTGCATCGTGTATCTTCCTGTCTCGCTTCTCTCCATTTGATTTGTCTTCTCGTCAGTCCCTGTTGCGTCTCTCCTGACAGGACAGGGGTTCGATAAAGCGAGGGGAAACTTTTTTTTTTTTTGTGCGTTCTGTTCGGCAGCGCAGTCGAGAGCGCTTCTGAAGAGAGAGGAGGGAGAGGGGGGAATAAGAGAGAGAAATAAAATATGAAGCGCTGTCAGGCGGTGTTGTGGTACGGAGCAGGGTGACTCGGGGCCGAGGGATGAGGCAGTGTCAGAACCGCTTCACTCCGCGCCGGGTGACAGTCGTTTACCGACTCTCCATACTTCTGTCTGGTTCTCTCTGCCCTGTGCTTTCTTTTCATCTCGTTCGGTCCCTGTAGCCCAGCAGCTCCTTCGACCTGCATCATCCCTCCATCTCTCTGCGTTTTGCTCCATGTTCGTGTCAGATGCCTTGCATTTGTTCTCTGGGTGTTCTCAAATTCAGATGGAATAATTTCTCTTTTTGTGTTTCTCTCCCCGACTCCTGACAGCACTTTGATGGGTTTTTACTCAGCCACCGCCGCTTGAACTTCAAAAACATTTTTTTCCCCTATGCCAAAGTGTGTGTATGCGTGTGTGTGTATGCGTGTGTGTGTGTATATGCGTGTGTGTGTGTGTGTGTGTGTGTGTGTGTATGCGCGTGTGTGTGTATGCGCGTGTGTGTGTATGCATGTGTGTTTGTGTGTGTATGCGTGTGTGTGTATGCGTGTGTGTGTATGCGTGTGTGTATGCGTGTGTGTGTATGCGTGTGTATGCGTGTGTGTGTATATGCGTGTGTGTGTGTGTGTGTGTGTGTGTATGCGCGTGTGTGTGTATATGCGTGTGTGTGTGTGTGTGTGTGTGTGTATGCGCGTGTGTGTGTATGCATGTGTGTTTGTGTGTGTATGCGTGTGTGTGTATGCGTGTGTGTGTATGCATGTGTGTGTGTGTGTGTGTGTGTGTGTAACCGGCACTTCAGTAAATGAAGTCGCTCTGAAGTTTAGACAGAAGTTCATAGGGAATTTGAAAGCAACTAAACCCTAAAAAATGAGGGGAACACTTAAATGAATCCTATTGTGTGTGTGTGTGTGTGTGTTTATATCTTACCAAGGAACCAAATTGACAGTAGTAGGATTATGTACCAGTTTGGAACATTTGGTCATTTTCGGCTGGTCCTTATGAGTAAACAAACAAACGCTGCGTCTTTCAACCCCGAAGAGTTCAGCATTTTCTTTTCTTTTTTTCTTTTTCTTTTTGACATTTTCCTGCTGAGGTTTTAAAAGTATTTGTCTCCATGTGTACATATGTACAGATGGTCTAAATTAAGTACACACAACTTTGTCATCGACCTAAATCGAAAACACTTGATGTGATGATGCAACTGATTCACTACTCAACTGATTCAATACTAAAATGATTCACTGGAACTCAACTGATTCATAACTCAAATAATTCAGTAGAACTCAACTCATTCACTTCTCATCCGGTTCAGTAGAATTGAACTGATTCAATATTCAACTGGTTCAGTAGAACTCAACTGATTCACTGCTCAGCTGACTCAGGTTACCTGAACTAGTGGATTACTCAACTGATTTGCTAGAGTTGAACTGATTAAATGATTCACTACTTAAACGTATTATTACACACAACTTTTTTCACCTGCCTAAAACAAAAAAACAGTTGAGGTGATGGTGCAAATGATTAACGAGAGTTGAAAAGATTTGATTCTCAGCTGACTCACTAGAGCTGAAATGTTTACATTTTTAACTGAGTCACTATTCAACTGAATCACTAGAGCCATTCTAGCCATTCGAGAACCAAATTCTAGCTCGGATTACTTACTCAACTGATTTGCGAGTGTGGGATTGATTTACTTCTCAACTAATTCACTAGAACTGATCTGATTCATTATTCAACTGATTCACTACTCAACTGATTCACTACTCAACTGATTCAGTAGAACTCAAAAGATTCACCGCTCAGATGATTCACTTCTCAACTGATTTGAAAGTTGCTAGAGCTGAACTGATTTACACACAACTTTGTCACCTACCTTAATCAAACCAGCAGAGGTGATGATGCAACTGATTCACTAGAGCCAAACTGATTCACTATACAACTGATTTCCTCAGACTAAAATGATTCACTATACAACTGATTCACTGGAACCGAACTGATTCACTACCTACTTGATTTACTAGAATGAAACGGATTCATTACTCAACTCATTTGCTCGAGCGGAACTGATTTACTTCTTAACTGATTCACTAGAACTGATCTGATTCACCAGAACTCAAATGATTTAGGTTTTAATAACTGTAGTGAATATGTAATGGCTTCCTTCTTGGCTTCTTGGCTGCAGAGAGTGAAAGCTGACGTGATCCCCCACTGCTGTCGACATTAAAGTTTGTGCTGCGCTTATATGCGCAGATATGATTTTCTCCTCATCCTGGTTGTAAAGACTGATTATTTGAGTTCCTGTCAGCTCAGATCAGTCCGGTCATTCACCTCTGACCTCTCTAATCAGCCAGGTGTCTCAGGAGGGTTATTTGTTTGCTTTTTCACATTCTCTCTAGTGATTGTTGTCTGTGTGTGTGTGTCCGTGTGTGTGTGTGATCCTACAAGAGTATGACTATGCACCAGTTTGAACTTTTTGGTTATTTTTGTCTGGTCCTTATAAAGGAAAGTGTTCAACAACAACAACTGCATCTGTTTAATTAAAAACCCAAGGCAAACATTTCTTCTTAAATTTGCCTAGCGAGGTTTTAGATGTGTTTGTAGACACTGATGGTAGCATAAGTTGTTTCAAAGTGTACAGCAACTATTTCCAGGTTTAAACCACAACGCTAATGAATTCTCAATTCTGATTGGTCAGAACGAGTTTATTCCGTTCCCAGTAACCGCCGCCTTTTTAGGCTGGTCGTGTCTCGCGCACACTCTAATGAGGAACCTTACTGTTTCTATAGTAACAGTTAACACGTGTAATGGTGAAAGCTCCACATAATAAACAGATAAAGCCTAACTGCCGTTCTGGTAAAGCATTCTGTACGTACGTGCTCGTTTGATGTTTATGAAAGGAGACTCGGGTGTCATCGCTTAATTAATGATAGTGTGTTTGCTATCATGAGTAAGCCTTCAGGACAGAGTCTTTGAGTCTCGGGAACATGACGAGCTGCGTTTTTGTCTTGTTAACTTACACACAGAGAGGAAAAGCCAAAAAGAAGGAAGGAAGGAAAGAAGAACTGTTATAAAGAAGGAAGGACTGTTCGAGATAGAGTAGACGTTATAACGTAAGCGTTAACTGGAAATAAATTGAATCATGGATATTCCACAACTATAGAGCTTAGGTTAAAGGTGTTACAGTATGTGCGATCACACACGCATGTGGGTTTTTGTGCTGCAAGAAGAATGAAACGGTGTCGGAAAAGAATTAATTTTCATTGATAAGATCTAAAGTTCTTCGGACTGTAGGCAGAAACCTCCAAGCATGGGAAGAGCATGCAAGCTCTATGTATACAAAGTGGATTCTAAAACCCCAAACCCTGGTAGTACGAGGCCACCACTAAGCCACCATGCTGCCTAGGATACTTGTGCATTGATATAACTGATTGATTCTAGAATGAAATCAATGGTATATTTTGTTTACTTGTTTATGGGGCAGGGCAGCACGGTGGTGCAGTGGTTAGCACTGTCGTCTAGCACTGTTCGATTCCCAGCAAGACTCCTGTCTCTGTGTGCATGAAGTTTTCTTGTTCACCCCGTGCTTGGTGGGTTTCCTCGGGGTACTCTGGTTTCCTCCCACAGTCCAAAGATATGCAGGTTAGG
This sequence comes from Channallabes apus, assembly GCA_030522415.1. Classification (NCBI taxonomy): domain Eukaryota; kingdom Metazoa; phylum Chordata; class Actinopteri; order Siluriformes; family Clariidae; genus Channallabes; species Channallabes apus. The sequence continues at coordinate 7,835,294 of CM060111.1, read as the reverse complement.
CTAATTGGCGTTGCCCATAGTGTGTGAATGCGTATGTGAGTGTGTGTTTATGTGTGTGTGCCCTGCGAAGGATTGGCACCAGGGTGTACCCTGCCTTGTTGCCCTAAGCCTTCTGGTAGGGGCTCCAGGTTCCCACGACCCTGAATACAGGATCGCGTGGTATAGAAGATGAGTGAGTTTATGGGGCAGGTGTAGCTCAATGGTAACGGCGCTGGACTGCCGATCTGATGGTCCCGGTTCGACCCAGCGCTGCTAAGCTGCCATTGTTGCGCACTTGTTCAAGGTCCTTCACCATCAATTGCTCAGATAAGATCATGATAAGGTCAAGCTGGCAACCCGACCTTGTAAGGAACAGAAACAAAGGATGCCTCTCCAGTGGAGGGGAGTATAAGTCACTTGATGAGCACAATGTCATGCGAACATCCCCTTAACCCACCCCCACCCCATTTGTTCTGGAAAAAATTGGAACTGGAAGGATGTTAAATCCGTCACCCCCTTGTGTTTGTGACTGAAGGCAGGAGATGTGACCCAAACATTGGATGGACCCAAACCACTGATCCGCACTAGATGTCCAAGACCAACACAGGGCCAATACGTCTTTGGAAAACTTGAAACTTGGAAAGAACGCAAAGAGGGTGCAAACTCCACTTAACCAAACCGTTGAAGGGTAAAGATATTATACAGGAGCTCTGCAGTGGCACGTTTGCAGTGCAGGGATTTAGACCTTTAACCTTTTGATCAATAGCCAAGAACATTAATAGCTGAGCCACCAGCACTTGTAAATAATGTCGAACAGTACGGTAACACCAGGGCTGTATTGTAATGTACAGTATGTATGTGTATGTGTGTTTGTGTTAGTGTGAGAGGGAGAAAGAGAGAACGCAAAAGAAGATAACAAAGAACACTTTGCTTTGTAATACAGTATGTAGTTTATTTGCTGTTCCAACGTTGCGGTATTGATTCATGCATCTGTGAGTGTTGTGATCATGCAGGTCATCGCAGATGTTCCAATCGAGCTTTTATGCAAAAGAGTTCAATTCTGGCACCCTCCTTGAATCACAGATGCATTTTTAACACTGACTAAAAAGCAGCATTGCAAAAAATTCATGCCAGAGCATTACACAATCGATTACAACGTTGTTGAGAGATCAACTTTTAAATCTTTTTTTTATTACTCGTATTACTTTTACTTATTCGTCTTAAAAAGCTTAATAAAAGGGAAACATCAAACTCAAGCTCTGAACAAGCCAAAGCTACCCCCGGATATCAGATGACACCAGCGATGTATTTCTAGTGATGACTCCCCAAATCTGCTCCTTCTTCTCCCCCATGGCGCCGTTTTTTTTTTTCTCTTTTTTTTTCTTTCTTTCCCCTTCTTCTCTCCAGCCTGCCCGCTCCTCTGTTAGGGAACGGGTAGGACAATTAAGGATACATGCTTTCAAAAATCATGTCTCAGCAGGTGGCATTCAAAGTGTGCGCCGCTGTTTCTGACGACTCAGCATTTATTCTGCTCGTACTACATCAGGAGGAATTCGTGAAATCTCAAGTCTCAATCCCACTCCATATCTTTAGATCTTTATTACCTCGCAACTTCTCCATCCTAGTCGAGCGTAAAAGGCCAATTCCATGCAAATGTCAAGCTTAAATGTTAAAAGAAAGTTGTAAGCTAGGTACGGATCCCTTAAATTGGCCAATTAGGTCTAAATTTAACGGAACCGCTCGCCTTTTAAAGAAACCGCACCATTTAAGTATCAGAAACGAAGAGGTGGAAGATAAGGTGCTCTGAGGCAGAACAGCATGTTTCACCAGCATGTGTCTCACTGCATTTGGTCAAGACATTTTTATTAAACGGAGCGTTCAAGTCAAACCCGGATCCGCGATACAATTTCTCGTCAATTGAGACGTAAAACCGATTGACATTTACAGAAGACTTTAACCACAGTACAGGGATGAGCCTCTTGATCTTAGTAAAGCATTTGAGTCGTGCAAATGTTTTAAAGAACGGCATGCATCCGTGAATGACATTCCTGGGTGAGATGGCTCAGAGCCCGTTGCAATTCTAGAAAATTGAAAACTTGACACTGACACATCTGTCTGTGGGAACTGGACACAGTCATTCACCGACACCACTTGACCAGCTCGTCAGGGCGTTAATGCTGCATCCCCTGTACAGTTCTGGCTTTGCTCCAAGCCATTTCACATATTTGGGCCTTTAAAGGAGTTCCTGGGAGGCCAGCGTTTCAGCCATGAAACATGCAGCCCGATCATTGCTCGGGTGTATTGAGAAAACCTTCACCTAGATGATAGTAAAACGCTGGGATGAGTGCATTAGTGTAGCCGGGGATTATATAGAGAAATAAAAGGAGTTTTTACTCTTATAAATATAGTGGGGCAAAAAAGTTCTCCCACTTAAAAAGATGAGAGAGGCCTGTAATTTTCTTCATAGGTATACCTCGACTACGAGAAACAAAATAAAAAAGAAAAATCCAGAAAATGACATTGTAGGATTTTTAAAGAATGTATTTCCAAATTATGGTGGAGAACTTGCATAATTGGTGGCTGACTAAATACTTTTTTCTTGGCTATGTTATGTTCGGCTAGTCTGCACAATCAAGTCCCGGTTTGACTTGAACACCCCTCGTACGTAACTTCAGACGGAATGTAAAAGTGTAAATGGAATAATAGTTTAACGATGAAAGATCCGAGTCGATTTGGATAAGGTTGGACTTTTACTTAATGCTTAGATTATCATTAACTCATATTTTCTACAACCATATGGTTGTGTGATCTCTGCAGCCTGGGGAGCGTAGCAGTAGAATTTCCTATCACATACACATGCAGATATTTCTAGTTCCTTTCACATATTTCCCTTCATTTGTTTATTCATCTTCATCTGTAGTCCATCTGCTTCAGGTTCTAATGCGATGTCCATTCTGACATGCTTTTCTGCTCATCACGTTGTACAGATTGTGTATTTTCCTGTCAACTGTGACTTACAGCTTACAGAACTGCTGCTTATTGAATTATTTCCCATGCAGTGTACATGCATGTACTGTACTGTACAGCATACTCTCATACTCTAATAAGCAAACCTAAATAGCAAACTCTCAGCAGCCTATGTTACCATCACAATGTCAAGATCAAAGTCAAGGGGATGTGAACAATAGCAAGAGCTCTTGACCTGTACAGTATCTGCATGATTTGATGCATTGCACTGATTGTCTGATTAAATAGCTGCATAAATCCTCATTTGTGTGTGTGTGTGTGTGTGTGTGTGTGCATATAATACCCTATACAGTATAGCTGTTTAAATATATATTTATGCTCTCTTGTTGGAATATATATATATATATATATATATATATATATATATATATATATATATATATATATATATATATATATTCTTTCTGTGCATGTTTGGCCCACATGGGGATAACATTACATGATGTTATGTTTATGTGAAGGCAAGTTTCCTTCTATTCCTGATCTGAAAACTCCCAATAGTCTTTGCGTCAGACTTTTATCCACTGGGTCTTTGGTAGTGATGGTTCGTTCATAAACAATTCGTTCTTTTTGAACAAGTCTTTAACGTGACTCAGGAGAACGAGTCATCTCGGAGTGTGATTCGTTCATTTTATACTGGGCGCGCATGAGCAAAGCATCACAAAACCTACGTGGGTTATGTACAGGAAACAGAAATGAGTCTTTGGGTATTTGAACCTTTGAGTCTCTGGTCCAAATCGTTTGTTCTTTTGTCATGTGACTCCCATAGATGCTATGCAGTGCAAAGATTCAAAAGAATGAACGACTCGGACTAGAAGACTCATGAGAAGGACGATTCAATTCTGTTTCCTGTGTAATGCACTGATAGCGTCTAATGCCATTTTTCACACTTTAATACCATATTTCTATATTTTTGCAATATTTTATTATGCCCTTATGCACAGTTAATTTTACAAATTTTACTAGTTAAAATTATTTCTTTAGTATTTCCTTTTTATTGATTATTTATTTTACGTACGAGATTTTATTTTCTTATTTTCTTTTTTTTTAAGGTCACTGGCGGTCGTATAAAAGCATTTCACTGCATATTATACTGTGTATGATTGTGTATGTGACTAATAAAATTTGAATTTAATGGGAGTCACGCGACAAAGGAACAAACGACTCAGACCAGAAGATATGAGAGGTGAGCTGCTCATTCTGTTCATCATAGCATGGCATTAGCTGCATTGTAATATTTTCATTACTGGAACTATAGCCAAATTGTGACATTGTTTACTGTATGTAGATGTGTTGGGGGTCTGTTTATTGAAAATTTTATTTCTGATCAAAATAACGAAATGAACTAAATAACAAAGTAACGCATTAGAGCACTTGGATTACTTTTTAGATGTAACCAGTTTTGATCTGCGGCGCGGTGGTGTAGTGATTAGCACTGTCGCCTTGCACCTCCAAGGTCTGGGTTCGATTCCCCGGCCAGGGTCGATTCCCGTCTCTGTGTGCATGGAGTTTGCATGTTCTCCCCGTGCTTGGTGGGTTTCCTCCGGGTACTCCGGTTTCCTCCCACAGTATAAAGACATGCAGGTTAGGCTAATTGGCGTTCCTAAATTGCCTGTAGTGTGTGAGTGTGTATATGTGTGTGTGCCCTGCAATGGATTGGCACCCTGTCCAGGGTGTACCCCGCCTAGTGCCCGAAGTCTCCTGGGATAGGCTCCAGGTCCCCCGCGACCCTGAACACAGGATTATGCGGTATAGAAAATGAATGAATGAATGAGTTTTGATCTAATACATTAGGTCCGCCATTTAAGTACTCAGTTATTAAGTTATTTTTTTCAAAAATGTAATCCGTTATTCAGACAATTTATGTAGACCGTGAGCCAGACAGCAGTCATTCCCAATCCCTTAATGTGTCTATGAAAGTCGTCCTACAAGCCCCACCCCCTGTTATTCCTGCTGTTATACCCCTATCTCACCTCTGCGGTTTGACTATGCGAGGACCGGCGTGAAACCGAATGATGATGATGGTAGAGTAATTATAAAGGTCTTGACTAAAACAACATGCATGAGGAATCACAATGGAGTTCTCATTTCCTGCTATGGAAAAGTACTCGAACTAGTTACTTTTATCAGAAAGTAACGCTGTAATGTATCTGATGACTTTTTAAAGACAGTAATTTTGTAATGAAATTAGTTATTTTAAAAAGTAACGTCCCCCAACACTGGTGTTAATGCATGCCACACAAAAGAATCTTAGTACAGTACATCACTGAATACTGTACATCTCTGTCTCCAAGCATTTCTTTTACATACGATGTAAGTGACCAGCTTCAAACCAGGCTGTGAAACACTGCATAAACAGATTTGTGTTTATATTTGTGTTTGTTCACACTTTGAACATGTTCCGATAAGATGATGATCATTTTTTATTTATTTTTTTTTTAAACATATGCGGTGTGGATCGAAATAGTGAAATGTACGAGTGAGTATCTGTGCTTTGACGTGAAGTGATTCATTAGACTGCTGAGAGCGTGCAATGGAGAACGCACCGCTAATTAGGACTCACCTCAGGCCCCTGAATCATCTGTTTTTCCGCGGTGCGTCATGGCGCTTTCGTGTTTATTAGCGAGCATGTTGGGTCAACCGGTGGACTGCACAGTCCCGAGGGGATTTCAGCTTCCTCGTCTGTAGATCTATCACTGTTAGACGTTGGCGATGAGGGAAAACACAAGAGAAAGAAAAAAAAAAAACTTCTGAATAAAGAGACACTGTGTTGGAAGCATTAGGATCCTGCTGTAGTCATTGCAGCGTGAGAGAGACAGAGTGTTTGAGGCTATACTTAGTGATAAACTTAGCCTTTATGATTGTAGATGGCATGTCTCCTAAAGAGAGCAATGAGTAAAAAAAGCAATTAGTGACATGATAATAGAGCAAGAATGAATAAGAGAGCATTAGGGACAGTAGCGTGAAGGAGACTCATGCTTTTCCCAGGGGATTGCCCCTCTCTCTCTGAAACGTGCACAGTTTTTGTTTTTTTTTTGTTTTTTTTTGTTAGCTCAACATGAGTTCTCTTTCATCCCCGCACACGCTGCTGGTACGCATTCACGCTCGCCTGCTTGCGCTCATGCTCACGCTCTGCCTGACTGATCCCGCCATCAGCAGGGTGAAAGAGCACCAGAAATGAGGAGTGAAAATACTCTCTGCCACGCACTGCGAGAAGGACAGAGAGAAACGATCTAGCATGCGCTCTTCATCCTGCCCGCGGGAGCACCGAGGTATCGGCTTCTGCCGCTCTGTTTGTCATGCAGCATCATGTGGAGGTGAACGCCACAGCCCGAGTGTTTAGGCCTCTTCATTTAGTCTATTCCTGGATCAATGCACTATAACAAAACACACACACACACACACACACACACACACACACACCTTCATACCTCCAATCTTCTCTCTATACACATGAGCCTGGAACACGCACACACACACACACACACACACACACACTCAGGCAAGTGGGTCAGCCCATTTCATTTTATAGCATTTCTGTAGGCGGAAAATGAAAGACGGCCAGCAGGGACAGCGCCTGTTTCTACACATTTTATACATTCTGTTGAAGAAACTTTTTATTCCTAGATTGCAGGAAAATAAGTTTGTAATAAGTTAAGAAATATATATTTTTTATACTTTTTTTTTATTTATTTTAAAACATCCGCAAATTACATTGTATGACTGGGAATCTTCATATTGTCTTTTGTAACGGGTTCGACCCATGTTGCACGGGAAGCACCATAAAGCACGGACACGAGACGAGGTCTTACGGGGAAAAGGGTCAATTGTTTAGGTAAATGAGAATGTGCACATTCTTTCCTAATTCCGTGGCCCCGCTCCTTCGCACACCTGCAGAAGGGGAGGCCGCCTAGCTAGTGAGCGAGGAGTGATATTGATTTGGACGCACGCCCTTCACAGGTGCATGCCGTGACTCTTTGTATGTGTTATATTTCAAATCATTTTCAATAGCAGAACATCAGATTTCATGTCTAGCCTATTATTATTATTATTATTATTATTTAGTTATTATTATTATATAAATTCATAGTTCCCTAACAGGAAAAAAATTACTTCCAAAAGAAGTCAAACAAAACCCCTACTTCTCTTTGACTTTTATTTAATAAATTTGGTACAGTGTATAGGCCACGTTTAATCTCCCCACCCGCTGCACTACACACATCAGCCGAGGGTCCTGGTAGGGCTGTTTTTCCTTTTGTGCATGGCTAACAGGGTTTCTTTTCATGCACAGCATGAGGAAACTCGAACTAAATAAAGCGCAACACAATAATATAACTTTCCTGTTATGAATGGATCAAAAGAACTTGAAAAACCCAGGCATGAATACAGTATGTTTGTTCGATGTGAGGATAAAACACTCGGTTTCACAGCCAGGATGTTGGCAGATGACTTGCTGGATGGAGTGCTTACAATACATGGTGTTGGGTTTTAAACAAAGAAAAACTTAATGATAGTACTATTATTGTAATGTTTCAAAGTTTCAATGAAAGAATGTTCTTGGCAAAATCTTTTTCCACTGACCTTTCGTCATAGCTTTTTATACCCTTTCCTTTGAGTTCTCGCTGTAAACATCACTGTGATTTCTACCGTCCATGCAATTTTACCCCGCACCAGAGTCGTTTATGAACACATTTGGTCAGTGAAGTTGTTGGTTCCCCCACTATCCTTCCAGGTTGTAATAATTGTATTGGACAGAACCTAACCCAGTTCCAGTAATTTTATGATTTCTTTGCTTGAAGCAGGCCAATAACTTGACCCTTCCAGAACAGCAACTTATCTTTTTGGCAATGTACAACATAATTGATGAGAGAATCTTACTTGCATTGTGAACGTTCCATTAAAGTCAGTGTAGGTGATTAAAATGCATGATGTGCTGTTTATTAATAAATGAAAAATACCATCATTGGCAAATGGTATTTCCTATACAAGGAATACTGGTCTAAGACCAGTAATACAATTTCCTACAGTATAACCTACGTTTATAGGGAAATAATTAGCTTTGCATGACTGTGTGGCAATACAATGGTGTGGATTATTTGTGTTTTGTAAATGTTCCATGAACACGGTTGTGTTAGGGAATCAGAACGGACACAAGTGCAGGTCTCCTTCAAGATTTTATTGGTTGCAGATCTGCCTTGACTCAGACAGAAAAGGGAAAAAAAAAAATAAATAAATAAATAAATAAATAAATAAAAATACAAAAATAAGATCAGGAACAAGCTGCACTGCTTTCTTCTTTTCTTTTCTTTAAAGCAAAACCCAGGAGCGCCAACGTCCCAAAAGGGGAAAAAACAAAAACCACTCCGTAGAGGAAAAGGGGCCTTAACCAGGAGACGAGGCTGTAGTTCCTTTGGCGGCCAGCAGGGGGCGATAGGACCGAAGTCCGCTGAACTGCACGGCCGCGAAGAAGAGCAAGAGCCGGCCGGCTGCGGGACGGGAAACTGCAGTGCAAATTCAGAAAAGAAAAACAGGATCCAGCCTGGGTGCAAAAGGACAAAAAACCACGGGAGAGAGGAGGGAAAAATAGGTGGAAAACAGGACCGACGGATACTGGCTTGGAGCCAAAATAAACTCTACATACAGGACTAGACAGAACAAGAAACGGACAGGCGATACAGCTAGCGACATGGGACAACGATCTGACACAGGACGATGGACAAGAGGGAATAAATAGGGCGACTGATTACAACGAAAACGAGGGGAACAGGTGAGTGAAATCATCTTGATAGAGTGATAGGGAGGAAGTGGGAGGGATGGTGGTGATGTCACAGACACGAGCACATGGCGAAGGATCAAAACAAACACCATGTGCTAGAATAGACATGTAAACACTGGGAGAGAGGAAAGGAGAAAAGAAAAAAGATGTAAATCTTAAAGATCAGACCGGGGTCTTGACAGTACCCCCCCCCCATGGGCGCCACTAGGCGCCCCCAGGGAGGGGCTCACCTCGTCGTCGACAGAGGTCCACGACCAGCGCCCGATCCAGAACATCCCGGGCCGGAATCCAACTCCTCTCCTCCGGACCATAGCCCTCCCAGTCCACTAGATACTGAAAACCCCGACCTCTGCGACGGACGTCCAGCAACCTCCTAACAGTGTATACTGGGGAGCCATCCACTAGACGAGGGGGAGGGGGGGTCGGAGCAGAAGGGGCAAGAGGGGAGGAATACACAGGTTTAACCCTAGAAACATGAAATACTGGGTGTACCCGACCAAGCGTGGAAGGAAGCTTGAGCCGGATCGCCACTGGGTTCAAGACCTTTGTGATCCGGTACGGACCAATGAACTTGGGAGCCAACTTGCGCGAGACCACCCTGAGAGGCAAGTCCTTGGTAGAAAGCCATACCCTTTGACCACAAACATAGTTAGGGGCAGGAGTCCGGTGGCGATCGGCCGCGGCTTTGGTCCGTCTACTAGTCCGGGCCAAGACCTCCTTAGCCTTTCTCCAGGTGCGCCGGCAACGTTGGACAAAAGCCAAGGCAGACGGGACTGCCGCTTCGGGTTCCTGTGAAGGGAACAGAGGGGGTTGATAGCCAACAGAACACTGAAATGGTGACATACCTGTGGCAGAAACCGGTAGAGTATTGTGGGCATACTCTACCCAGGACAACTGTTGACACCAGGAGGTCGGATTGTGGGATGCCAGGCAGCGGAGAGCACGTTCCAAATCCTGGTTAGCCCGCTCAGACTGCCCATTGGTCTGGGGGTGGAATCCAGATGACAGACTCGTTGAGGCCCCGATCTGTCTGCAAAATTCCTTCCAAAACCGAGAGACGAACTGTGGGCCCCTATCAGAGACCACGTTTACCGGAAGACCATGAATCCGGAATACTTGGTCAACCACCACCTGAGCAGTCTCTTTGGCGGAGGGGAGCTTGGGGAGAGGGATGAAGTGGGCTGCTTTGGAGAAGCGGTCCACCACCGTGAGAATGACGGTGTTGCCCCTTGACTCGGGGAGGCCCGTGACAAAATCAAGAGCTAGATGTGACCACGGGCGGGCGGGGATGGGTAATGGGCGAAGAAGACCAACGGGAGGCGAAGGTGAACTCTTGTTCTGGGCGCAAACTGAGCAAGCTGCCACGAACTGCCTGACATCCTTGGTCATGGTGGACCACCAAAATCGCTGACGGATGGAGGCCAACGATCTCCGAACTCCTGGGTGACAAACCAGTCTGGATGAGTGACACCACTGGATGACTTTGGAGCGCAGTCTCAAAGGGACATACAGCTTGCCCGCTGGAACCCCTCTGGGTACACGGCACTTTTGCAGGGCCTCCTGAACCTCCCTCTCGACGTCCCATGAGAGCGCAGCCACCACCATGCCCTTGGGCAGGATGGTGTCGACGGAGGTCTCCTTCTCAGGGGTCTCAAATAGCCGAGAAAGGGAGTCCGGTTTGGTGTTTTTAGACCCAGGCCTGTAAGAGAGTGTAAAATTAAAACGGCTAAAGAAAAGGGACCAGCGGGCCTGTCTGGAATTTAGTCTCCTGGCCGAGTTGATGTATTCTAAATTCTTGTGGTCAGTCCAGACCATGAATGGTTGGACTGCGCCCTCCAGCCAGTGACGCCACTCACCCAAAGCCAGTCTGACTGCCAACAACTCCCGATTACCTATGTCGTAATTCCGCTCAGTGGGGTTCAGGCGGTGGGAGAAGAAGGCGCATGGATGCACCTTCCCATCCCGAAGAGAGCGTTGTGACAGGACCGCACCAACTCCAACATCTGAAGCGTCCACCTCAACAATAAACTGTAGTTCAGGATCTGGAGTAGACAAGACAGGAGCAGAGACAAACCGGGACTTTAATTTATCAAAGGATTCCTGGGCCTCATTACTCCATTTAAACAGTACCTTTGGAGAAGTGAGCGCTGTTAAGGGTGCAGCCATCTGACTGAAGTTCCGGATGAAACGCCGATAAAAGTTGGCGAACCCCAGGAACCGCTGCAGAGCCTTCCGAGAGTCAGGAGTTGGCCACTCAGCTACCGCCCTTATCTTAGCAGGGTCGGCTCTGATCTCACCCGCCGAAATCACGAACCCCAGGAACGAAACCGACCTTGCATGGAAGACACACTTCTCCGCTTTCACGAATAGTTGGTTCTCCAAAAGCCGTTGCAACACCTGGCGAACATGCTGAGTGTGTACCTGCAAAGAGGGAGAAAATATCAGGATGTCATCTAGGTACACAAAGACAAATTGATTTACCATGTCTCTCAGCACATCGTTGACCAGGGCCTGGAAGACAGCAGGAGCATTGGTCAGACCAAACGGAAGGACCCGGTATTCAAAGTGTCCCGTGGGTGTGTTGAAAGCTGTCTTCCACTCATCTCCCTCCCGAATGCGGATAAGGTGGTAGGCATTGCGCAGGTCAAGCTTGGTGAAGACCTTGGCTCCCTGCAAAAGTTCGAAAGCTGAAGACATAAGAGGGAGGGGATACCTGTTCTTAATGGTAATGTCATTCAGCCCACGATAGTCAATACAGGGACGCAGGGAACCATCTCTCTTCTTGACAAAGAAGAACCCCGCACCCGCAGGAGAAGAGGAGGGGCGGATGAGGCCGGCTTTGAGTGATTCGTTAATATAGGTGTCCATGGCCTCTCTTTCCGGACCTGAAAGGGAATACAAGTGACCCTTGGGCGGAGAAGTGCCTGGGAGGAGCTCAATGGCGCAGTCATAAGGGCGATGAGGAGGCAAGGACATGGCCCGGGACTTGCTGAACACCAGCCGCAGGTCGTGGTACCCCGCCGGGACCCCGGACAGATCAGCAACCTCCACCTGCAACACAGGACAAACAGAACCAGAAAAAGGGGCAGGACCAAGACAAGAAGCAAGACAATTTTGGCTCCAAGACAGGACAGAATTTCCAGACCAATCAACGTGAGGGCCATGTTGTACCAACCAGGGGTGCCCCAACACTATAGGAGCACTAGGGGAGTCCAGAAGGTACAACGTGGTCTCCTCACGGTGATTGCCTGAGACCACTAGGCTAACTTTGGGTGTCTGGTGAGAAACAGTAGTAATTAAGGTCCCATTTAAGGACCGGGCAGGGATAGGTTCAGGCAAGGGAATAGCTGGAATACCCAAACTTGCAGCTAACGAGCTGTCCATAAAATTGCCCTCAGCCCCTGAATCGACCAAGGCCGAGCATGACTGTGAAGTCTCCCCAAACTGAACTAAGACAGATAAAAGTGTGCGAGAGGAGGGGGATTGTAAAAAAGGAATAGCGCTCACCAGGATCCCCCGCTTCACTGGTGAGCCTTGGCTTTTGCTGGGCAGGCTGCGGCAAAGTGGCCTGGCTTGCCACAATAGAGGCACAGGCCTTTGGTCAGACGCAGTTGTTTTTCCTGGGGTGTTAGACGGAGGCGTCCCAGCTGCATGGGTTCAGGTTCTGGCAGGTCAACGGTCGCCACAGGGGGCTTAGAACCCTCCACCCTGCTAGAAGAACGGACCATCCGGCGCTGGTGCCGACGACAGAGACGAGCCTCGATGCGGAGTGCCAGGTCGATGAGGTCTTCAAGGTCGTGGGACAGGTCATGAGTGGCCAGTTCATCCTGGATATCCTCCTCGAGCCCTGCCCGAAACATTGCCCGACAGGCGGCCTCATTCCAGTCACAGGAGGCTGCTAAGGTCTTGAACTGAATGGCAAACTCTGTGACTGAGCGACCTGCCTGACGGAGCCGTGCGAGCTTGTCTGCTGCTTCCTGTCCTCTGACGGACCTATCAAAAAGCTTCAACATCTCCTGTCGAAGCTCGTTAAATGAGTCACAACATGGGGCTCTGGACTCCCAGACAGAAGTTCCCCATTCACGGGCCTTGCCTGTAAGAAGAGTCAAAACAAATGCCACCCTTGTCTCTTCTGCTGCAAATGTGCGCGGCTGGAGGGCGAACACTACCGAACATTGTGTCAGGAAGGCTCGGCAGGAGTTAGGGTCCCCATCATAGGGAGGTGGGTTGTTGCAGCGGGGCTCATGATCGTGACGTGAGGAGAGGTGGACAGAACCTGCTTGAGCGGCCTCCCGCTGGGTCAGATCGTTCTGTTAGGGAATCAGAACGGACACAAGTGCAGGTCTCCTTCAAGATTTTATTGGTTGCAGATCTGCCTTGACTCAGACAGAAAAGGGAAAAAAATAAATAAATAAATAAATAAATAAATAAATAAAAATACAAAAATAAGATCAGGAACAAGCTGCACTGCTTTCTTCTTTTCTTTTCTTTAAAGCAAAACCCAGGAGCGCCAACGTCCCAAAAGGGGAAAAAACAAAAACCACTCCGTAGAGGAAAAGGGGCCTTAACCAGGAGACGAGGCTGTAGTTCCTTTGGCGGCCAGCAGGGGGCGATAGGACCGAAGTCCGCTGAACTGCACGGCCGCGAAGAAGAGCAAGAGCCGGCCGGCTGCGGGACGGGAAACTGCAGTGCAAATTCAGAAAAGAAAAACAGGATCCAGCCTGGGTGCAAAAGGACAAAAAACCACGGGAGAGAGGAGGGAAAAATAGGTGGAAAACAGGACCGACGGATACTGGCTTGGAGCCAAAATAAACTCTACATACAGGACTAGACAGAACAAGAAACGGACAGGCGATACAGCTAGCGACATGGGACAACGATCTGACACAGGACGATGGACAAGAGGGAATAAATAGGGCGACTGATTACAACGAAAACGAGGGGAACAGGTGAGTGAAATCATCTTGATAGAGTGATAGGGAGGAAGTGGGAGGGATGGTGGTGATGTCACAGACACGAGCACATGGCGAAGGATCAAAACAAACACCATGTGCTAGAATAGACATGTAAACACTGGGAGAGAGGAAAGGAGAAAAGAAAAAAGATGTAAATCTTAAAGATCAGACCGGGGTCTTGACAGGTTGTTTGCTACCTAGCAGACTTGATGTACTTCCGAAGGCACATGCAACTACGTATGTAGTATCACTTTAAAACCCAAAGCAGCATTAATAATCTTATGTCAATTAATTGGAGTATTTTACATTTTAGTATCCCAATCAATTCAGAATCACGAGATCATTGAGGTGGTGCGGTGCAGCTCTAAGGTGATGATCCTAGCTATTCCACCCTTATTGTAATGTGAACATTTAGAAGAAGTACAGCTTTAATTCGCAGAAAGATGGCTAACAGCCTATTTATCTACCAAGGGATCTACCAGGAGTGTACAATCACTAAGATTTAACACCAGTTATCACGTCGATAATATTCTGTATGACTGTTAAGAATATTATTAAAACCATCCATCAGGTTAACACGTAAGTTTTGAGAATGAAGCAAATATTAATTCTCACAAGTGCCTCAGGGTTTTTAGATCCTTTTTTGTCAGATGTTACTCTGGTGTACTGAAGTATGATTACAAGCATTTCATGAGTGTCAAAGGCTTTCAGTGACGGTTACATTAAGTGTTTACAAAAAGTCAATATTTGCAGTGTTGATGCTTCTTTTTCAAGACCTCTGCAGTTCACATTGGCCTGCTGTCAATCAACTTCCGGGCCACATCCTGACTGATGGCAGCCCATTCTTGCCTGGAGTTTGTCAGAATTTGTGGGTTTTTGTTTGTCCACCCGGTTCTTGAGGATTGACCGCAAGTTCACAATGGGATTAAAGTCTGGGGAGTTTCCTGGCCATGGACCCAACATTGAGATGTTTTGTTCCTTATGGCGAGAAGCTCCATCATGCTGGAAAAGGCATCGTTCGTCACCAAACTGTTCTTGGATTGGTTGGGAGAAGTTGATCTCGGAAACTGCTTTTTTTGTACCATTCTTTATTCATGGCTGTGTTCTTAGACAAAGTTGTGAGCGAGCCAACTACCCTTGGCTGAGAAGTAACCCCACACATGACTGGTCTCAGGATGCTTTACCACTGGCAGGACACAGGACTAAAGGCTGCATTTAAAATTACTATTTGTGTCGTTTGAACATGGCGGTGCATAGTATTCTTTCTGAGATAAAAAACAAAACAAAATAATATACATGTTACGGGTTCACGATGATTCCGTCTCCAGACACTCCCCAAGTGCTGTGTGATTGCTTTTGGTTTTGTGGAGCAGAAGGAGAATTGTGTCGTGCTCAGAAAACTATCATCTTAAAAGTAATTCCTTAAATTGTGTTAGTACAGACAAAAGTAATAGCATTACTCAAGCCTTTTTTTATAGCAGTACTGAGTATTTTCCCCCTCACTACCTCCTGGAACACTGAGTTTAATTTGATAAAACTGTTTCAACCACAGCTCCTTATTTCCATTTGGCAAATTACAGAAGCAGATTTGGCCCGCCGGCGAAAAAGCAAAAGCAAAAAAAAAAACTTTAGACCACTTTGACATCATGTTTTTGCCACATTCTACTGAAGCCCCTTTAAAAAAAAAAAAAAAGAAAGAAACTGCGCCTGAATCCAAACACCAATTTCACATCCATTTGCCAGAACCCCTGCTCTTTAAAATCAACTCCTCTAGAACTGATCGCTTAGCCGCACATACAGTAGGATGAAATCCACCATGAATTAGTTTCATTCCTAAAAACATTTTTATTCTCGTATGAAATTAAATTAGATAAAAAAATTTATACTATTTGACGAAACAAAAAAATCGCCAGCACTGTAGAGATATTTCATTGCTCAAGCGCTTACAAATAGGCGGTAAAGTATGAAAGAATATTGTTTGAGAAATATAATCTAGCAACATATCACTTATTCATAACTAGTAATAGTAAAAACTTTTTTTCCCCCCACCTCATCAGAAGAACTTTAGTTTTGGAAATAATTTAGATTTTTTTTTTCTTTTATTGCTGTTTTGCACCCTTGACCTCCTTTCTCATCACCAGAAGTGATTGATCACCTCTGCTGTAGGCTGAGTGTTGGGATGATTGGCTGGATTTTCGACAGCATGCTGCTTTCTGGTCTCCGGTTCAGCAGTGTAGCGCCAGTGGCGAGGTCAGAGGGGATGTGGCATCCTGGTTCAGGTTGATGAGGTCAGAGGGATTACACAGTGAAAGCAGATGGGTCAGATTCACCTGAGGGAGTATATTAATGAGCGAGCTCGGTCAGTATGATGAAGATTGGCTGGTGGCCTGCACACCCTGGCTGACTGACATGGACAACATTTGTTTAGCTTGAACTGGACTTCATACAGTACGTTCTTCATACGCGGATTACTGATTCAGCAGCGTTGGGCTTGGCTTGGTCTATTCCGAGTAAAAAGCAAAACTACTAAGTAAATCTAATGAGATTACAACACTAAATAGAACGATCAACAAGTAATTTCAATGAACAATTTAATTACCACTGCAAGCCATAAAAACATCCTTTGCACAAACACTGATCAGCCATAACGTTTAAAACTACCTAGGTTTTGGGTTTCCTTGTGCCTCTTTCCATCGGACCTCTTGGGGTGTTCTGTGGTGTCTGGCACCAGGACTTTGGCAGCACATACTGGGTATTCTTGGTTCCAGGGTAGGGCCTATCTGGATCGGACTTGTTTGTGTGGTGTGTCCCATGGATGCTCAATAGGATTGAGAGGTTTGGAAGCCAGGTTGGTGGCCTTGGGCTCATTGCCTAGTAGGCCCCAATCCCAGGAGACTTAGGGAATACGGCAGGATACACCCCGGACAACAACATCCACACATTCACACAGTCACTACGG
Organism: Channallabes apus; assembly: GCA_030522415.1. Lineage (NCBI taxonomy): Eukaryota > Metazoa > Chordata > Actinopteri > Siluriformes > Clariidae > Channallabes > Channallabes apus. The sequence continues at coordinate 7,818,598 of CM060111.1, read as the reverse complement.
ACAATTCAAAAACACCAGTTAACCAAATCTGCAAGTCTTACACAATCTTACATGTGTTGCCCGGAGGAAACCCACCAAGCACGGTGATGTAAACTCCATGACATAAACCCTGAGGCGGGAATCGAACCCAGACCCTGGAGGTACACGGCAACATGCTAACCACTACGCCACTGTGCTGCCTATCCTGATACTGTACACTGTTCACCTAATTTGCTCTGGCCCCTCATGACATCTCCATAAGACCTCTGGGGTGTTTTTGGTGTCTGGAACCACAATGTTGCTCAATAAGATTGGGGAGTTTGGAAGCCAGGTTGATGACCTTGGGCACTATGGCTGGTGGGACCCTTGTACAGCCGGCTGTGGAACACTGGGTGTTCTGGTGCCTTCCTGTTAAGACCAGCATTGGCTTTTTTGTGCAATTGGACTAAAACGGATTGGCCTTTGGTCCACATTGGCTTGGGATCCTTGGCTGCCAAAGTTCCTGTTACCAGTTTGCTGGTATGTAATTGATAACCAGTGTCAAAATTTTAATGTTATGTGTTGTTAATGTCATTGCCGTTTAATGTATTTTTTTGTTGTTTTCAGTGGATCTTGCCCAAGCATCAATTTTCTTTTTTTGTTTTTTTTTTACTGCAGCTTAATATCCCAACATTAAATTCACCGTTGCATAGCTGATTACGGCTTTGACTCACTCTACAGCGTGCAGTGTGTAATTTCAAACAACTCAATTTTCAATCCTAATCAGGTTTTCAGGTTTGTCCACAAAATCAAAACAGCCCGTTGGGATCGTCAAGACTTTGCATCAGCATTTTGTCTCCGCTTTTTTTTTTTTTTTTTCAAAGCAGTGTGTGATGAATGGAGCTCAAGTGAACTTTCTTTACTCATCCATTCAGTCTCAACAGAGGTTGATAAAAACCCCCAGGTTTTTATCAGAAGGGTGTAAAGCTGTACATGAGCTGATGGGAAGCAACACATGCTCTGCTTTCCTGAAGGCCCGATGCATTCTAAATCCTCTCCTCTTTCAGGACTCACAAAAGCCTTTTATGATGTGTTTACTTACCCTTCAGACACTCCCTTGAGTGGTGAGTAAGTGCATATCTGGGGTCGTTTCATGCTGTATGTAAACAGAAAGAGAATAGATATGACGGCTCTTAAAAGTAGTAGTTGTGGTCCAGGTTTGTGCCGAGTGCTGGCAATTTGACATGACAAACCTCTTTCGGTACTCTGTAGGTTCTTGGCCTTTCTAAAATTTGGGAGCACATTAATGACCCTTCGCTTCGGACTAAAGAACATGCTGGGCAGGGAGTGGATGTAAGTAGATATGCTTGTGATTGTGGGTCCTGTTTGAGGCTCTTGGCTAATTTACAGCTCATTTTCCACCATTGATTAATTATCAGCACTCAGCATTTTGTGTAAAGCTGTATTGATCGTTCATGTACGGAACCACATGGGGCCAAATGACCACCTCATAATATTACCGCAAAGACTTAAAAATATTCCTTGAGTCTTGGAGGAGCAGGCGTCATACTATACGCTGTCAAGTGAAAAACGCTGTCGTCTCGGGCAGAGTCCTTTCTCACAACCCTGAAGGTTCTGCCTGAGATTATAGGGTGCTCCGTCTTCCGAAATGGGCAGTTCAGATCTTTCTGTCATCGTATTTTTAGCGGAAAAGAACTCTTTATATTTTCCTTATAACACAAGGACATATCTTGCTCAAGGGTGTAATGACAGGCTGCAGCGTAAAAGATATTAGAATCGGCAGTGACTGAGATTTAATCTTGTTTCCTTATTGCACCACAGGGCTGTTTGCACCTGCAGTTCTACAGATATAGATATAGATAATCGCAGGATTTCTTCCTACAGCTAGCGGAGTAAACCTTTATTGCGGCGGTGTTCAGATAGCAAAGAACCTGACTCACTACTCCCTGGAACTGAAATGATTCATTTTGCACCCGCATCCCAAGAACTGATCTGATTCACTTTCAACGGATTTGCTCGAGCTGAACTGATTCTTTACTCAACTGATTCACTAAAACTGAACTGAATACTTGGTTCATTAGAACTGAACTAATTCACTCACTGTATACTGGGTCGCGGGGGGGGGACTGGAGCATATCTCAGAAAACTTAGGACAAGAGGGTGCCAATCAATCACAGGGCACACACATACTACGGACAATTTGGGAACGGTAGATAGCCGGAAACCGGAATACCCAAGGGAAACCCACCAAGCACGGGGAGAACATGCAAACTCCATGCAAACAGAGCTGAAGCGGGAATCGAACCTGGAACCTGGAGGTACAAGGCGACACTGCTAACCACTACCTCACTGTGCTGCCTGAACTATTTTGCTAGGATTTACCCAATTCACTTCTCAACTGACCTGCTAGAACTGAACTGATTCACTACTTGATTGATTGTGTGCATGTGTGTGTGTGTGTGAGAGAGAGGGAGATATCCAAACAATCAGCAGTTGCTGAAATACTCAAATTAGTACAAACAACAATGCTACGATTAAATCCAGAGATCAAGCGTTTTCTTCATTCCGATGTTTGATTGAAGCGTTAACTAAAGCGCTTGACTCCTGTATCTGAATGATTTTATGCATTGTGCTGCTGCCACATGGTTGGCTGATTAGACAACTGCATGGATGTGCACGTGTACAGGTATCCCTAAGTGGATAGCTAGTTTCTGGTATAAATTAGCATTCTAAAAGTGGACCCAAGCGTATGTTTCCCGTTTAAAGATTTTCATTCTGACTCGGGTGCATGAGCATCACAGGCAATTAGACAGCCGATATCTGATTACAAACTGAATTGATTAGGCTTTATGTCTGTTTCGCAACAGTGAATAACAATCCAACAATTCGATCAAAGCCGTTTTGGAAGATGTTCTCAGCAGACTGTTTTTAGCCACGTCAGCTGTTAAACTGCCTTCTAACCCAACTTGATTTTTGCCGAAAGCCAATTTGTCATTTTGATATTCCTAAAAGGAAAATATCAACAATCTCAAGGTTACAAGTCCATCTCCAGAAATCTAGATTTGCCTTTGTCTACAGTACGCAACATTATCCAGAAGTTTGCAACCCATGACACTGTAGCTACTGTAATCTCCCTGGGCGTAGACGGAAGAGAAACATTGATGAAAGGTTGAAGAAACGAAGGATAGTCCGGATGGTGGATAAGCAGCCCCAAACAAGTTCCAAAGAAATTCAAGCTGTCCTGCAGGCTCAAGGAGCATCAGTGTCAGCGCAAACTATCTGTCGACATTTAAATGAGATGAAACGCTATGGCAGGAGACCCAGGAGGACCCCACTGCGGACACAGAGACATTAAAAAAAGCAAGACTACAGTTTGCCAAAATGTTCTTGAGTAAGCCAAAATCCTTCTAGGAAAATATCTTGTGGACAGATGGTCTCATAGATAGAGCTTTTTGGTAAAGCACATCATTCTGCTGTTTACCGAAAATGAAATGAAAAGAGTACCTACAGTCAAATATGGTGGAGGTTCAAAGATGTTTTGAGGTGGTTTTGCTGCCTCTGGCACTCGGTGCTTCGACTGTGTGCAAGGCATCATGAAATCTGAGGATTAGCAAAGGATTTTGAGTCGCACTGTAGGGCACAGTGTCAGAAAGCTGGGTTTGCGTCCGAGATCTTGGGTCATCCAGCAGGACAATGACCCCAAACGTACTTTAAAAAGCACCCAGAAATGGATGGCAACAAAGCGCTGGAGAGTCCTGAAGTTTCCAACAATGAGTCCAGATCTAAATCTGATCTTAAAATTGCTGTTGGGAAAAGGCACCCATCCAATATGGGAGCAGTTTGCAAAGGAAGAGTGGTCCAAAATCCTGGGTGAGAGGTGTATGAAGCTTATTGATGGTTTCAGTTATTTTTTACTGATTTCAGTTATTTTTTTTCCAAAGGGTGTGCAACCAAAGTTAAGGGTGCCAATAATTTTGTCCAGCCGATTTTTGGAGTTTTGTGTGACATTAGGTAAAATTAGCTTTTTTTTCCTCCCTTTTTTGTCGTTTGATGATTACTATAATGAAATTCAGGCATTTCTGATTATTTAGTTAGTTGGTTATTCAGGTATTTCCATTGTGCGTACAAAGAAGGTGATACAAACCCACTCTCACTCATCGTCAATACCACTTTATCCTGTATCCAGAGTCACATGGGGCCTGGAGTCTATCCCAGGAGGCTTGGGACACAAGGCAGGGTTCACCCTGGACAGGGGGGCAATGGTGCAATTTGGGAACACCATCATTCATTCATCTTCTATACCGCTTAATCCTGTATTCAGGGTCGCGGGGGACCTGGAGCCTATCCCAGGAGACTCAGGGCACTAGGCGGGGTACACCCTGGACAGGGTGCCAATCCATCGCAGGGCACACACACATACACACACTCACACACCCAATCACATACTACCGGCAATTTAGGAACGCCAATTAACCTAACCTGCATGTCTTTGGACTGTGGGAGGAAACCGGAGTACCCGGAGGAAACCCACCAAGCACGGGGAGAACATGCAAACTCCATGCACACAGACTTCAATGCGGGAATCGAACCCTCGACCCTGGAGGTGCAAGGCGACATGCTAACCACTAAGCCACTGTGCCGCCTAGGGGGGGGGGGGGCGATACTATAAAAAACTATTCAGACTAACAGAGATAACATGGTGCTGCTGTATTTCTCTATATATTTGATCCATTCCCTCTACTTTAAGACACATTTCTGCTGTTATCCCCTGGGGATGCAAGCTTTCTGCATATTTAGCTTCCAAAAAGCCAGAGTATTTTTAGTGCTGTCTTTAAGAAATACTTCCCCAGGCTTTCTGAAGAAGGCTTTTTTTTGGCGTTCTCACTTTTTTGGCAAGTTTTTGTCTCTCATTTTCAGTCCAGTCCCTGTACCTGAGCAGTTTCAGATTAATGTTATTTATTTATTTATTTTTTGCTTGTTAAGCCATACAGCGATCTATGACTCATTCAAACATATAAAAACACCACCATCAAACTTAAGGCATGACCGAGTGAGAAACAGGAGGAGGTGAGGAGAGATGATCAGGTGATCATCAGATGATGATCAGAGGTGATTAGGACTGTACAGTATACTGGTGATGCTGAATGCTGAGTGGTTGGAACAGATGAGAAGGGAAATGAGGTCGCTGCTGAGATTGTTGCATATGTAAACACCCAGTTTTTAAATCGATCTTCAGGCACTTTGCAGCCGGTCACATTAAAACATTTGCTCCCATTTCTTTCATTGAATTGAATATGAAGAAATGACGGATGGCTCAAGACTCGTCCCTTTTTGATTTGCGCGGACGTTGTTAATAAAACCAACATGTTGATGTGTATTGTCTATCATATTAAGGTTTTGAATGATTTTAACGACTGATTTGATGTCGGGTAATAAAAAACACTGGCTGTTTAAAGAGACATTTGTTAGCAGTGGAATGAAATATCAGATTGCTGGATGGATTTCAGACGGATTTCGGGTCCATCGCTGGATTCTTTTCCTCTTTTTTTCTTTCTGTGTGTTATAAAAGTTATTTATAACCTCTTCTTGGTCCTTCGCTCTGATTGAGATGGTGTACCCCCCACCCCCCCATCCCCTAAACCATCAGTAAACCTCCCCCCTCTACCCCCCATATATTTCTCTATTCATTTCTCTATGGCTTTTTTGGCCTTTCTGCATTTCTCCGTCACTCCTGATAAACATCTTTAATTAATCCATCCTGAGGCTGCCAACTTAATATCTCCTGCTCTCGTTTTTTTTCCCCCACTCGTTGTTCTTCCACTCTTTCCATCGTTCCCACAGTGTCATCTCCGTCACACACACACACACACACTCAAAAAAACCTCTCTCTTTGCATGTAGTTCTTTTTTTTTTTTTTTTTTTCAGTTTTCTTCCTCTGGATGTGGAAGGTACAGTATAGTCACTGTTATTGTTCATGGTTCAGCAGCTGCATCTCTTGTGTGTTTGTGTGTATGATCTGATGATTAATGTCTGCTCTGTTGTGCTCAGTGTCACTGCCGCACCAGTCACAAATCTTTAAGGCAGCCAGGCTGCCTACACAAGCTAAATGAGATGAGATCGGTGTAGCCTTACCTGCTGGAAGGAGGAAATTCTAAGTGTTTGTCAGTTGGACGGTAACAAGCTGTCTCTCTCTCTCTCTCTCTCTCTCTCTCACACACACACACACTTGTAAGAGGAAACAAGTGTGCCTTTCACCAAATGAAATGTTTTAAATAAAAATAAAAAAAAGAATTTACAAAACGAAACATACACAGATTTTTTTTTTTTTTTACTTAACTGTACTTGTTATGATGGAATAAAATGTGAAGTTTTATTCTCAGTACACTGCTGCATATGGACAGCTGCATTGTAGTGCATTATAGAACTGGAAGTAGGCGTGGTCTAATCAGTCGTATGGCTAACTCAGACTCGCCCGTTTTTGGTTTCAATTGGGATTTAGTAGCCAATTCCCCAAATAAAGTCATTAGGGCATCAAGGCTACAACTACTGTACCAACCAGAGAGGAAGAAGACTATCATGAGTTCCCTCTGAACCGCGTTGACGCTGGCTGATAGCGTCTTTTTAAACTTCTTGCTCACTCAGAGGATAGCTTGTCCTTGTTGAGGATGACGGCCACAGTGGCAAGGAAAAACTCCCTGAGATGGCAGTAGGAAGAAACCTTGAGAAGAACCAGACTCAACTGGGAAGATGGAGGGAACATGGAGAAACAATTGGAGACCATTGGTCTCCATGTTCCTAGACTAGAGCTGTGATTGATGGAAGTGCCTCATATCCCTCCCCTCTGAGAGAGAGCTCGGCCAATCAGCTCTCTGTAGGCGTCCAGCTGCGGAAAACTACCCAAACTGGTGATCTACAGATGATGGGGCTACTGTAGCTCGCTACCACGGCGCCACTCAGTGGCCATAAGACCAGCTGTTCTGTTATAATATATCAATTATAACGACCACGTACAATGGTCGCCATTGGTCTCCACGTTCCTTGGTTGGACTACAGAGGTTCATGGATGGACGGATGGATGAACGATATTAAAATATGGTGTGGGGGAGGTGTACAAGCTACAGAATGAGAAAAAAACAACAGCGACATGATGCTTGAAACGATGCCGTCTTCCTCATTTGATCTCAGGGAGGTTTGGCTCTTTCGGGATCTGAATCT
>CM060111.1:7771404-7806404 GCA_030522415.1 Channallabes apus | reverse complement strand
AGCGCTTTTAACAATTGGCATTGTCTCAAAACAGCTTTACACAATCAAAAGAATTATTTAAGTTTGTATGGAATGAGAATGTGTATGAATCAGAATGGTCAGATATTCCCTGGTGAGCAAGCCGAGGGCGACAGTGGCAAGGAAAAACTCCCTGAGATGGTAATAGGAAGAAACCTTGAGAGGAACCAGACTCCACAGGGAACCCATCCTCATCTGGGTGAAACAGATAGCAGGAAATGATCTGCATTCATACAGTGTGTTGTAGAGTCAGCTTCACCGTGATACACTTCCTGGCCAGTGTTCGAACCCGGGAGAGATCTATGTTTATTATCAGGAAAGAGAGCATATTTAAACATTTGGTCGGTTGCCCCGTGTCACGTACTGTACATACCGTATTTTAATAGAAGCAGTCATTAACATGTAAGTCAAAGACCTGGAGATGAACAGACGATAGGAAATACATTAGCAGTTTCCGGTTAAACAAAAGGGTTCTGAACCAAAAAATAACAAACAAAAAACAAGGATAAATGGCGATCACTAAAACGCTTTGTGAAGTTGCATGGTAAAAAAACTTGAAAGTACAGGGTGGGGCATTTTGGATCCAACTTTTGTTTTTTACAATAGGAAGAGGGTCATGTGACACATCAAACTCATTGGGAATTTCACAAGGAACTTTATTCTTTCATGAGATATTTACTATTTAGTTTCTCTTTGTTTACAGCCATTGACATGTCGCAGAGGTTAACACGTGAGGAGCGGATAGAAATTGTGTTGATCTCTGGTGAACGCAGCAACCGGGTCATTGCAGCAGATTTCAATGCAAGACCCTACGAGACCACCCATCTCCCATGCTACAGTTAACTAACAATAACTAATAATAATAATAATAATAATAATAATAATAATAATAATAAGTTAATAATAATTAATGATAAGTTACAATAACTCATGAAAGAATAAAGTTACATTAAAACCAGGCACACCATTGTTTTTCTTGTGAAATTCCCAATAAGTTTGATGTGTCACATGAACCTCTTCCTATTCCTATAAACAAAAGTTGGATCCAAAATGGCCGACTTCAAAATGGCCACCATGGTCACCACCCATCTTGAAAAGTTTTCCCCATCACATATACTGATGTGCCACAAACAGGAAGTTAATATCACCAACCATTCCCATTTTATTAAGGTGTCATATAAATGGCCCACCCTGTAATTCTATTTCAGCGATGTTCAATAGTGCAAGTAAAGGCATTTTCCCATGTACAAGGATTCAGAACTGACAGGATTGGGTCTAAACAGCTGTCAGGCCATAAGAAAACCACTTATTAGTGAGACTGACCTTGCTCAAGGCCCCAACAGGGAAACTTTGTGGTCATGGGATTTGAACTGGGGATCTTTCGAACTGTAGTCCAATGCCTACACCGCTGAGCAGACCTACCCCTGACCTACTCCTGAGGGTTGCTGCGAAGTGCATGAAGCGATGCACCCATAATGCATAGAGCCAACTGTACCAACCTCTGGAGACACAGTATGATATAGAGTGCTTCAGATCCAGGCTCAGCAACGATATGTGGCAATAAAATGCAGTCAGCTGACGACCTGATGGCATGAAACAACAATTCATTGGGCTCAATTTATGGAAGATGGCTGTGGAGCATAAAGAATCATTCTCATACAGTACATGCCGGAGAAGACGAACATCATTGATCTCTACCAAAGACTAGCACATCTCTGGATGGGAATATATTTTATGAAGTTGCATATGGTTATTGAAACAGTGCCACAGCGAACACATGTTGTAAACAGGACTAAAGGCGGTCCAAGGAAATATTATGACATTATATTATTACATTGTGTGCAACTTTTTTTATTTTCTTTTATAATTTTTTTTGGCTCGACAGTAAACTTCACAACTTTATCCTTTGTAAAATGCATTAATGTAGAGTGTAAATGTCATACTAATTAGTCAGCTAAAATACAAGGCAGCAAAACAAGCCAGTTATGGAAGTTTTATTTAAATGATTTAAGAATAATGTGATTTTACCTAATAAACTGTAGCTATTAAGTTTTTTTTTTTTATTTCTCATTGCAAAGAAAGTGTTAAAATGACAATTGAAGTACGATTTAAAATTCAGATCAATGGAAGCAATGAGAAAGACATCATCATACTGTAGCATATACAGTGGTGTGAAAAACTATTTGCCCCTCTCCTGATTTCTTATTCTTTTGCATGTTTGTCACACAAAATGTTTCTGATCATCAAACACATTAGTCAAAGTTAACACAAGTAAACACAAAATGCAGTTTTTAAATGAGGGGTTTTATTATTTAGGGAGAAAAAAAATCCAAACCCTGTGTGAAAAAGTAATTGCCCCCTGAACGTAATAACTGGTTGGGCCACCCTTAGCAGCAATAACTGCAATCAAGCGTTTGCAACGAGTCTTTTACAGCGCTCTGGAGGAATTTTGTAATTCAGCTTTATTTGAGGGTTTTCTAGCATGAACCGCCTTTTTAAGGTCACGCCACAACATCTCAATAGGATTCAGGTCAGGACTTTGACTAGGCCACTCCAAAGTCTTCATTTTGTTTTTCTTCAGCCATTCAGAGGTGGATTTGCTGGTGTGTTTTGGGTCATTGTCCTGCTGCAGCACCCAAGATCGCTTCAGCTTGAGTTGACGAACAGATGGCCGGACATTCTCCTTCAGGATTTTTTGGTAGACAGTAGAATTCATGGTTCCATCTATCACAGCAAGCCTTCCAGGTCCTGAAGCAGCAAAACAACCCCGGACCATCACACTACCACCACCATATTTTACTGTTGGTATGATGTTCTTTTTCTGAAATGCTGTGTTACTTTTACGCCAGATGTAACGGGACACGCACCTTCCAAAAAGTTTAACTTTTGTCTCGTCGGTCCACAAGGTATTTTCCCAAAAGTCTTGGCAATCTTTGAGATGTTTTTTTAGCAAAATTGAGACGAGCCTTAATGTTCTTTTTGCTTAAAAGTGGTTTGCGCCTTGGAAATCTGCCATGCAGGCCGTTTTTGCCCAGTCTCTTTCTTATGGTGGAGTCGTGAACACTGACCTTAATTGAGGCAAGTGAGGCCTGCAGTTCTTTAGATCTTGTCCTGGGGTCTTTTGTGGCCTCTCGGATGAGTTGTCTCTGCGCTCTTGGGGTAATTTTGGTCGGCCGGCCACTCCTGGGAAGGTTCACCACTGTTCCATGTTTTTGCCATTTGTGGATAATGGCTCTCACTGTGGTTCGCTGGAGTCCCAAAGCTTTAGAAATGGCTTTATAACCTTTACCAGACTGATAGATCTCAATTACTTTTGTTCTCATTTGTTCCTGAATTTCTTTGGATCTTGGCATGATGTCTAGCTTTTGAGGTGCTTTTGGTCTACTTCTCTGTGTCAGGTAGCTCCTATTTAAGTGATTTCTTGATTGAAACAGGTGTGGCAGTAATCAGGCCTGGGGGTGACTACAGAAATTGAACTCAGGTGTGATAAACCACAGTTAAGTTATTTTTTAACAAGGGGGGCAATCACTTTTTCACACAGGGCCATGTAGATTTGGAGTTTTTTTTCTCCCTTAATAACGTAAACCTTCATTTAAAAACTGCATTTTGTGTTCAAGTATGTTATCTTTGACTAATAGTTAACGGTTTTTGATGAGCAGAAACATTTAAGTGTGACAAACATGCAAAAGAATAAGAAATCAGGAAGGGGGCAAATAGTTTTTCACACCACTGTATGCTGTTGTCTTAAAGCAGATAATTTTTTAACCTTTTTCATTAGCGAGTAATGAACTACTTTTAAATCAAATACACACAATGATATGTGAAAGAGACGGTGGGGCTTGAATTCTTTCTAGACCAGAGTGTAGGTTCCTGCTGTGTATAACGGACATCGCCAGGTGATTACATGTGATGAGATTTGAACTGATTGATATATACTGTTTATTATTATTATTATTATTATTATTATTATTTTAACTGATACATCCAAGAAGGTTCACAAGAATTGAATTTGATCTCATACATATTCCTTAAAATGTGTCAGGGAGTAGAGAAGCAGATTAACTAAACACACACAGTCTAATAAAGTTAAGCCTTTATTTGTCACATATAAATTACAGCACAGTGAAATTCCTTCTTCGCATATCCCAGCGTAACTGGGGTCAGAGCGCAGGGTTAGCCATGATACAGCGCCCCTGGAGCAGATAGGGTTAAGGGCCTTGCTCAAGGGCCCAACAGTGGCAACCTGGTGGAGCTGGGGATAGAACCGCCGATCTTCCGATCAGTAACTCAGTGCCTTATCCCTCTGAGCCACCACTGCCCTAATGGTACGAATACAAATACACATTTTTTTCAAAACTCTTTTGTGATTGAACAAAAGATTTAGAAGCACTTCAGAGTTCTGATGACATAAGGCCATTACAGACTTTAAATGCTGAAATCATAAATCACGAATGCAGCCATCGCATTGCCTTTAATGCACTTTTCCCAGCATTTCATAAGTGCTTGGATACTATCAAGGTAGAAGATCTTCTCAGTATGATCAGGTCTAAAGCACTGGCCTCCCAGGACCTCCTTTAATGGCTCAAACATGTAGAAATTGCATTCCACATTGGAGTGAGGGCAGGACTGTTGGCAATATCTCCCAGTCTAGTTCCTGTAATGTGCAAGTGGTGCAGTGAGCAGTGTTAGTCCTGCGAAAAACAGAATGCCTTTGATGATCAAAGCAGGCCATTTCTTTCCAAAACAGGAAACTTTTCAGACGTGAAGCAGACAGTCAGATCATGACTCCAGCACTGGTTGTGTTATTGAGTCCCAGTTTGACTTGAACACCCCTCGTCGTCCGTCTTACATCATTCTTACTATGCCATGACTGAGACCACATGATATAATGTATTGCTCATGGCTGATAGTTTCACTGTTGAGATATTGACAGATATTCATTTTTCTATCCTCACACTAAACATCAGTATCAGCCGCCACTCGCAGCTTCTCCCGACTTTATCGTTATTAAGCGCTAAACTCTGCAGACCTGTAGCTAACAAGAAAGCACATGGCTTTAATTACGACCATGCTGTTTTTACACAGCGCGCCGTTGTAGCTGAGCTGTGGATGGCGTTTAACTCCCTGCGCATTCTCATCCTGCCATTTATTAAACCGAGCTTCTCTCGGAGAGCATTTGATTTCACACAGATGCTTTTCCCAGTGCGTCCCCTGTTTAAGTGGCGTGTTGGCCCCCTGGGGGAGAGAGAGAGAGTCTGTTTGTCCTGCACAGGTGTGGAAATTTGGTTTAACCCTGAACTCCCACTGTGCGAAAGCAACTGCAGCATCCGTGCATGTGTGCAAGTGTGTGTGTCCCATTCTGTCCTCAAGTCAGACAACTGCGCCAGGGATTAGCATTTATTAATCTGCGCTCCACGCTCCTCCTGTCCCCCCTACTCATATTTATTCATTCATGGCAGATTTTTTTTTAAAAGCCACAGTAATTAGTCGGTATCCAGGGGGAGAGTGTAATTGTGTCCTGGGGGATGGAGGCATGGCATGGGATGAAGGAGAGACAGAGACGGTGGAGGAGAGGAGACCGAGCAGCAGACGGCGGAGACAAACTAGAGAGCGCGTCCTGCTGGATGAAAAGACAGTGATACAGGGTCGAGGGAAACGCTGCGGCGACGTGTTGGGGAGTTTTTACACGGATTATGTCAAGAAGATTTTTTTTTAAATGTAGAAGCCTATAAGCATGTCAGGATTAGGCATTAAAAGAGACACAGAGAGAGAGAGATGTCCTTGTCATTAGTACTGCTTCTTGGTTTGTTGCATAACAGGAAGTACTTTAGAACACAAAGGCGCGGAGAAAACGTCCATAAATGCAATAATAGCTTTTAGGCCCTATTGCTTATCTTTTTTTTTTATCTCCAAGAACAAAAAGAAAGATAATTTAGCTCATGAATAAACAGTAATAACCTTAGCAGGCTGCCGTGACCTTGCTAATTAGCTGATGAGTTGAAGCGGCGTGTCTGGGAACCAGCGCGGCGGCCCTCAGGACTCAAAACTCGTCTCCGCCGCTTTAAGACGAACTTAAGAAGAAAACTACATGAATTAAAACAGTGGTTTAGAGGCAGATCAGATTTACACGCTCGCGTCAGCCGCAGTTAGTCGATCAGTCAGATCGCGAGTGGTGTGTAACCTGCGCTTTTCTTTTCCTGGTGGTGTTATTTTCGAGCTACTAGGATTAAGATAATGCATGATGATGATTAGTTTCAGGCAAAGTGCTTGCGGAGCTCATTACACGCTCACCTCACTTCAAACAGTGTTAAGTTGCCTGCTTATGTCAAGTTGTCTGCTTATTTCCTACACCATGAGACGGCGCTACTTACTTACTTCAAACACAATCTCATTACAATTTCTATGTATTATTTTATTATTTTTTAGAATTATAGAAATTAAAGCTCGAGCTACAGTAGGTTACTATTACTTATTATTAATATTGGTTATTATACTGTATATTAACAGGTGTAACACCAATGATTAAATAGCCTATTAAAGTTTTAAAATGTGCCTAATTGTGAAGGAATTACATCCTATTTGTATTTAATGTACGCAGGCACAACAACAAAATGCCCGAAAGGCACCTCAGCCAAAAAAGGGCACATGTGGCACACAGTGCAGATGCTTAGGGAACTTTCGCCCTGTCCTGTGCACTTCTATGGGGCGGAAGACACGCTATATTCTCATGAGCTCATTAAAATCTAACACCTTTAACATTAATGAATAACTTTCACTTCATCAACACTTTATATCAACACAAATGCACATTCAGATGCGCAAAACAAGAGAAAAAAAATCAGTTATATGGAGCATCAATGATAGTGTATGTGAAAGGTGTTATTACACAAATTATATCATATGAGCCCAAGCGCATTAATGTGAACCTGTGATTATAAAGCACTTCTACTGTATTCTACTGTGTTATTATATGGAAAAAAAAAATTTCAAAACCTGTCTGGCCCCCCAAAAAAAGCCACTGTTTTAAAAGAGTTCAATTATTGGCCTGCATGAAGCAAAGAAACACATTATTAACTGAATTAACCTGGAAAGGTATCAAACTATAAGGGTAGGGAACAAAAAAAAACATGCTTGCTGAAGTGGATCTGGGAATAAATCACAGCTATGTTTATTAGTTAAAGTACGAGTGTTTCCATAAGAGCACAATGTGATGAGAACTCGCAGGATTGGGACTAAACAGCTGTGCAGCCATAAGAAAAACAGTTTTTATTAAGACTTCAATTCGTCTAGGGAACATAAGAAGTGGACTAGAGGGAAAGAAAAAAAAGTCATGTGGTCTGATGAGTCCAGATTGACCCTTTTCCAAAGCAATGGGTACATGAGGGGAAAAAGGGAAGCGCATGAAGCAATGCACACATCATTAATAATGTACTGTACAGGTCTCAGGAGGTTGCTTCAGGTCTAGGCTCAGCAACATTATGTGGCAAAAAATCAAGTCAGCTCTAGACCTAAATGTTTTGAATGACCTCTGACGGTATCGGCATAATCCTATGAGTGGTTCCAGAATCGAGCACTTTTATACATGAAAATCAAGATGTTTTTGCCGAAGGGGGTTTTATTGAACAATGACTGAAGTTTGTCCAAAATGTGCTGTTTTATTTGATGCTTTCTTTTTTTAAAGTCTTTTTTCGTCACATAAACATTACTGCACAGTCTTTATTTTTCACATATCCCAGGTTTTGTTAGTAAGCTGGGCTCGGAGTGCAGGGTCAGCTTTTACAGTATATGGCCCTCCTGGAGCTGGCAGGATGAAGGGCCTTGCTCAAGGGCCCATCAACCACAACTTGGTGGAGCTGGGACTCAAAACGCCAACTTTCTGATCACTAACGCAGAGCTTTAACACACTGAGCCACCACTGCCTCTGTCTCACCATGTTCTCGAGGTGTTTATTTAGGATTTACTGTATAGAAGGAGTCGTCTTGCACCTCCAGGGTCTGGGTTCGATTCCCCGGCCAGGCTCGGTTCCCGTCTCTGTGTGCATGGAGTTTGCATGTTCTCCCCGTGCTTGGTGGGTTTCCTCCGGGTACTCCGGTTTCCTCCCACAGTCCAAAGATATGCAGGTTAGGTTAATTGGCGTTCCTAAATTGCACGTAGTGTGTGATTGGGTGTGTGAGTGTGTGTAAGTGTGTGTGCCCTGCGATGGATTGGCACCCTGTCCAGGGTGTACCCCGCCTAGTGCCCGAAGTCTCCTGGGATAGGCTCCAGGTCCCCCGCGACCCTGAACACAGGATTAAGCGGTATAGAAAATGAATGAATGAATGTATAGAAGGAGTCTCCAGCTTTAGCACTTCAGAACCTTTTATGTAACTTTTTATTATGTCTGACTTGCACAGATGACATTTGAGGTTATTTGGTAATTTGGTCCTAATAACTTTAAAAATGAGGCTTGTGAAAAAATTTCTTAACATACAGTAGTATGTGGTAAAAGAGGAATGATGCATTTCAAAATGTTCGGTCAAAGGAAAATGATCCTCTAATAAACTTCTTCTTTAGATGATAATTTTCCTGCGATGAAACATTTTGAACTGAAACTGCGAAGAGGATCGCGTTTAAAGGCCGAGAAGTCAGGAGGATGAGAAGGAGGGAGAAAAGTCAGCATCGTAGATAAAGAGAGTTAGAAAGTTGGAGTGTAAAATGGGGTTTTGTTGATTTTTTTTTTTTTCCTCTAGTTTTTTTTCCTCGGGGTTGAGAGCAGAGCATCGCTCTGACAGTGACGGAGTGAGACATTTTGTCATTCAAGTCATGTCCTTCAGTAAGTGTTCAGCTAACATTGTGGATTTTTTTTTTTCCAGGATCAATTTAGACATCACTGTCACACACCCTGTATTAAAAACAGAGAGAGAGATAGAGAGAGAGAGACATAAGTGGAGAATGCTGAGCAGGGAAATGGATGAGAAATGCTGAGAAAAGTCGCGGAAGGTGTGATGGACGTGGCATGAATCAGAAGATATTACAGAGAGTATTATAGATAGGCGAGGAGATGAATGAAATCGAGTAGAGCGTGAACAGGTGAGGGGTGATGAGAAATATTTCTCTGCAGGAGAGTTTCTGACCTTCAATCAATCACTCAATTAATCACAATTGTTTTGAATCTTCCTCCCATTTTTCCTCACCTGCTTGCTGCTCATCCTTCTTCACTCAGACAATCTTTTCTTTTTTACCCCCTTTTTCTGTTCATTTGTTTTGCCTCCAGGTTTAACAGAATTCACCATCCTTTTTTTCCCACCTAATCTCTACCCAGCACCGTGTGATTATGCGGAAAAGAATTTCAATGCATTTTACCCGACAGCGAGAAGATTTCAGGAAAGGTGTTCACCTGAACTCAGACGTTACTGTATGTCTAAGGCCAGTTGTAATGTACAGTACTGTACTGTATGTGGCTGTATAATGGGAATTAAAAAACAAGGCAAAGTCTTACCAAAGCATTTACTTAATATTAACAACATACCATTAGCTAAACTGTGATAAACTATACAGCAGTGGTCCTGCATATAATTGCCCACGGCTTTCGAATTTTCGCTCTAAGAACAAAAACTTTGCAAGAAAATCGCAAGTAATACCAAGAAATTTTTAGCATACAAGCAACCGAGTTGAAGCGAGGCAGACATACTGTAGCACCATGTGTTCCCAGTCAGTGAGATATAATATCCACTCATTTCATATTTTACTTCATTGACATGTCTATTCTAAATGTTTAGATTTTTTTTATATGCAAAAAATATGATTATAGTGTTGGGAATATTGTAATATTGGATATAATTTTGTTGGCTTGAACGGATTATCTGCATTTATATTATTTCCTATGGGAAAAGGCGTTTCGCAATATGAAATTTTGCCTTAAGTTTGTATACCGAGGTACCGCTGTTCTTCCGAATAATTCATCAATTTCTAGAAAAGTGTTGAGCTAAATAATCTCTCTTTAGTGACAATACTTTTGGAAAATAAGGTATTCATTAATTAATATTAACAACATGCCGTTAGCTATACTGTGCTAAACGATACTAAAAGACACTGTAGATTGTACAGTAACTCCCGCCTTCATGCATTTTACTGTAAGTGCAGTGAAGGTCAATAGGACAGTCTGGCAATTTTACTGTAAGTTACTAATGGCTGGCTGATTTAAAAAAAAAAATTCTAAAACTAATTTGAAAAACCTTTGACTTAAAAAAAAAAAAAAAAAAAAGGTGCTTCCTGACTTTTATTGTGTATGTGTAATAGATCTATTCATTCATTCATTCATTTTCTATACCGCTAAATCCTGTGTTCAGGGTCGCGGGGGACCTGGAGCCTATCCCAGGAGACTTCGGGCACTAGGCGGGGTACACCCTGGACAGGGTGCCAATCCATCGCAGGGCACACACACATACACACACTCACACCCCATCACACACTACGGGCAATTTAGGAACGCCAATTAGCCTAACCTGCATATCTTTGGACTGTGGGAGGAAACCGGAGTACCCGGAGGAAACCCACCAAGCACGGGGAGAACATGCAAACTCCATGCACACAGAGACGGGAATCGAGCCTGGCCGGGGAATCAAACCCGGACCCTGGAGGTGCAAGGCGACAGTGCTAACCACTACATCACCGCGCCGCCAGGTAATAGATTTAGAAATACGAAAATACCCTCTGCACTATAAGGGTCAACCCTAATGATCTAAACCAATCACAGTTGAGAACGGATTTTTATAACCAATCATAACATAGAAGGTGGGATTTCTCAGAAAATTATGAGAATTCGGGCAAATCTACTGTAACCCCAAGTTGGCATGCTAACATTAACAATCATTATTTTATACGTTAATTTGCAAAAACAACATAAAATATGGTGTATAAAACTCAGCAATGTCTCTGCTTACACTGACCTGGATATACTTCCTTATAAAAAAAAAAACCCAAAAAAACAAAAGAAAGGAAGAAAAACACTCTGTTCTTTTCCAGTGCCTTTTCTGTTTTTGTTCTCCTTCTATTCAAGGTTCAAGAGATTTCATTTGCCATTTGGACACATACAGCTCTCTGAGTCAGTAACAAAAAAAAAGAAGGATAACAAAAGTAGAATAAACACAACCCCCACCAGCCTGAACCCTCCAGGGTCTGGGTTCGATTCCCGCCTCCGGGTCTGTGTGCATGGAGTTTGCATGTTCTCCTCGTGCTTGGTGGGTTTCCTCTGGGCACTCCAGTTTCATCCCATAGTACAAAAACATGCAGATTAGATTAATTGGTGTCCCCAATTTGCCTGTAGAGTGTGAATATTGACTAGATGTCTTACGATAGTCATAAACATAAGGAAAAGGTTTTTTAAACCTGGATAAAGGTGTCTGCCAAATGGCGTATATGGCGTATATGTAAATGGATTACTTTCTAAATATTTTACAATTCAAAACGTGACATAAACAGAATACACATGCATCGTTCAGACAAAGTACAAATTACACAATAGGACAGTCTGGCAATTTTAAGTTACTAATGGCTGATTTTAAAAAAATGCAAAAACGAATTTGAAAAAAAAAAAAGGAATATGAATGGTGCTTCCTGTCTTTTATTGTGTATGTGTAATAGATTTAGAAATATGAAAATACCCTGCACTATAAGGGTCAACCCTAATGCTCTGCTCAGTACATACGTATAACCACAAAGTGTATCCGCTTTACAAAAAAAAGAGTTTTACTTTACTAATATGATTGACTGAAGCATTTGAAATGAAAGCTTTCTCCCAACATGTGTTCCACTTGAACGTTTATTGATAGAATTTAAGAGCTACCCTTAGACTTCCATTCAAAGCTTCTTTTTTTTTCTTTCTCTTTGTAAATGGGTTTTCAGTTCTTTTCTCAGTTCAGGGGAACATGTTCCAATTTTTGTCTGTGATCATCTTACATGTACTGCGAATTCTCATTGTCATCCATATCCAGTGCTGTTGTCTATAACATCACCAGCTCCAGTCATCTACTATATAAAATATTATTCTTTCTTTCATTGAATATACTCTGTATATATGAGAAGTTGGGCGATCTAGTCAAATCAGTACATCTTGATGTGCAGTGTAACAAAGTTATAAGTATTAAAACTACCTTAATTTCTCTACACTGTATAATACCTGCTACACTACTGCACTCGTCCCAGTGTATCACTAGTGCTTCTATTGTAGGTAGAAAGTTTTCTTAGTATGCAGGAGCCGTGATCAGACTTCATGTCTGAAACTCTGGCCTCCCAAGAACTCCTTTTCCATCAATTTTCCCTGATTGTTCACGGGAATGACTACGGTGGGCTCCGAACCACCCTAGACGGAATCGTCGTTGACGAATGCGCGGCCTCCTTTAAAACATTTGCACCAATCTCATCACCGGCAAATCTGCTGTAAATTTGTTTTACTTCTTAATTCTAATTCAAAAGTCCCAGTTTGACTTGAACATCCCTCATGGTATGCCTACTGTACACACACCCACTAGCCACTTCATTAAGAACACCATACTGTACTAATATCAGGAAACTTCTCTGCGATTCTGGTCGATGTTGACGTGACTGCATCAGTTGACTGCTGTTGATTGGATGGCTTCGTGCTTGGACATTCCTGCATTGAAACTCCCATCCATCCACATTCCTAAGGTGCTCTTTTGGGTTTCGATCTGGTAACATCAGGCATTATCATGCTAGATTTTGCCTTTTATAGGACAGCCATAAAGGGCTGTAGCAGATATACTCGCATACACCGTGACCTTTCAGATCATGATCGATCGGCATTACAGGGCTGAATGTGTGCTAAGAAAACAGACCCAACCCCCACCAGCCTGAACTAAACCTTCATGGAGTGGCCAAATCCACGGAGTCATGCTATTGATGACTAATTCCATGCTCATGACGATCAGATTTCCTTTCAGGACCTGACTAGATCTCCTCAAGGTCCGATGTTTGGTCCGTTCTGGAATGCCTGTTTTGCTCTCAAACATATTGTACTGCATTAACTGACTATTAGCTTTGCACGAACCATGCCCACTTGCCTCCCTGCAGCTCATTGGATTTTGCACCATCCTGTGTAGATGTGCCAGAAGGTCCGAGATTTTTTGTGGCGCTTAATATGAACATTTACTTAGTATCTTGAGGGTCATGCATGATTTCGAGCAGTGCGCCGCTGCCACCATGTGATCGGGTGTTTCAATAATGTAATTGCATGAATGTAATGAATGGAGTCCTTTATAAAAATGCATCGTGATTTTATATATCCATTATTTATTTATTATCAAAGACTTCTCATTTTGCCCGCGGGGAGCAGATACAGTACACACGTCAGTGAATGAAAGTGTTTGTTTAGTACTACTGAATGAATTCTCAATGCCCACCTACTATTATTTTGAATAGATTTATTGCTTTTTTTTATTTTGCTTATGAAGGCAATAAGAGTTCAAGGGCATTCGTCTTCGTTGCATTTCAAAGCTTTGGGTATTTTATTTTTTTTCAGCATGTTTTCCTGTTCCTTTTTAAACATGAATTTACATGGCTTTTGAGGCAGGAGTGATATCCGTCTATCCTTGTCTGCCATCTTTATTATGGAACCTTTGCCGGGGAGGCCATTATCATGGTTTTTTGTGCTGCATTATTCCACAAGGACATCAATACTGTTGGGCCTAGAAGGACAGCGTGTGCAATGAAAAGGTTGACATACAATTATTTCATATTTCCTTGGAAATGTAGCTGACTGCTTGTCCATGTCTCTCTCTCTCTCTCACACTGGCTTTTTCAATACACAAAACTCGGTCTCTTCACCCGCCCACACAAACCCCCATGTTCGTCTGTCTAACCAATTCATAAAGCTCTCTCTGTGTCCGGCTCTCTGTCACAGTGTGTGAGCGTCCCTCTCTCTCTCTCTCTCTCTCTCTCTCTCTCTCTCTCTCTCCTTCTTTCTGCCTTTTGCCCTCTCCCGCTTTTCAAATGTCAAACAGGAGCCATGGGGCGAGAGATTGGTGTTTCTGTATTCACACACACAATGACCCTTAAACACACACACACACACGCACACATACACACCATCTCAAACAACCACCAGTGTAATGGCTGAGGACACTGGCTACTTTGCATGCCCCTGCTGCTCTCTGCAGAGTAAGTAAGGCTTCATGCTTAGTTAGCTTTCGCACACCGAGGCCGCCTCTCCAAGTTCTCGGGCCTGAAGATCCCGCAATTACGGGCCAGCTGTTCATACCGACTAGTGTCCTTAAGCCTCGAGTGCTGCAGTGCGCTTGCCGAAACAAGAATCGAATTGGTGATTATAGCTGACTCCTGCGTGTCGCCACGGAAAAAAAGAAGCGAAGTGCATTAGGCATTCCGCGCACATTTATTAGGGAAAGAGCTTAATTGAAATGCTCGTGTTAAAAAAGCCTCCGTATTTCATTAGCCAGTTACACGCACAAGAAACATCCTAAAACGGTAAGCTCGGAGTGTGTGTCTAATTTCACAGCTGCTTGATGTCTCTGGAGTGGTGTGAGGGCAGGAGTACGTGAGGCGTACGTGTGCGCCTCTGAGGAACGGGAATGCAAATTGAGGAAGTATTGACTTTTTTTTTTTTCCCCTCCCTCGCCGAGCAGTCATTTTGTAGCAGCTGCGTTTGGGGCAGAAAAGGAAACGAGACAGACCACCTTGATCTTTGAGCAAACAGACTGAGAGAAACAAAGAGAGATAGATAAAGAGAGAGACGCATATACACAAAGAACATTGTATAGAAGGATGAAACAGAAGGTAATCAAGTGGCAAAACAAATGAGGAAGTCAATAGGGAAAGATGGTGGGATGAAAAAGCGTAAGGCGGATAGGTTTCTGCGCTTCCCCTCCAGCCAAGGGATGGACAGACCAAAAAAATAAAAAAATGGCCTAGAGTGCGAGCAACTAGGGGCACTTGACCATCTCCTCTCCCTTTTCATTTATTTAGTGTGAAAGTCAAACGCCGCCGGTCGCTCTGACAACATGCAAATGAGATGCAAACGAGCGGAACCCTGGGAGGAGGGCTGGATGTCGCGGCGATGTTGTCATGGCGACTTCCAGTGATGTGCGACGACAGAACACAAGCAGAGGGGAGGCGGTGGGGAGGGAGGGAGGGAGGGGTGTTTAGAGGAGTACAGGGTCTGACGGAGACATTATGAAACTTGGACAAGGACAGGGTGAAGGAGGAGAGTTTGGTTTAAAGAAAGAGAGCAATGGAGAAGAGCCGGAAAAGGAAATAATAATAATGATAGTAACGTGCGAGCCCGAAGGAGGGGAGGGGGGCGATTAGGGGAATCGGCGAAGGCGTGGTTGGGACTGAAAAAGAGGAGAAGAGTGAAGTGACCTTTCTGCTCATGTGGATTTTGAAATTGTGAATTGGTCCATTTGCACTGAAACAAGGTGCAAGATTGATTACAGCGAACCGCAAGCGGGAACGGAGACGAAACCTATTATGAATAAAGCACGCAATTTAAGCGGTGTCAATAACAGTGGCTAGTTGTCATGGAAACTGGGGATGTTTTCTTATGGCTGATAAATGCTTAGTTAACTAGTTAACACTTCAGGGGGAAAGGGCTTTGCACTGTTTTGCAGTAATGGAAAATAAATTGTTTAGTCGTATTAAGTCAGAGACTTTGTCCAACTTTAATGTGATCTAGCAAGCAGTAGTAAACATGGGTGCAAAAGTGGGCACACCCCTCCACTAATACTCAGCACCATTTCCTAGTAATACAGCACTAATTATCTGATAAACGCCATCTTCCGTCTCTCGTTTAGTCCGCTTCCTGTACCTGAGCAGTTTCAGATGAATATATTTGGTCTGTTAAGCCACGCAGTGATCTATGAATCATTTAAGCATATTTAAAACCTCTAACTTAAGGCATGAACCAGTGAGAACCAGGTGCAGATGATCAGGCTGGTGATTGGTACACTGGTGATGCTGAATGCTGAGTGGCTGGAAAAGACGAGAGGGGAAATGAGGCCTTTGCTGCGGTTGTTACATAAAGAACTAGGTTTTTAAATTGTGTCTTTAGACACTTGGCAGGCTGTTTCAATAAAACATAATTGAATCTACATCATTTAATTTCCATCCATCCATCTAGGAACCTCTATAGTCCAGCTGGGGGCCGTAGAGGCGATGGTGATTACCAGTGTACCGGTCAACACTTACACTCTCTATCACACACTATGGGCAATTTGGGAACGCCAGATAGCCTAATCTGCATGTCTGTGGACTGTGGGAGGAAACCGGAGTACCTGGAGGAAACCCCTCTAAGCACGGGGAGAACGTGCAAACTCCATGCACACAGATTCACGAACCCAGATCCAGGTGGTGTGTTACTCACTCATCCCTCATCTTCTATACCGCTTTATCCTGTATTCAGGGTCGTGGGGACCTGGAGCTTATCACAGGAGGATTAGGGCATGAGGCAGGGTTCACCCTGGACAGGGTGCCAATCCATCGCAGGACACACACACATACACACTCACTATGGGCAATTTGGGAACGCCAATTAGCCTAACCTGCATATCTTTGGATTTTGGGAGGAAACTGGAGTACCCGGAGGAAACCCACCAAGCACGGGGAGAACATGCAAACTCCATGCACACAGAGACGGGAATCGAGTCTGGCCAGGAATCGAACCTGAAATGAATTGTGGTTCAAGACTTTTGCACAGTACCAGATATTATTTACAAAGCCCAAATCCGGTCTGCAATTATTGATACTTTAGTTATTAAGTTCATGACTTAAAGGTCCATTCATCCATTATCTTTATTGGGCAAATTGAAACGCCACTCAACCTACACGCTACTGTCCTGTACGTCTTTATACAGTGGAGAAATAAAGAACTCCATGGCGGGAAGTGCGGGGCAACAGTGCTACCACTAAGCCAGTGCCACCAAATGCACCGGTCAATTTTTATGATCCTGAGGGTGGAGCTTTTATCAATAAGCTCTGGAATCACTCAAATGTTCAACCCACTTAACCTTTAGGCACCTGATCTTGAGGAAAAAGATAAAACTTATCGAATGTTCCTTAAAGCTAGCCTTAAATTGAAGATTATTAGGTAATTACTTGAGTGCGGCACGGCTGAAGCCATAACCTGGCACTATGCATGTTGTGCAGTTTTGGATAAGAGATTATTTTTGCTGAGACAGATAGAAGGAGAGAGAGAGAGAGAGAGAGAGAGTCATGGCCAGGCAGTCTGCTACATTTCCAAGAAAAGACGAAATAATTAAATGTCAACCTCTTCATTGCGCACGCTGCGCTTCTACATTGTAACTTCGCGAAAAAAAAGAAAAGAAAAACCAAACACGCAAACCTTTATATTTCTAACAGGCTCTTATTTTTAGATGTTCGCGTACTATTTGCGGGACATTAAATTGAAACATGCCTATTAAGACGGAGGGAAATGAGCTGCGTATACTGATGGATAGGACGTATACCCATTTTCCATCTGCTCCGATCGGTTCGCCCCCCCCCCCCCCACCCCGCGTCCTTTATTTATTTATTTATTTATATACATTTATTTTTTTCTCCGTGCATCATTTTTAAGGATCCTTCCATCCTTTTAATGAGGACCTTCCCTGATAACAAGAGGAAGAACGAACACGAGATGTTCTTCAGGGCGAATGAGGAGAGCTGAATGAGCGAGGCATAAAAGAGAGAAGCAATTTGTTGCGATTGCAAAGCGAGCAGGAGCTGTTCTGTACAAATATGAAAGGGGACGAGAGAGGAGCAAAGCAAGAGAAGGAAAAAGATGAGTGTGTGTAATCTTCATGCAGGGAGAAATTGTGAAGTGGAAAAGAGGCTAGCAGAGGGCTGTGTTTTACAAACCACCACCGAGGGAGGAAAAAGTGTGTGTGTTTGTGTGTGTGTGTGAGAGAGAGAGAGAAGGAGGGAGAAGGAGAACGAGTACAGATTGCTCACAGCGAGAGATGTTCTCTCTCCAGATTGAGGTGCGGGCACGTAGCTGCCTCCGAGATGAACGTCCTGCCCCGATGCTGTGTGTGCACGCTGAGCGTGTGCGCCACACACACACACACACACACACATGTACAACTGATGGTTTACTTGTTGTCGCTGCCTCTAGATCCCTCCAGCTGAACACTGAAGCCCAAACTCAGCTATTATATGTCGCGACACTTTTGTCCTGGAGCATAAGCACATCAACCACAGCAAGATGGGCTCGAATAGTGTGTGTGTGTGTGTGTGTCCATATCACAATGCTACATGCTCACACTCCCTTGGACACATACGCATCATGTGCCGAAGAACAACTGAGAGCACCTGACAGGTTACTCATGTCGTGGATCAGCTCCTGCTGCACTCTCTAATCACTTTCCTTGAGATTTTTTTTTCCCCTTCTTCTTCTTCTTTCATCTTCCATCTTAGGGAATATCTACGCTTCTATCTAAGCCTTTGGTCACCTGTCTTTCATTTCCCTCTACCCTTTGAATGTGACCCCTTTTACTCTCCTTTGCTAGCGCAAACATTAGATTAGATGTAATGATACCGTTGTCCTTCATTCAGTTCAGCACATTAGCAAGACGTGCTCTGATCAGTTGTCCTGCTTGTTTAACACACCGGATTGTTCAGAAGGTTTATTTTTGATGCTTTCAAATATAACAGGTCAACTGCCTGGCGCAGCAAAATGTCAGCGATAAGGTAAGGAGTTGTTAGTTACTGTAGATGCAACCCAGAGGTCAAGGGGAAGTCTGGAGGAGTTGGAGAGATCACCAGCTCAGATACGAAGACGCTCTTCACAGGAGAACCATCGCCTGGTGGCGTAAAGCTCACTTATTGTACTCCTGTTTTAAAAAATGTATATGCTGTAAGAAGTTATGTATTTTATATTAAGTTATGTATTGTAAGTTAAACAGGCGGCGCGGTGGTGTAGTGGTTAGCACTGTCGCCTTGCACCTCCAGGGTCTGGGTTCGATTCCCCGGCCAGGTTCGGCTCCCGTCTCTGTGTGCATGGAGTTTGCATGTTCTCCCCGTGCTTGGTGGGTTTCCTCCGGGTACTCCGGTTTCCTCCCACAGTCCAAAGATATGTAGTGGTTAGCATGTTCTCCCCGTGCTTGATGGGTTTCCTCCGGGTACTCCGGCTTCCCAAACAGTAATTACGTCACTACTTCTTTTGAGCACGAGCGCGTACTTATGTCCCGCCTTCCTCTGCAGTCGGTCCAGGGATTCGTTCCCGAGCTTGAAACGATTGCATGTTCACAGACAAAAATCAACTGGTCCCGGGGCCAAATGTGCACCGGAAACGTTTCCCGGACCCCAGTGAGAAAACGCCCTGAGTCTAAGCATATTGCCAAAGCTACACTGAAGGAGGGGAAAAAAACTCAGTCTGTGAGAATGGGCCAGACAAAACACAGACCTCGTGGCAATTGAGAGTGTGTAGCTTGCCATCTAGCCTGAAAAAGTTTGAGCAAATTTGGCAAGAAAAATGGGCGAAAAAATTACCCAGAGATTTGCAGCTATAATTGCTGTCAGTGTTGGTGTTGACCAAGCAAGGGTATGGAGTATTTTGTAAATCAGAAAGCAAAAACGTTCTGTCACGGTAGGAATGATCTCGTACAGGACGTCTCCGTTCCGTTCACAGGGCACAGGGGCTCACCAAATGGGTTTCTAAAGACCTAAAACGATGTAAATGATGTCCTTTGGCTGTCAGAGTCCCAATTAAATTCCAACACTCTCTGCCCCCATCAATCAAAATACCACCTAAGGCAATGTCCTTTTGAAGAACAGTGTTCAGTGCTTCACTAGAGACCCAGAGAGACTGCACCAATGTGGATTAAAGGTGTTCTGGTGGCTCGAATCAGACCACCATTATACATTATACTGTAATAATCAACTTTATGCTGGTATGTCCTTATATTTGTCTGTATATTAACGAGTGGAAGAGGAACAGAGTAGTGCTGCTTAGAGGGAAAAAAGAGGAAGAATTGTAAAATTTTAAAAGTTGGGATTAATTATGACAAGAAATTAGTGTCAGTTTGTTTTCATCTGGTTGACTTTTATGTCAATTTCTGCCAGTGTTTCCAAGCTACAGTACAGAGTTTATTAAATTGCAGCAGTAAATAAGACAAGCTATTCATTCACTCAGAACAGTTTAACAACGCAAATTGCTAATGATATTACAGATCATTTTAGATCCTTGTGTCTACGTATATACAGTAGGTAAAATAAGGATGCACTGTGGCTCAGCAGTATGTGGAGTTCTGCCAGGTTTTCCCTCTCACAATCCAAAAGACATGCATTGTAGACTGATTCTCGTTCCTAAGTTTCTCGTAGTGTATGACTTGAGTGTGTGAGTGGGTGTCTGCTTGTGCCATGCTGGGGCGGCACCCGATGCTGGATGTACATTGGCTCGTGTCCTGATCTCCCTGCGATATCCTCCATTGGTTAGATTCCCCTTCCTAGATCATTACTTGGTAGAACCACCATGGACATCCATTAGCCTCTCACAATAACGCTCTCTGGGTTATTTGTCCATGGTCCATTTTTTTGCCAATTTTCTTGTTCAAATTCTGTCAAACTGGACGCAGAGCATTGGTAAACAGCTACGAATGGCTTGAAGTCTACAGTAGGTTTGCAGAATGTTCTATCATACCATATTGAGGGTTTTGTTTTTATTGTTGTTGTTGGTTTAGCTTAGTGCCCTGATTTCCATGGATGCCCTCCACTGTAAATGAGCTACGGCTGTGCCACGCCCCACCAGAGAACAGTAAAGCTCAGCAGCAAGGGTATCATCTTATATGAGGTAACTTAAGGAGATCTAATTGGCGCACTGGACAATACCAAAATGTAAGAAAGCATCTCTTTTTTTTTTTCTTTTTTTTTTTTTACTGAAATCCCATCTAAAAGTGACAAAAAAGTCAATTTTACATAATAGGTGCCCTTTAATCTAGTGGGACCATAGTTTATAGCTACCCCCATCCCCAACACTGCGAATGCACATAAATCTCACATCCAGGAATTGGCAAGATTATTTCCCTTCTGAGTGAAAGGATCACAAACATCAGTTTGAATAAATATAAAAGGCAGATGACTTTCAGTCTGCCGGTTCACACTGCGGTTGCGCTGCTACACATCAGATCTGTATCAGGTATCAGTCCCACACATGAAGTAGCCCAAATTAGAATATAAAATGTCAGATTTGATGTGATGTTTGCTGCTCCGGCTGTCTTGCTAGAGGCAAATTTGTGTCATATTTAAGTGAAAAATGCAGCATTGAGCTACTTTTGCCTGTAGCATGATGAACATCTGCACCTCTGCGTGTATGCACGCTGTGCTCCAGGTTTTTAGAGCGGGCGAATGGAGAGATCGAATTTTAAACATTATTGACAACACTGGGCTTTTTGGAGCACAATTTATTTTTTTGTGTGGTTTTAATAGCGCGGCTTATTATGAGAAATTCACTTTTTAGTCATTTTTAGGTGTTCATGTGGATCTCTCTCCTGTAGAGGGAGAAAAAAAAATTCTTGCTTTTGCAATTTGGTCAGGGTTTAAACAATCCGATTAGCTTTTCCCACTATTGTGATCTCATATGTTGTGGCTTAGTGTTTAACATTGTCGCCTTACACCTCCAGGGTGCGGGTTCAATTCCCACATCAGGTCTGTGTACATGGAGTTTGCATGTGCTTAATGGGTTCCCCTTTGGCGGCTCCGGTTTCTTTCCATAGTCCAAAAACGTGCAGGTTAGTCTAATTGACGTTCCTGAATCGCCCATAGAGTGTGAATGAGTGTGTGAGTGTGTGTGCCCTGTCAAGGATGTACCCCACCGCTAAGTGCCAGGGCCAGGGGTTAAGGCATTGGACTACGGTTCGGAAGATCCCAGGCTCAAACCCCACAACCACCAAGGCCCTTAACCCTCAACTGCGCAGATGTGTAATGAGATGAAAAAAAAAATGTAAGTCGCTCTGGATAAGAGCGTCTGCCAAATGCCTAAATGTAAATGTAAGTGCCCTATGTCTCCTGGGATAGGCTCCAGGCTCCCCGCGAACCTGTGTATACAGGATAAAATGTTACAGACGATGAGTGACCTCATATAAGATGACCTCATCTAAGCTTTTTTCTCTGGTGGGGCGTGGCTCTGGGGTAACTCCTTTACAACAAATCTCACCGTTCGACGTATACCTGCATCATTTTTCATCTGGAGCATCAACGCAGACTTTAGGAGAGCTTTGAGACCGGTGTTGATTTGTTTAAAAAAAATAGTCAAATATGGGACCTCTAAACAAGTTGTCTCGTTAATTAAAAGGGCATGTTTGGCTGTTTGCCGCGTCTTTCTGGTAAAAGTTGTAGTTTTTTTGGCTGCGCTGAGCAATAAAAACGACCTGATGTCAGGATAGCTAGACTTCTGCCTCGTTAGCCTGAAGTGTTAATGTCTAGAAATACTTCACTTAATGTTTATGTTTTATTAGTTGTGACTCAGCACCATTTTAAACGAGGTCCTGGCCTCATTTAAATAAGTGAAATGAGCCACTCCTGTTCTCCTCCTCTTTCTTCATTAATGGGGAAATGAGACAAGTTAGAGAGGAGGGGGGAGGAGGGGGTGCATAGTCGAGGAAGGCGTTTAGGAGAGAAAGTCTGCTTTGGGTTGAGCGGGCACACAATGACCCCCGTGCGCTGGTGGTGGCACAGAGGACGGAGGTAGAGTGGACGAGACGGAGTGGTCTACGAAGCGTCTGTGACATTTGCTCAGAGACAGAGTGGGTGTGCAGCTATGCCCAGCATGTATATGGAAGGAATTCAAGGAATGGGCTGGTGCGTGTGTGTGTGTGTATGTGTGTGTGTGTGTGTGTGTGTGTGTGATATACTAGGGAACAATAAAAGCAATCTGACAGCACGGGAGTGACATCATAAGCGAGCGTCTCGTAAACCGAGTGAATTAAAGACTTTACATAAACGCGCGCACATACACACACACACACACACACACACACACACAATTATTTTTCTCTTTTGTCTCTCTGGCCTTGGTGAGTGGATAATGCTGTAAGGAAAAGAAAGACAAATCTCCATCTTGTCTTCTTCCTTTGCTGTCTCATCTACTTTGCTTTTATCCTTTTATCTGCTTACACACATATACACATATTTACACTGTGTACCACTTTCTATCAATTAAATTGGCATGACAAATAAAAGCGCATCTGAACTGCCAGAACTTGGGTTATAAATTCTGAAAGAAAAAAAAAAATGACAAAAACATTAAACTAAGGCCAAACGTTTTTTTTTTTCTTTCTTTCTTTCCTGCTGCTAGTTGATGATGCATCCCAAAATATTAAACACACTGGGCAAAGATGTAGGCTCATATTTATTCATAGGAATGATAATTTCCTCAACTTCTCACACTTACAGCCCAAACTGGGTTTACTGTAATAAAAAAGTAAATGCGGTAGTTTCCATACATTTTGGATCCGACAAACAGGGCCTGGATGGCACAGCGGTGCATCAGGTAGCCTTGCTACATCAACACCTGGGGGATTTTCTATACAGTGTTTTGCATGTTCTCTCCATGTCTGTTTGGGTTTCATCCGGGTTCTCCAGTTTCTTTCTATCTCCCCAATGTATGCTGGTGATGAATTGTGATACACTTGTGTGTGTCCATCACATAAAATTCCACTTCCTGGTTCTAAACATTCACTTTAATAGCGTTAAAGATGTCATAAGCACATATACTGTAACTATATATATATATTAATATACACTACCGTTCAAAAGTTTTAGATCACTTGCAAATTTCTTTGTTTTTGTTTAGTGATTTATTTTCTACATTCTACAACAATACTGTGGATTTCAAAACTATAAAATAACACATATGGAATTAGGTAATTACATAACAACAAAAACTACAGTTAGTTGTTATTTTAAGACACAGAGGTCAGCCTTTCTGTAATAGTTCCTGCAAGAACAGTATTGTGTCACGTGCATTGGCAAAATCCGTCAAGCACCATAATGAAACTGGCTCTCATGAAGGCCGTCCCAGGAGGCCGAGACCAAAACCTACCTCTGCCGCAGACGAGAAGTTCATTTAGAGTTATCAGCCTGAAAAATGACCAATTAACAGCACCTCAGATTAGAGACGTTATGAAGTCTTTACAGAGCAGAAGTAGCAGAAACATCTCAATATCAACTGTTCAAAGGAGATTCATGCATTTTTTGGACGCCTTCAGCAAAACTTTACAATGTAGAAAGAAATAAAAAAATCAGGAACGATCATGGAGTTAGAAAGTGTTCTAAAACTTTTGAACAGTAGTATGTGTATATATATATATATATATATATATAGGTCACTGGTGGTGTTTCACCTGCCATGCAGAAGGCCCGGGTTCGATTCCCAGCCAGTGCCCAAACCCCCCCAGCCACTGGATGCAGTGCCGGTCCCTAGCCCGGATAAATTGGGAGTGTTGCGTCAGGAAGGGCATCCAGCCCAGATATATATATATCTCTGAGATGGAGCATGAACATTTACACTTTGAGAGAGCTCTGAGAAATTCATTAACTTGTTGTAGAAATACTAACATAGGGGACCTTTAAAATATAAAAGCTTATCGATTGAATATTGAAACAAAGTATGGACGCATATAAGTGCATTTAATGTGAATGTAAAAATCAGAGCTAGTTATCCGGATAGCTGATGTGCAATAGCGGGGCTTCTTTTTTCGGGATCCATTTCTACTAAGAGAGAACAAAGATTGTCCAAAATGTCATTTGCTCTATTATTAATTTCTTGTTTATTGCATGTTGTATAAAAGCAAATAAAAATTGCTTTCGTGGTTATACTGAATATCGGCTACAGCTGAATTGCAGCACTTGAATGAGCACCTGCTTGCGCAATATCACTTAAATAAGAAGTGCGTTATTGATCGATAACATCAAGTCGCCCGGAAATCTATCAATTACTGTATAAACACTACGCGTCTCATCTTATGCAATTTTAATGACCATGGAAAAGATGAAACATTCCACATGTTACTGTAAAACATTTAGTTTGCATCATACATTGCAAATGGATGAAAAAAAACAAGAAGAAAAAAGGAAATGAAAGACTAGAGCTGGCTTTATGAAAATCATTACAGGTAGCAATGTTGTCTAGATGTCCTTGTGTGCATTGTGTGTGTGCAGAACATTCGCGCCGCAACGCACAGCAAGTTGATAACGGAGGTGATGGCACTGATGAATACATGTTGGTATGCGTGGTGTGCTGCGACCAGAGTAAGGGATTTAGGGACTGCAGAATGGGTTCTACTCAAATAGCCTCAATTTACTCCTCTTCCTGCTCACTCAGTCTTTCTTTTCCGCACTCGTTTCTCTAGTGCTCCCAGCGGATCGCGGCTGATGTCCCACTCTCTCCCACTCGCTCTCCATCTCTTTCTCTGCATGACTACAGTGCCATTATGGCGAATCAGTACCCGTGAGGGACTTGGCAGCATGATCTAGTAGAGCCACGGATTCAGCACGCTCACTTTGTGCTGAGCTTCAGATTCTATTATACCACAGGCAGTCTCAAATCGGATTGGCTTAGAAAGTGTTGATTCGTTTTTCCGTCGCAAGCGCAGACAAAACAAAAACCTCAGGTTTATACGGTATTAATGCTCTCGTTCGGATACCTTATTGCAAGAGCTTAGACGGGGATTTAAAAGACAAGATTGTGATGGAGATGGAGACGATCGCTGTGAGGAGATAATGTGTTCATTTAATGTGTATGGAAGCAGTCTGCGAGGATTTGTAACAGTCGGAAGGGAAGGTGTACATTTCAAGTTCTCTGAAAGATGAGACTGTCTAGCATACAGTACCTGTTACAGTGCAAGTAATAATATGAGTATAATGAGTTAAAAGTAGGACATGTTAATGATAAATGGTTATTACAGCTTTACTTTAACTTCTGCGGCAAATTTTTTTTCTCCTTTTTAAATGTTTTTTTTAATTCATTGCCAATTCTTACATAGTTTTCCATCCATCTGATATCAGCGTGGCAGCAGGCCAAAGGCTAAGACTGCTCAACGCCATGTGGTATGCTAAACACTCTCAGAGGAGATGCTAACCGCCCCCATCTTTAACCTTGAATTCACAGACAGACAACCATAATCCTTTAACGTTCTTCCTTCTGAATTATAGAACAAGTGCCTCTTCACGTCGTCCAAAAATCAGGTTTGCTAAGGATAGTTGTTAGTGCGTGCTACCTGTGAAATAAACCACATCGAGCCGATGACTGGAGCACATCAGCATCTGACTATTAGCTTAAGGTCCTCCCTCACCACATCTGTAAACCTCCTCTTGTACCTTCCTCCCAATACACCCCTCGTCCCTCCTCTGCACATGTCCAAACCATCTTAATCTGGACTTTCTAACTTTGTCCCCACACTGTCCTACCTACACTGTCGTTCTAATATACTCATCCCAAATCCTGTCCATTCTTGTCACTCCCAATACTAAATTACCCAGAGGCAAGTGGATGACTATGGAGTATCCCCCACCAAAAAAAATGTAATATCTAGCAATAAAAACAAAAATCGAAGACTAAAATAAGCCAGGGTGACACGGTGGTACAGCGGGGTGCTTTTCCGCTTCACAGCTCCAGGGTATCAGGTTTGATCACGAGCTCGGGGTACTGTTTTGTGTGATCCGTGTGTCTGCAGAGATCTCCCTCTCCTCTCAGTTGCTATTCCGAGCTGCAATTTCAAGGTCCTTTTGCATAACAACTTCTTAGAATTTTCAGTTACACAAACCACTCATGACTCATTTTTTAACTTGAGAAATCTATTTGCTTTTAAGGAAAAGGACAGATCCTTTTTTTAGCGCACTGCTGGGGAGGCGTTCAGGGTAGAAAAAAAACTTCAACATTATACTAAAGTTTTAAAAGTTTTAAATATATAAACGGGTTTCCTCCGGGTACTCCGGTTTCCTCCCACAGTCCAAAGACATGTAGGTTAGGTTAATTGGCGTTCCCAAATTGCCCGTAGTGTGTGAGTGTGTGTACTGTATATGTGTGTGTGCCCTGCGATGGATTGGCACCCTGTCCAGGGTGTATCCTGCCTCGTGCCCTAAGTCTCCTGGGATAGGCTCCAGGCCCCCCGAGATCCTGAATAGAGGATAAAGCGGTATAGAAGATGAGTGAGTAAACATATAAACATGCATTATTGTGATTGTTGTTTGGAATATGTTAACAAGGTTGACGAGCGCGGTCCAAGGTTTATTGTCCAGGCTTCACACTTGACCACTCCCTCACACACATGCCCATAAAAAACAGAAACGTGTCAACATTTCTGCCAAGCTTTTCAAAAAAGAAACAAGGATGTCAGAAGTGAAGATGTTGGATGAACGTTGGGTGCATGTCTACTGTACAGTACATTCGGAGAGGTCCTGTTCATATTGTTTTCATTTCAGTGCTTAGTTACTATTAAAGGTTAGAGGTTCAAAGCTCATCTCCCCTCTGTGTGCTTGGCGAGTGCGTGTTCTTGGGCTTGGTACGTTTCCTGCGGTTACTTCAGTTTTCTCCCATAGTCTAAATGCAGATTGGTGTAACCGGATTGCTTGTTGTGTAGGAGTGAAGGTTGGCATCATCAGCAGTGTATCTTCCACTTGACATTTGCTGTGACCCACTGGCATGAAGTCATAGGTTATTACGACTAACCAGCAGATACAGTAACAATGACTGTTTAAGATAGATAGACAGACAGACAGACAGACAGACTTGGCAGCATTTGGAAAGTCTGACAGACAGCTAGACAGATAGCTCGATGGATAGAAAGATAAATAGACTTTCTGCAAGGTGTGTGGATTTTTTCTCAAGTCTAATAATGTTGTTCTTAGGTCTAAAAATCTTGTCTCCTATTTATATTCATCTAGAAGACTTTCATTCTGAATTTCTTTTTTTTTTAGATAGATAGATAGATAGATAGATAGATTGATTGATAGATTGATTGATAGATTGATTTGGGAGAACATTCTGCATGTGTGTATGTGGCTCCTTAACTGCACCTTGCCTCTGTCTTTGTCCTCTTGCTGAACTTTTCTGCGTGACATAGCCAGTGGCGAACATCTTAGCGTGACGGAGGTAATGGAAGGGGGAAGAAACAGGGAGAGAGAGAGCGAGAGAGAGAGAGAGAGAGAGCACACAGTGTGAAGAATAGCTGGGGGAATGTGGTTGTCACCCTGCCAGGTCTGCTGTACTTTCTGATCACAGTGGAACGTCTCAGGGGAGCGGCTCACCTCATTGGCCGAGTGGTTCGGATCGGAAAACACTGTTCGCTCAGCGATTGGCCGTTGCCTGGCAACCGGCCGCTGGGTAGCAAATAACATTACTGAAGTGTGATTGATGGAAGCAGTGCCCAGCTGTGCGGGGAGAGACAGAAAATAGCAGAGATGGAAGTGTGTGTCGGCTTCATGTTGAGACAGGAAGGCTGGCCGAGTGTAATTACTGGACAATAAGTGCAATCAGTCACTGTAAACAAGCTTGTCCTTCCAACTGGGGAATCCTCTGCAGTGCCATCACATCTTACACTCACATATCAGTGTGTATACTCCGTTGTAGTCTATTTACAAGGCCAAGAATTCCCTGTGGTGATGTCCCTGTAATAACGCTTTGTGAGATTTTGCAAAACTCAGCATCCTCTAAAGGAAAAGATTTCCATTTACCGAAGAGCTGAATTTAAGTTGAGGCCTGCAATTATCCAAAGGCGCAGCATTTAGCTTTGACATTTCTAAGGTTAATGGAAAACCCCATCAAGTTGGCGATACAGAAGTGTTTGTGAGGGATGCGTGCGCACAAATGAGCCTTGTGATTAGCACACTGAAACACCGAAATGGGGAAAAACTCTGGAGAGCAGCGACCGAGGCAGAAGAAAGAACGGCATGACAGATGATGACAAGTAAACATGTTGATGTTGAGGGAGGAGAGGAGCGCTCTTTATTCTCGGCTGCTGATTAACACACGCCGTCACCTGGACTCTGACACGGCGGGCTGGAGCTGGAGAAGAAACGCGTTATTTATCAAAAGGCATTAAACTCGGGTCACCTTGCATCGCTGATGGAACAATGGAAAGAGACACAGAGACGGAGACGGGCAGGGATAAGAATCTTTATTCGGCAAGACAATGAATTCGTCTGCTTAGATGCCATATTTCAATAACAAGGATAAAAGGGTAAAATGTACAAATAATAATAATAAAAAAAAGATAACTACCGTAGCGGTTAGTCTGTTAGCTTGAATAATTCCTAGCCAACTTTAACACTTAGAACTTAGCTTTAAAAAGATTATGATAATAATAACATTTTTACAGCTGTGTGAGATACTTACTAGTCATTTTCTTTACAAATTCTTATGCTAGTTGTTTAATTTATTAGCACGGAATTAGGTGACGTAGC
The DNA here is from genome assembly GCA_030522415.1 of Channallabes apus. Lineage (NCBI taxonomy): Eukaryota > Metazoa > Chordata > Actinopteri > Siluriformes > Clariidae > Channallabes > Channallabes apus. The sequence goes on along the minus strand of CM060111.1, from coordinate 7,776,980 downwards.
CTCTGATCTATTAGCTGCTAATTGCAGTGTGTGTTCTGACTGCAGGTTTCTCACGCTCACCCAGACAAAACCTAAGAGGTCTAATATTTTATATAATTATCCCTTAATTGTTAATGAATCCTTTGTTAACACTTTATTAAAGCTAAGTGGAATTTTCAAGCGGTTATATGGCTAAGACCGACAGTCATCATAATCAGGTTCATTCACTTCAGGTAGTAAGGCGGGAGGGAGTGGCTGTGATGGTTATTCTGAGCTTATAAAGTGAAATGAATATGCCCTTGAATAAAATCTTTTTCTTGGGTTTATGGTTTACAGCAAAATGAACAAGCAAATGCTATACAGTACTGTATAATCACAATACAGCCTTATAAAACATACAGTACAAGTCAAAATTTTGAGTTTATTTTCTACATTCTAAGATTTTAAAACTATGAAATAACATCCAAATAACAAATCAAGTATAACATTATGACCACCTGCCTAGTTTTGAGTAGGTCCCTCCTTTTCCCCCAGAACAGTGATGCACTGTACTGTATGTTCAGACACCTTTCTATCACAACCAGCATTAATTTTTCCCACAATATGAGCATTAATGGCTCTTCTATTGAATCGGACTACACGGGCCAGCCTTCACTCCCCATGTGCGTCAGTGAGCCTTGGCCGTCCATGACCCTGTCGCCAGTTCACTGGTTTTCCTTCCTTGGATCACTTTTGGTATGTCCTCAACACTGCAGACCAGGAACAACCCACATGACCTGCCGTTTTTGGAGTTGCTCTGACCCAGTCCTCTAGCCATCACAATCTGGCCATTGTCAAAGTCTCTCAGATCTTACTTCCAACACATCAACTTTATGGAAAAAAAAAAAAAAGGTTCACTTGCTGCCTAATATGTCCCACCCACTCCCAGCTGCCATTGTAATGAGATATTGACACTATAGCTACTGTGATAAGGCCCAAATTGTGATTGCTAGGCAACTGAGTCAGAGCAACTCCAAAATGTTTGACTGATAGTGTAAAGTCACAGAATCCTGGAAGGTAAATACTATAAACACGGATACTAGGAAAGGCAATGTTTAGTCAGCGCCTTGACATTTTTTGAAGACAAACTATCTTGGGGACAAAAAAATACAATAAGAGGTCAGAGGCTGAAGAAACTCTTCTAGAAACTTTCCCAGCAACCTTTTTCTTCTTTTTAAAGTAGGTATATACACTTGTGTCCACTTGCACCTTTATAGATAGATAGATAGATAGATAGATAGATAGATAGATAGATAGATAGATAGATAGATAGATAGATAGATAGATAGATAGATAGGTAGATCAATACAGCTTTACAGTCATTGCACAGTGCAGGTACTCAGCAACAAAATGCGGTTTAGCATCAACCAGAAGTGCAGATACAGTAGTAGTGTATATACAGTACACTATGTGCGAATATTGTGTTGTGCAAATTACAACAGGCGTTCAAGCCAAACTGGAACACATTATTGGACTGCCTGCTTCACATCTGAAACGATGGCCTCCAAAGAACTCGTTTAATGGCCCAAACATGTGGAAGTGACTTGGAGTGATGTCAGGACTGTGCAGGCGATGTGGCAATGTGGCAATATGTGCAAGTGAATGATTGTATGTACAGTTTCCACAGACAGATGCATTACTTCCAAATGTTGGCGACAAGTTCCCCGTCCATTTTCAATGATCATTCTTTCCATTTGTTGAATGTTCATGAGAACTACCACAGTGAGCTCTGAGCCCTTTCGTCTTGATCGTCATTCACGGATGTCCTTTGCACCATTCAAATGAAGAGTCTCATCACTGTATAGTCTTCTGTCATAGAAATTTCTTTCAAGAGAAATGTCATGACAAGTCCCTGTTTGGCTTGAACTCTCCCTGTACAACATGTAGGTAAAGTTTACATATATGCATACAATAATAATATACAGTATACCAAGGCTATGGACAGTAAATACAGTATGTGTAGTAGCTCTTGAATAGATAATGCTATGAAATATAATACAGAAACTTCATGCACTCATGTTATCAGCAAGTCATGTGACCGTGGCACAATGTTACAGTATCATGTGTACACACTCTCTGAGCAGTTAAACTATCTGACCATAAAATGCACAGTTGGGTTGAGTCTGTGCCCTCAGATTCATATTCTAGGCCGACAGGAGTGGAGCACAATGTGGAGTTCTGCTGTTGTAGCACATCACAAGCACAAAGTTTAATGGTTTGAGATGCTTTTCTGTTCACCAGGGTTGTAAAAGAGTGACCGTATCCTTGCTGGCCAGTGAAAGCAATCTGGATTTTTTTTTTCCAGTCATAGAGCTGTAATTAAAACCTTATCAACCTTGACAGTACACCTGTTAGAACAGATCATTTCTGTGGAGTTTATTAGGATTGATGTGAATAGAACCACGTTTTTAAAATCCATTTCTTTGTTATCTTTCCCTTTAACAATTAACAATGGATGTGAACACAGTCAGTAATTTCCACTTTCCAGTCTCTGTAATCACTGCTGTTGTTGTCAGTCAGGGACAATAAAATTTCTTCTTCGCCAAAATGGAAAAAGATTGATGCACTCAGCTGCATTACTGTACGTTTTTTCCCCCCATAATAACATATCCTAAAGTGCTTTGTTCATCGTATCCCACAGTATAACATTTTTTAATCCTTTATATGGAGGCATAATCTTTATGAGTTGCTGGATCTCTGCATCCATTTAAGATCCTTTGCATGAAATCACAAAATGCCATATGTGTGGTTGAATGTGGAAAGTAGAATTTCTGTGGAATTAATACTGCATTTAGCACGTTTCCTGACTCATCCATACTCTATCAGGATTTTCATTAGGAGCTTCCATCCTATTTGGAATACAGGGATGTTACACCTTTGTATTCTTAAAACCATCTGTCAGTTCATTTCTATTAGATTCTTCAAAATCTTATAGTTCATTGCAGTATCTCAACAAACTTTCTTTCCTATTGGCCTGCTCACATCATGCCCTTCTAGTCACAACCCTCCCATTATTCCAACTGGGCTTTGAACCGGCACCGCTTGCAGTGGCTGGGTATACTGAGTGTGGCAAGCGACCGGCTGCGGGGCTCGAACCCGAATCCTCAAATCAACAACCTAGAGGCTTAGATGCCTGAGACAGCACTCCCTTTGTACTCTAATACCTCAATACGTTGTTAAATCATTGCACGATGCTTGATATCACAGTTTGAACTAGTGAACATTTTGGTGTTGATCAAAACATACTCAAGGAATTTTTTAAGAATATATGTACGATAGACTAGACTTGTCAGCAGGACAGGCATCCCGGTCAATAAGTTCATTCATTCATTCATTTTCTATACCGCTTAATCCTGTGTTCAGGGTCGCGGGGACCTGGAGCCTATCCCAGGAGACTTCGGGCACTAGGCGGGGTACACCCTGGACAGGGTGCCAATCCATCGCAGGGCACACACACATACACACACATACACACACACACACACACACTCACACACCCAATCACACACTATGGTCAATTTGGGAACGCCAATTAGCCTAACCTGCATATCTTTGGACTGTGGGAGGAAACCGGAGTACCCGGAGGAAACCCACCAAGCACAGGGAGAACATGCAAACTCCATGCACACAGAGACGGGAATCGAGCCTGGCCGGGGAATCGAACCCAGACCCTGGAGGTGCAGGGCGACAGTGCTAACCACTACACCACCGCGCCGCCCGGTCAATAAGTTTTTCTTCTTTATTTATTTTTAAAGATCTATATTTGATCTCTTTGTGGTGACGTTTGAAAGTTGCAGAACATACAGTATGTGTCAGAGTAGCTGTAAGCTGTCTCTTTTTGTTGTTAATGCAACAATATCATGTTACATAGGAAACAGTAAGCCCTTCATTATTCTGGCCAATCAGAATAAAGCATTCGATAGTACCAAGTTATAAAGCATTACATTATAGATTGCATTATAGAGTTATATTACATTAAGAGTTACATTATAGCATTACAAATTAGACATGAAGGAATGCGTACCTTTATCTTGTATCTGATGTATGTACAGGTACCAAAGTATTCCTTTGGCAGCTGATTCAACCAGATAAGTGACTTACTTGGTGAGGCAAATTCCAGTGCAAGCATTTAGGGTTAATGTAATTGGCCAAAGCGTTCCGGATTGAACGTCAGCTTTGTGGTAAATAGCTTTTGAAACAGAGGTAAGCTACACTGCTGAGGTGGACCTGCTCTCAGAGGAGACATGTCTATAATCCTTGTTTATGAGAATTATAGTGTAGTTAAATAAAGAAGTTGTGCAGGTGACGGTTAGTGCCAGTTTCACAATGCTGAGAGGGTAATTGGCGACACACTGAAATTTACCTCGTCTGCTGTGGGAAACAACTTGTACTTAATGTCAAGTGAACCACCTTTAAGTTCATCTGGTCAGTCAGTATACGAGGGTGTTTTTAAGCAGAGGTGGTCAGAGCACTTTGCAGCGTATTTCGAAAGAAATCTCACTCCTAGGTTCATTCTGTTTTTTGTGTTTTTTTGTTTCAAATCATCCTTTTTTTACAACCAAAATCTGTGATACAGCCTTATTGTTTCAGCATCCCACCTCCAACTGCGTTTATCCTAACAATGGCTCCTGGGGCTTAGGCACAAAAGAATGCAATCTGCTAATTAAGCAGTACTAAAAACATTCATTCTGGGAAAGAGAACCTGAAACGCAGGGATACCACGTTGCATGGGAAGACATAGGGGGTAATTTCAATTCAGTAAACGTTTGGCTTATCCATACTTTACTTTTTCTTTTTCTTTTTTTTTCTTTTTCTCCGAGTTATGCCACAACATATGAAGAATACAAAATAAAGCGTGTCTCTGCGCATGCTGAGTGACTGGATTTTTCTGGCAAATATCTGAACTGCTTAAACTCCCAGAACAAATTGATGGGTCCCTAGATAGATATAGATGTATTTCCATTTTACTGTAGTTACTGAATAATATTCTTTTTAAATAGCTTCAACAATTTCAAGTGGTAAAGGTCATGTAGTGCTTATAAAGTAAATTACCCCCTTCAGAAGCATTTAGTGCGTTTTGATGCTTGTAATAGAAGTACGTATTGCACTCTTCTACACAGGATACCCAGAGTGAGATTTGTCTATGGCATGATACATGGACAGGCAATGATATAAAACACAAATCGATTGGCAACTTTCCTGCTCCCTTTTTTCCACACTTAGCCTTCTGTTCATGACCACATTTACACGTTTGGCTCACTGCTAAACATACATATACAGTTCTGTGCAGAAGTCAAAAGCCACCGCTCATTTCTTCATATTTTGCTTCCAAAGTGCCAGACTGTCTTCTATTTTTTATATAGTCTTGACGAATAGTTCTCCAGGCTTCCTGAAGTATTTTTTGGCAAGATTGTGGCTCTCATTTTTCAATCTAGTCCCTGTGCTTGAGTAGTTCCAGATGAATATGTTTGCTAAACCATACAGTAAACTATGAATCATTCAAGCATAAAATAAATATAACTTAAGGCCAGTGAGAAACAGGTGAAGATGATATTAGA
>CM060111.1:7741404-7766404 GCA_030522415.1 Channallabes apus | reverse complement strand
ATGGGATTAAGAGCAATGTCCGGGGTTCTTCAAATGCTTTTCATATTCCTTTCCACACAGTTCATGACTCATCTTGTGGGTTAACGTGCACCGAGGTTCCAGTGAAGTTGCTGCTACAGTAACTCATCCCTACTTTAATTTGCTGTTTTTTTCATGTACACTTAGTATACATGAGTCTTTGTAAGGGCTCAGGGACTGACTGTAGCCCATCTGTTGTTTTGCACAGCACTGACATTGACACGTGTGTGTGTGTGTGTGTGTGTGTGTGTGTGTGGTACTGGTGCGAACGTGTCAGAAGTCTTGTCACTGCTGAGTTGAAAATTGTTCACCGACCAAAAATACCCAGGAGCGCTGTGGCCCGAAACTGACACTGATGAAAGGCCGGAGGATGATTCTTTTTTTTCCCCCCATATACGCACACTGTGGGGGAAAAATTATGTGTGTGTGTCCTAAAAAGCAGTCAGTAAGTGTTCTCCGTGTTTAAAAACCCAACCAACACTCCACCTGATGCACTCGTTCCTGCACCGTGTCAGAGTACGTGCTACTGTATGCTGAGATTGATGCATTATAACTGGCTGCAGACATAAACCTACATAAACCTGCAATGTAACCTCAGAAACGTACAGTATGAGCCACAAAATCACCTTCAGTAAACACTTTATGCTGGTCAGGTGGATGGTGGATTTGAGAACCGTCCCAGGAACACTGGATGGGACTTGGACGGCTGGGACATGTCCACCTACTGGCATCTTCACACAGTTTAGTGATTTTTCTATTAGAAGCATTTGCTTTCCTCAAAAGTAAATTTAACTATAGTTTAAATATACGTACTATGAGGGGTGTTCAAGTCAAACCGGGAATTTTGATTGTGCAGTCATATTTCTCAATACAGTCCTCCGCTACACTAAAGGATTTATCCCAAAGCTTCACTGGTGCTTGGATAACATCGTGGTATCAATTTCTCCCAGTATTTCCAGCCCTGATCAGACCGTCAACTTAATGTTTGAAACGCTGGCATTCCAGGAACTCCTTTATGCGCCTCATCCGCAAGTTTGGCAACAGGTTCTCCATCGCTTGAAAGTTTTTGGGAACAACTTTAGTGGGCACTGAGCCACAGAAAATTCATCAAGTCTCGGTTTGACTTGAACGCCCCTCGGGTGTGTTGTGCAGTGTGTGCCATCGAAAAACCTTCACATTCTCATACAGTAGCACCTCCCCATCCCCAGGCCCATGTCTGAGTCATCTGTTTCCAATCTGTCAATCATCCAGTCGTGTACAGTCTGTGCAAAATGAGGAACCTATTCCCTAAAGCAAACCTCAGGCAACATTCACTGTTCTACACGAATGATTTTTTTATTTATTTTTTTTAAGTTACATTATCATCCTAGACGTCTCGGTATCCATTGCAATTACAGTGAGAGTAGAGTCCACAGCTCTATCTACAGTACACCTTCTCTTTTTATCTTTTACGCAAATTTTTTCTTCACCCTCCCTGCATCTCGCGGTGCATCAGACGTGCCCTCCTCTCTTTCTCGTCTTTTCTCTCCGAGCCGTACGTTTTAATTAGGAGACATTTTGCAGCTGTGTTATGATGATTAGTGTTGCTATAGCGAGCCTAAATTTGTTCAATAAATGCGTTCAAGTCATTTTTTGCTCTCTTTCTGTCTCTCACGTTCCGGCCTGCGTTTCTATTCTGGTTCTGCCTCCTTGTTATTCTCTCTCTACCCACTGTGCATTTGTGTGCATAAAGGTGTTATGTGTGCTAGGTGCTAATTGGACTCTGAGGGTCATTAATATTCTTCACGTGCCTCTGCTTGTCAAGGAAGTGTGCGGCGAAAGTGATGAGTGTGTGATTTATTTTTTTTTCTTCCTCCTCAGAGAGAGAGAGAGAGCGAGAGAAAAAGGAGGATGGAGGGCTAAAGAAAAGAGCAAGGTTCATAGTCATGTTTTAAGGTCATTGTGAGAAAAAAGGGCAATTTTGAAAGCGAAGACTGGAACGTAGTGACAGAGAGACTGATGGCTAGAGCGAGGGAGAGGGAGTGAAGAGACAGAGATGGATATGGTGCCAAAGAGCTAATCAAAAGGCAAGAGAGAGGCTTGATTATGCTATCATTTAGGAGGGGGGGGGGGGAAACATTGTCCCAACAGTCCCATTGTTTTGCTTGTAGTGGGAATATGTGGGACAGGACGGCTTTGTCTCGACCGGCTCCGGTTCCTGTAGGGTGGAAAAACAAGCAGCACATCATGATTTCGAATAAACGCTAATCAGACGAGCTTAAATATCTCGGAGAGTGTTTTTGTGCGCGGGTGTGTGTTTGTGTATGTGTTTGTTGTTGTAGTTAGCGGACTCCGTAATAGCATGCCCTCGACTCAAACGAGGCAGTGGAAATACGGTTGGACTGTTGGCATGACAGCTATTTGATTTGGTGTTAATTCTATCAGTTGTGTACTGTACATTTAGATGCATGTTACTATGTGTGTGTGGTTACATGGTGTGTGTTAAGTGTTCATAGGCTGAAAGTTAGAGAGCTGTTTTAATGAGTCGAGCTCAGAGGAAGCTGTCTGATTGAGTAATGACTGCCGGCTTGGCATAAAAGCCCTGCACAAACAAACAACAAGACTCAGAGGGAGAGAGGCGGTGCGCCAAGTCAGTCATTTCACACTCACACACACACACACACACACACACACACACACACACACACACACACATACACTCACACACGCACCCACACATGCCCACTCTTCCTCTGTCTCCCTTGCGGCATGTTAACGTGCATCTCTCCCACGCGATGAAATAGCCAGAAGGACAGAGGAGAAAATTGAATCCGCCGTAAGCACAACGCAGGCTCAGGACATCAAAATCTCTTCCACCGCCGATGCACCACAGTCCCAGCATGCACCTGCTCCCGGCTGCCCAGCCATTGCCTCAGGCCTTCCGCTTCGGCTCGCTCTCTGCGAGTTTCTTTCTGTTCAGCATTCTATTTTCATTTTTGCCATTTTAAGTGGGTGGATATACACCGAGAGCTGAACTGAATAACATGGATTATCTTGTTATAGAGGAACCTGTCGAGGGATGGGATGTATTAGGCAGAAAGTGAGCAGGTAGATCTTTAAGGTGATTTACTGTACGCAGGAAAAATGGGCAAGCACACGGCTCCGAGAGACTTTAACAAGGGCCAAATAGTAATCTGGGTTAGTGCATCTCCAAAATGCCAGGTCCTCTGGGGTGTTTCTGGTAGGCAGTGGTTAATATTAACCAGGGATGGACAACCGGTGGACTGGACTGGTGACTGACTTAATGACATAAAGCAGGAGTAAAGCCTGGCTATGAGAAGAGGCGAGAAAGTGAGCACTATGAGGCCATAGCCACAGACCGGTCCATGCTGACATCCTGGGCACATGGACTTGCGTATGGAACAATTTGGCCTGGTTTGATGGATCAGGTGCCACTGTGTGAGGCTTTGGACAACCCTCAGGTCCTACAGTACCATTCATGTGGATGTTTCTTTACCACGTCCCACCAGCCTAAGCACTATTGCCTGTCCAAGGACATCCCATCACAGGAACAGTATTCACTAATGGCAGTGTCTACTTCCTGCAGGATAGTGCTTCCTGCAACACTTCAAAAATTGCTCAGGAACAGTTTGAGGAACATGAAAAATGGTTTACGATGTTGACTTGGCCTTTGAAATTCCCAGATCTTAATCCGATCAGGCATCTACAGTATGGGATGTGCGGGACTAACAAGTCTAATCCCTGGAGGTCCAACCTTGCAACTTAAAGGACACATACCTGTACGTACTCTTCCTTAAGCATGTATAGAAGTAAACATTCCAGAATAATTGCTGATTTTGCTGAAGAGACCAGGTTGTTGGTCAGTCTGAGGCTGGACTGTCAGAGACAAATAGCTAGGAATCCTGAAATGTTGCATAGTTCAATTTAAAGACAAATGCAGAGAGAGAGAGAGAGAATTGGCAATGCGGTCTCTCTTTTTTTGTCTCTCACTAGTTATTGTTTTCACCGAGTTTAGTCCACAGTGGTTTGGATGTGTAGTACCTGGAATAGATAAGCAGCACAGGGAAATTGGACGTGTTTAAAATGAGCCTCACGCGCAAAGCTTAAGCCCCTTAAGTGCTTTGGCAACTTTTATTCTATTGTAACGCCAATGACTCCCATTAACAATTTGGTTTGGATGTGAATCGGAAAGGAGAGTCAGGAAGAAGGATGGGCATGCAATCTCTCTTTCTCTTGTTTTTCTGCTGACACGAGTGCAAACATACATACTGAAGCAGGCTATAATGAATGCAAGGGGCACAAATTAACTGGTGTCTGAGCGTGCAGCCAAATGATGGGTGAACCTGGTATTCAATTTGAACTAATTTAGGAAAACAATGTGAATTAAAATGTGGTAGGAAACATGTGGAAAGAGACTTATTCACTCGATGTGTGCACACATGCATGCATACTGTATACACACACACACACAAAGGGATAATCCCCTTTCACAATAAGCTGCTCTAATAAATGTGTTAAAATTTTCAATCTAAATTATGCCAATTGTGGTTGCAGCCTGCGTGTAGTTACCGCTGGAAATATTTTTCCCTGTTGGGAGAAAAGAGTATAACAAATGAGCTCGGTGGATGTTATTATAATGGACGTCTAGGGGCAGTCGTTGGGGCAGTCAATAAATGTGTAAAGCAGGCAAAGATATAAAGTGAATAAGGACAAAATGATAAGTGTCACACTTCAAGCAATAAATGTAAAACAGTAATGGGTACTTTTCTGAATTTTTTTTATTTTTATTTTATTCCCAGTACAAAAGCTGATTCCTTCCAATTCTGACTTTAGTTACAAAACTAAAGACTTTTTTCTCAGAATTCTGACTATTAACCCAAATACCTAAGAAACATACAGTATGGGTCTTTAGTCATCACTTAAAGACTCATCACTGCCAATGACTCATCTAGAGTCTACAGTAGATGCATGTCCTCTTCGATCCCTGAAAGATGGTGCAACCAGCTGAGCAGTGCTGGAGGATCGGAGGGAACATTGTGCACTACAGGGTGCGATGAGAGCTTTGAGGCAAGTGGGTGCCGGGCCGTTTTTAGCTTGGTAGGCGAGCATCACTGTTTTGAATTTGATGCGGGCAGCTACAGGAAGCCAGCGCTGGGAGCGGAGAAGTGGGGTGGTGTGAGAGAACAAAGCCGCGCATCCGCGTTCTGGATCAGCTGCAGAGGACGAATGGTGCACAAAGGCAGACCTGCCAGGAGCGAGTTGCAGTAGTCCAGTCTTGAAATAACAAGAGACTGAACAAGCACCTCAGTGGCCTGTGTAGAGAGAAATAGACGAATTCTTCTGATGTTTCAAAGAAGAAATCGACAAGAACGAGTAAGGTTTGCACTGTGAGGGGGGAAAAAAAGGATAGTTGATGTCCAGAGTTATACCCCAAGGTTGCAGGCAGAGACTGAAGGAGAAATCTGAGTGTTGTCCAGGGAGATCATAAAATCCTAACAGGGGGATGAATCACCTGGGATGAACAACAGTTCGGTTTTACTGAGATTAAGTTTTAGTTGATGAGCTGCCATCCAGGACGAGATGTCTGCCAGACATGCTGAGATGCGGGTGGAAGCCTGAGTGTCTGAGGGAGGAGAATTCTGAGATTAAAGTCCTAATTCTGAGATCAAAGTCAGAATTTAAAAATAAAAAAATAAACAAATGCAGAATTTTGCAGAGAAGAACACTTTTCTTTCTATTTTATGGTGGCCTTCCATGCCCTGAAACCATTGAGATGCGTCTATGTGTTATTTGAGCCTTTTCCTAACACATGCATACCCTTTTTTGGCGTCTATCTCTGAATGTACGATCTGTATAGATTTACATTTATAGCATTTGGCGGACGCACTTACCTAGAGCAACTTACATTTTTATCTCATTATACATCTGAGCAGTTGAGGGTTGAGGGCGTTGCTTAAGGGCCCCACCATTTCAACTTTGCCTTTGATTGCCGGGTTTGAACCTGGGACCTTCTGAGCTGTAGTCCTATGCCTTAATCTACCCCTGACCTCACAGTTGAAGCTTGTTCGTGAACATGAAAATCACAAAACAACTTTTCTTAAATATCGTTAGACAGACAAAGAAGTCTGGATGTGCTGCAGATTTAGATCCCTAATAAAAAGGCCAGAGGCTGCATTGAAAGCAAAGCTCTCGGAGATGACGAGAAGAATTCATACTTTTCATATCCTCCATAGTAGCAGAAAGAGCATCTGATCCAGAGGGCGAGAGGAGCGGCAGCAATACAACACGGCGACAGGATTACTGTACATGTCCAGCTTGACTGAGAGAGCGAGAAAGCATGGGAAAGAGAGGGAGAGAGAGAAGCTTATTAAGCATGCTTTTGTCCTACATTGGTTTAAAACTGTGTTTTTTTTCCCTACACATACATATCTACATTCCAAGAATATATTAGATTGGCTTTGGATGCACAGAGTCAAGTGGCTCTTTGTGTGTGTGAGACATACAGTACAGAGCTATAAGGCGGATCAGATAGAGCGCAGTGGTGCCAAAGGAAAAGAAAAAGTGTTGGCCTAGCATTATTGAGCCCTGACTGAAAAGAGACGAGGACCGTTTGACTGTCTTTCTGTTTGGGCAGCTGAATGAGGCTTATTGTGGCATGCTCGGCCTCGGCTGCCTGCACAAAAATCATTGATATTTGGGTCTGCGCATCTGCAAACGCACACCCCCATGACAAACAATGCGCCCAGAGGCGATGAGCGCTTTATAAATACGAGATGGAGCAACGACTCGCCGAAGCTTGACTCTTGGATTACTGGCGGCTGGAAGAGCGTGCAGACTGAGAGATTAGAGCTTGAACCCACCTGCAGGGGAGTCGGACAGAAGAACGGCTCAGGAATAGGACGGAAAAGCAGGGAGACGACAGAAGGAGGAGGAATAAGAGTGGAATAACTTTCATCTGGCCTTACTGACTGTAGAGGACCAAAAAAGAATTGATTGGAAGCGCGGCCTGTGCGGCTACCCAGGGGACGCTACCGCTAGGCGCCATCTATCATATTGGTCTGCCCTCCGCTTTATTACTGGACCCTGATGACACCACCTTTTCTCAGATAGGAGTGTTTGCTCCATGTGCACACCTCACCTACACACTCTGCCCTGACACAGGGGGGATATTATTCCCACCACCTTCAGACCACCACTGCACTCTGTCTTGTGTCTGTATGTGTGTGTGTGTGTGTGTGAGAAAGATAGATAGCAGGTGTTTGTGTGTGTTCAGGCCATGTGCACCAAAGCGAGGCATCCTTTTAGAAGTCGAGACATATTGCACCCGTTCAGCTTCACGAAGGCGTTACGGATCTTTCTTTCCTAGTCACAGAACACTGACTTTTAATATTCGACGTCCTCTGTCGCGTGCCATGGAAGCTTCCGATTTAGTCGAGCTCGTGCTGAACTTTGAGATGTATCTCTGCTCTAATTAGTTTTTTTTTTTTTTTTTTTTTTAAACCTAACCGCAGCATTGCATTGTAAGGCAGGACGAAGATCAGAGTCGGATAAGGTGCTGAGGCTGGCATATTTTTTTTCTTTCCACCAAGCTTGGTGCACTTGTCTTTTTTTTTTCCCCCCTCCAGTTTTGAAGCGTACCTTTTCTTCCTGCATAGTTTTGATGGAGCTTTGTGAGTTGCTTCACCCAGCTGTAACCCTGCATTGATCTGTATTGATGTTTGCTGCCACACTCAAGCGGTGTTGTGGAAATAAGTCTGGCATTTACCAAGAGGGGTGTCGCTTGAATTCGAACCCAAGTGTACTTTAGGATGAGGACCGAAGTGAACATCTAACGGTTGAAAACAGATAACACTAAAACAAGCAGCGACTCGTGATTGTGCACGCTTGTTGATCGTTATCGAAGTGCAGAACTAATTAACCTGCACTCTGGTTGTTAATAGCAGGTGTGATTAAGAGGGCAAGTAAAATTATACAGCCTTGAATTTTTTTTTTTTTCGGTCCTCAGACGAGAAAGTTGGAGGAGTTTAATTTGTGGATATCAGTTCTAGCTCCTGCTGGAGTGTCTGAGTGAGGTGATGAGAGTTTGAACAGCCGGGTGAAGTGTTTTAATTAGCTGAAACCTTACGCTCTGCTGCTGCGGTGCTGTACTAGTGGTATCTAGTGGTTGCAGTTTAGCTGAGTCTCAGTTGGGTGACAGAGCTAAGTGTGTGTGTGTGTTTGTGTGTGGCATGTGTGTGTGTGCGCCTGGCCCAAGCCACAGAAGCCTCATTGACCAGCCTAAGACAGTCAATACACAATGAGAGAAGGCCGGCGATCTCTCCTCTTCTCTCGCTCCCTCACTGCGCTGCTCGTTCAGTCGTCCATTCTGCTCTCTCTCTGCTGTAAGTCTCTTTCTCTCACAGTCTATTCACTCTTTCTCATCATACTGTCTTTAAATCCAACCTGTCCTTGCCACATCCTGCTCATATTTTGAATCCTGTTCCTCCTTTCTTTCTTTTTTTTTTTTTCTCTCCTGGTGAATTTATATATCCCAGCCCTCACACTATGACTATCACTATCACGCCTGACCTTCCATCCTCTTCCCGGTTTTATATCCAGGCATTTTATTATGGAGGAAACATAATTTATGGGAGTAAGTGCACAAACGCTGAGAGGGTAGAGTCGGAGTCAGCTTCCAGATTTATGGTTGCAGTGCGTCAAACAATTTTAAAGTCTCTCTACAGATTGAATGCCGGATCAATTGGGACTCGGGACATCAAAATATGTCCGAATCAGATCGGCTCTGACTGGGTGTGCCTTGAAAACTGTACATGTTGACATTGTGTTGAGGTCATATACTACAAACCTTTAACTATAAATGTATGGGAGCTGTACCAAAAGTAATGCAAAATGGGAAAAAACATCTTATTACGTACGTGACATAGGGTGTTGAAATTATTTTGTTAGAGTAGCTCTCCCCCTATAAAAAGCTGCTTCTCTGTATAATCTCCATCATATTCGATGAATTTGTACCACTGTTGAACTCTCAAATCCTCCTTCAAAAAAATCTCCTTTGTCGCAGTTGATGTGGTTGTCTCTCTGTGGTTCGGCTTCAATGCTGCGTTCCCCTTCTTTAAACTTTTTCATCCATCTGTGGACATTGCTTTTGCCAATGATGTCATCACTGTAAATATTCTGTAACAAGGTGGGAGACCATCAACCGCGACAAAGAGTTGTGTTCAATGGCGCAAATGCATCGCTTGTGATAAAAGATCATGTTACCGACAATTTGAATGACCTACATTACCGTTCAAAAGTTTTAGATCACTTGCAAATTTCTTTGTTTTTGTTTAGTGATTTATTTTCTACATTCTACAACAATACTGGGGATTTATTTAAACTATAAAATTACACATATGGAATTAGGTAATTACGTAACAACAAGAAAGACACAGAGACACAGAAGTCGGCCTTTCTGTAATAGTTCTTGCAAGAACAGTATTGTCAAGTGCATTGGCAAAATCCGTCAAGCACCATAATGAAACTGGCTCTCATGAAGATCATCCCAGCAGGACGAGACCAAAACCTACGTACCTCTGCTGCAGACGAGAAGTTCATTTAGAGTTATCAGCCTGAGAAATGACCAATTAACAGCAGCTCAGATTAGAGGCGTTATGAAGTCTTTACAGAGCAGAAGTAGCAGAAACATCTCAATATTAACTGTTCAAAGGAGATTCATGCATTTTTTGGACGCCTTCAGCAAAACTTTAAAATGTAGAAAGAAAGAAAAATCAGGAACCATCATGGAGTTAGAAAGAGTTCTAAAACTTTTGAACGGTAGTGTATGTCAGTTAATTAAAAAATCTTTACTGATCTACTTTTTTTCTCATCTGTGATTCACTCTCCGATTACCGAACAGTGTATTTGCCTGACAACTAAACAAGTACAATGAGGAGTGTATTATTGTACTTGATATACAACTTTCTCTGTATTTAGGCAGAGAACTCTGCATGAAATAATATTATACTTCATGCAAAAAAAGCTTATTTTTTAAGCTTGTTTTTATTTATTTATTTTTTAAACTCTTTTCCTAGGTACTGTAGGTCCTTTTTTTTACTAGGAAGTAATATGATAATAATCTAAGAAAGATTGATGATAATGGAGTAATTTTTTTTAAAATAAAACTTGTATATTGTTATCTCCTGTATATTTCTATGCTTCTATATAGTTTGGAAAAGTTAATCAGGCAGAATGCAGTGATCTTTATGGCTGATGCTAGCTGGCTAGGCTACATGGCTAGCTAAAAATCCTGTCAGATTGCAATATTTTTGTTAGCCAGGTGGCTGCATAAATGAAAACGACAGCAAAGTTTAAAATCCTGTCAGATATACTGTACAGTATATTTTTATTAGCAGGTTAGCAGAAATGAAGATGATAAATTCTGTAGTTTAAATGTTCTTATCTTGCATTAGCACTAGCCAACAGTCATCAAGTTTATTCATCATTTTAGTCAGCAATGTCTGTGGAAAATTTTTTCCCCTTATTGATGTGTGTAATCTATATGCTAATGCTAAGTACCCTGAATTTCAACTGAACTGTTTACATTTTATCTAGGATTTGAAAGGTTTGATTAGCCGGCTAGCTAAGAGGAGTGAACCAGACATACTGTAAAAATACATTCCAAGCTCAAAAACGCCTCTCAATGAGAAAAGTATTAAAGTCGAGGAGGAAATGAGAGGGAGATAGTTGATGAGGGACAATGATACAGGCGAAATAATAAAAGTTGCTACGCATGGAGGACGATAGTTAAAAAAGGGAGGATGAGAGGACAGCTTCAGCAGTCAGCAGATGCAGTGTGGCAGGAGTAGTTATGACAGTGACTCTGTACTGTAAGTTGACCTCCGAAGTATTGAGGAGAGTTTTATGCTCAGGCTTGTGGGTAAAAGTGCTGACCTAACAGCATCTCGGCTCATGTTTATGGTGCTAATCATACGGAATCTGAAAGGCAGATGGAGGTCGATCAGCGCTATTACTCAGACGCGTGATAAATTCGAGCCCGAGAGTGTTCAAGGCAAACATCTGTTCGAGGAGTAATTTGCACTGCGCACCTATTGTTTATTTCCCAGAGTGTTTAAGGCCCTTACTTAGCAAGGACATGGTTGCTGGTTCGCTTAGGATCAGCGCAGCATGAGCTAGACGATACACTGCCTTATTTGTGTGTGTGTGTGTGTGTTTTTAATGTCTCTTGCTTTCACATATATTTTTTTCTCTGGCTTTGAATATGCATTGTCTCAGCAGTGCTGGGTCTTTATGCCAGCTGGAGAGAAAATGTACATATATTCTGAATGTCTGAATACAAAAGATCATTCTGGGGACAGGGGGGAGAGAGAGATGGGGAGAGAGAGAGAGGGGAGAGAGAGAGAGAGAGAGAGAGAGAGGGGAGGGGGTCCTTAGCCTTGGCAGCCTGAGTGCTATAAAATTCTTGCCAGTAAAGCATTTTTGCCATTGAATCTGAGATAGAACAGGGATTGAAGCCAGGTCAGTGTGTGTGTGTGCGTGTATGTGTGTATGTCTCACAGCTGGCCCAAGGCATGCCAGAGGTATCGTAATATCCCAGAAAATTTAACCATAAGCCCTTTCTTGCCCTGTGTACTACCTAGAAACCAACAAGCGTCCAAAACTAGTGCATGAATAGAACAGCAAAGCAAAAGATCTAAGAGAGAAATAACAGTCTAATAACTGGGGTGAGAGCGAGAGAGAGAGAGAGAGAGAGATGGTCAATCCTGAGTAATGGAGAGAGAATGGGGGATGAAATGAATCGTTTCGAGGCGAGCGAGCTTCAGGGAGTGATATGGTTGAAATATGGCATAAGGAGAGGTGGGTGTTAAAGAACATGAAGGTCACAGAAAGTGACAGAGAGAAGGAGAAAGAAAAAGAGAGAGAGAGAGATTGAAAGAGTGGGGGAAAGATAAGAAGCCCAGTCTGAGCAGACTGAGAGCAAATGTAGTGATGGAAGTGTGGAAATGAGAGCGTAAGCAGCATAAATAGAAGATCAAACGCAGGAGGAAGAAGCGGTTGCCACTGCAGGACGCCTGCAGAGCGGGGACGAGAGAAATTGAAGCGAGCACAAGGAGAAAGGGAAGGAAGGAAATGAGAAACGAAATGAACATCAACTGCTGATGTGTAATTACAGCACTGGGGACTAGAGAAAGATGTTCTGTGCATTTTCCCCTCATAACATTGACTTCGCTGTCTCTTTTATTCTGCGCGCTCTCTCTCTCTCTCTTTCTCTCATTTTGCTCACTCTCTGTTTCTCTCTATGTCCCTGTCTCGCAGACAAAACCCAGCTGATTATACTCTAAGCCTGAGCTGCAGAACAAATCACAATAAGGAGCTGAAAGCAGAAGTCTTTGTTGTGAGAGATGGAATAAGCTTGGAAGGAGAGAAACAGAAAGAGCAATAATGCAAAAAGCAAAAGGAAAGGAAGATGTGTACAGAAGGAGAAACTGAATAAAAAAAAAAGTGGCGGGAGAAAGAACGAGATCACGAAAGGCTGCTGGAGGAAAGAAGGATACAGGAGGGAGGAGAGGGAAAAATTGAGGGATTAGGCTACAGAAGGAGGTTTTGGTTAGGATTGAGGGTGTAGGTGTGAAAGAGACAGAGAATGAGATTAGACCCGGAAAAGCAGGCAGTGAGAGAGCGAATTATGAGGTTCAAAGCCAAGAATAGGATAGATAGAGAGAAATGGGGACAGGAAAAGGAAATAAAGGAAAGATCGGAGAAATGACAGAGAGGTAATGAAGAGAAGAGAGTTATAAAGGATTATGTATTATTTATAGCCATGGCATTTTTTTTTAAACTGTATTCGACTGGCATCGGGTACGATTCCTCAGAGAGAGGAAGAGAGTTTTAATTTTGGCTCAATGAGACTGTGAGATAGAGATAAAGCAAAGGAAAGTAAGAGGAGAAGAAGAATCTGTCATCTCCAGCAAAGCATATCTCCACGGAGTTTACTGATTATGTGGAGCTAATGAAAGCACACACATGCACAGTGTAGAAAACTCAGTGATTATTAGGACTCCATTTTCAAAGGCATACAGATGACGCACACATGCACACTTAGACTCACTCAAGTAGTCAACACATTATACTTCAGGTGGTCTGAACAGATGTGTCGGTAATCATTGGAAATTGGAGAGAGGGAAAGAGGAATGTGATAAGAAGAAAGGGTCAATTAATACAAAGTGGCTCGCACTTTTTCACCAGATGGGAGAAAAAATGAGAGGAGGAGTTCTGAGAGAATGGGTAGACGAGGCGGGAGTTTTCCTGTAAGCCCTTTTTTTTTGTCTCTTAAGCTATTCACATCTCTTTCCAATCATCTATGTTGTTGTTGTTCTTTCGGCTTCTCCCATTTATGGGTTGCCATAGTGGATTATCACAAAATTTGGCACAGGATAACCTTCCTGATGTAACCCTCCCATTTTATCTGGGCTTGGGTCCGGTGGGCATTGGATGGGAATTGAACCCGGGCCTTCCACATGGTTGGCGAGAACTCTACCACTGAGCCATATACTGAAATATAATAATTTAATATAATTAATCTTAGACTTGAGAGCAACATTATCATCTGTGAGCCATTCAATAGAGATTTTTTTTAAATGTACATTTTAATGTTCAACTTTATCCTGTTACCTGATGAAACACTTCCTTGCATCACATTTTTAGCAGGAAGTTGCATCACGTAACCAAAAATTATGTTCTCTCCATTATTTTTCTGCATTTTGAATTATTATAAAGAAATAACTGAATTCATGTCCTTAACTCAAGTTCCATTAACTTTATATACTTTATATATTGTACATTGCAAATTCGATGCTGAAGCCTTATTTTAGAGACCTACTCTATACAGTAAATTGTTGCTGTACCACTCCTCGATCATTTGAGTCCTAGAATATGGCCATGAGATCGGGGAAGAAAAGCTTCATAGATCATTCAGGTCATCAGCTGACTTCCTTTTATTGCCACATAACGTTGCTGAGTCTAGACCTGACCAACTGAAGCAACCCCAGATTATAATACTGCCTCCAGAGGCTTGTGCAGTGGGCACTATGCATGATGGGTGCACTGCTTCATATGCATGTTCTTTACAATGCAATTTCATCAAGCGTTTAAGTCATCTCCAATTTCTTTTTGTCTTTTAAACAGACTAATAAAGTGACTCATCTGAAATGTGACTTTTTTTTTTTACCCAGCCTGTGCTATACAAATAAAAACAATGCTATATACAGTATGGTACCTTGTGCTACTGTGTTATGTTGGCTTTGTACAGTATGTTAGTGTTGGGTTTGATGTTGAGGCCGTTGTCTTTTTGTGCCTTCAATAGAATGTTAATTTAAAGAAATCCACGCTTAAGGGTTTAACTTGTAACAAACTTTTGAAACACATGGAAGGAAGTGTGTAGTGTATGTTTGTGTGTGTTCATGCATGTGTGTGTGATGCGGGGGGGGGGAGGGGCGGGGAGTGTATGTGTGTGCACAGGCTGTAACTCAGCCCTTTAATCCGTTCCTGGCTACTGATGGAGTGGATTTACTGTACCCTGTACTTGGCATTCTCCCAGCCCCCTAAATCCAATTTGCCTACATCTCCCATAATTCACCACTATTTCTCAGTGACGCATTACACCCACCCTAGCGTGGCCTTGTTTATTTATTCTGTATGCTTTTTATTTATTTATTTGTTCTTTTGAAAATGATGGCCTGTCTTTCTTGCACTTGAGTCCAGCAAATTAGGGCCATTTTTCACCTTGCCGACAGGACATCGTTGTGTTTCTGAGAGCGGTTTTACCTCATTGGTATGTCGCCCCCATCTGGCTGAGACGTTAAGTACACCCAAATTTGATTTTTATTTTTTTTCCCGCTTGTTAAATTTATATGCTTTTCAGAGCAGTCGTGCATTGATCTCTTTACCTACCGGTTTAACCCATTTCCGAGGATGTTAAGTGCACTTGTTTTATCGTGACTTGATTTTAATGGGGTCATGATTAATCCGTCTCCTACAGGTCTTTGTGTTTTTTCTGCTGTGCCTCATCAGAAGCTTAATAGCTTACCCACGATGCACCTATCATACCAATTTCCCAAGACATTACTAATGAAGCCTGTGGTTTGTATTGTACCGCTTACAGCTGTGGACAACTCGACAGCCATTTGTCTCCTGTTTCAGGATCCGCTTTCGGCGTCTCCCTCTTCCATCACAAGGGCATGGACTCGGTCGTTCGGATTTTGCCGTTAATCTTGCCTATTCATTTCAGTCATTTAGACAGTGAGGGGGCAGATGCTGTCGAGATTTGAGCAGCCCCTCAATTAGGCATGTTTTTTTGCATGATTTCCCAGTCAAACTTTTGTCACCATGAGGTTGGTTCCTGATTGGCCGGAAAGTCTTTCATCATGATGCCTTCCCTGCCAAGTCTTCACTTGATGTATAGAACAATTAGGGCCCATTAAAACAATAGCGGCCCAGTCAGTAGGTGCCAAAGTGCTGACTAATAACAGTCATTAAAATGATCATTGTAATGGCTGTGGCATCGGCGATCACCCAAATATCAATCACAATACTGATGAGTGGAATAGACGTCGTAATGGCCGAATTACTGCGACAGTTGTTGGGAGGATAAAGGTCTGTCAGACTTTCTTTTTTCATGCTCACCCATTTTCATCCTTCTTTCCTTCTTTTTTTAAAAAATATTTTAACTCAATACCTCGCCTGACAATGTTTTATTACCCTTCAACCCTTCCATGGTGAATGCAGTGATATGGTCCCTAAACCTGATTAAGTCGGACTAAATCGAATTTAAATGAAGTCAGAGGAGCAGGACGAATGGTGATGGGAGATTCGCACTGCCAAATATCACTCCGCTATAGCCGGTTCTTTCGCTTTCCTTCGTTATTCCTTATTCCGCCTCTGTAGTTTTTTTTTTTTCCCTCCCCTCAGCATACAGTACGTACTCATGAAGGACATGAACGAGACATTTATGGCTCTGTAGGCGTACGGCTACATCAGCAGTTCTTGTGGAGTGACAGCTCTTGATTGCCACCTCTGACGATGTGCAGCTTGAGGGATATCTAGAGAAAACACCACCTGGTGTGGAGGATAACAGGTGCACTAGCAATATGCTCAGCTTACCTGGGGTATTAAGTCGTGTGCGTTTCCTGTTCGGGTTCCACCTCAGCAGTGCTCCACAGTCGTTAGCCGATTAATTTGCCCTTAAATAAGCCAGTGAGCTCGGGTGGTTAGATGGGAGAAATGGCCTCAAGAGCGAAAAAATCTTAACAAGAACATCTTGATGACCAAAATCGAACAAATTCTACAGATGTGTAAACATCTTGTCTAGTTCTTGGGCTCGGCTGTAACATCAGGCCTCATCAGATCTGCAGTAACAGATTTAGACCCATGATCTGTGCAAAGATTCATTGTTTTTTTTTTTTTGTTTTTTCTTTCTTTCTCAGAGACCTCGGTGTCAGCGCTGCAGATAATTGCATTTCGCCAGAGCTCCACATCCTGGGTCTTTATTCGTGCGGCCAGGCTAATGGCACGCTGTGCACGCTCGCGAAAGCCGCAGCCAGACGCCGCTTAGTTGAGCATTAGCAATGCAGCACTGGCTTCAGCAAATCCTCGCAAAAGCCCAGACTATGGAAATGCAAAATGCCATGTGCCAGTGAGCACATTAGAGGTGTGCGGCTGCCAGCGCACATCAGAATGCGTCAGCGAGCGATCTGTGTTGTAGGGGAAACCGGTTCAAAAAGGACAGTGCACCAGTTTTCACCGATTCTCATGATCGGGTTTCTGGAAAGCATCCTTCAAAAACTGGAGTATGTATTTTTGTTTCATGCCAAGCTTTTAGTCTGGAACTGAGGAATTATAAGCAACAGGTAGCCTATTGTATAGGAAGAACAACAACAACAACTGGAAATTCACTGACCAAACCTACAACTCCAAAAGTTTTGGTACCTCTCAACGAAGTAACATTACACTATTTTTTTCGTCACGAAAGATCTGGCTGAGTATTATTATGAGTTGAGGGATAATCTTTACAAGACAATGTTTGTTCTGCACGCTATTTGTTTGCTGTTATAAAAATGGATTATTTATGATGGAAAGCTGTGCGAACAGACTGAAGAGACTGTCAGCCCACACTCATGGAGAAAAATAACAATTATGATTCTGAGCTAAACAACATGTAATTGATGCTCTCTCTCTCTCTCTCTCTCTTTCTCTCTCAGCACGGGGCCAGGCGGTGCAGGCTGAGAATGTGACAGTTCTCGAGGGCGGCACAGCGCAGATCTCCTGCCGCCTACAAAACTATGACGGCTCCATAGTGGTCATCCAGAACCCGCGCAGGCAGACACTGTTCTTTAACGGCACACGAGGTGAGCGCAACACGACCTTGGAAGTCAGGAGTCATCTAGTCCACTTGTCGTGCGGCTAAACATTTAATCATTTGTATAGTAACAAAAGAAAACGGATTTTGCTTAACGGGAAAACGTAAAGTGAAAAGGTGGTAATGAAGAGCAGACTCTTGTTTTTTTTATTGTTGTTGTTGTTGTTGTTTTTTTGAAAGCGTCCACAGTAGTTAGTGTGTGCAATTTTGTTCCACACCATGCTTTCAGTCTGGAACTGAGCAAATTATGGCCAATAAGGATTTTTCGGTGGGAGCAATTCCAACAACCAAAAAGTGCAGTAACAAAGCCTTCTCCCAAATGGGCGAAAAAATTATCCTATGTATACAATTAAGCAAAATCACACCTGAAGCTGCACAGTGTCACTCCGCCCTCATGTCTACGATCACATCGCAGCTGTTCTGATATTCAGCACAACAGCACCCACAACCTCGAGAGTGATATTGCTTTTATACACCGATCAGCCGTAACATTATGACTATGTGCTTAATATTGAATCTGTCCCCTCCTTGTTTTGACACCTTTTTATAGACACCAGCATTAACCTGTTCAGCAACACCTGTTGAGCTGCAGTAGCTTTTGTATTGGACCAGAGTACATGGCCCAGCCTTCACTCTCCACTGAGCCTTGGCTGCCCACGACCCTTTTGCCGGTTCACCGGTTTTAATTCCTTGCACCACTTTTGTAAGGTCCTGCCCTCTGCAGATCGAGAACATCCCGTCACAATTGAACCGTTGTCAAAGTCAATCAAATCCTTACGTTGCCCATTCAACACGTCAACTTCAGTGACAAAACGTTCACTTGCAGCCTAATAGAGCCAGAAACTTGTGATGTGTAGATGAGTAACTCCAAAACTGTAGCTCTTGTGGGAGGTTCCCAATCTGCAGTGGTTAGGACATACCAAAAGATGGAAATACCGATGAACTAGTGACAGGGTCATGGGTCACTAATGCACATGGGGAGCGAAGCTTAGCCCCCTGTAGTCTGATCCAATAAAAGAGCTACTGTAGCTTTAATTTCTGAGAAGGTTAATGCTGGTTGTGATAGAAAGGTCTGACAACACTGTGCATTACTGTTTTGGTGGCAAAAGGGAGAACCGACTCAATATTAAACATAATGTCATGGCTGATCAGTGTACAACAGTTCCATAAGTGTCATTTATTATCATGAGATTATGATTTGTTTGGTTATTTAACCAGTTAATTTGTGGCTTCGCCGTGGATATTGGCCCTATAAATTAGCTTTGACCTCAGACCTGTGTGATTAACAGGGATGAGAATAGGTTTAAATTCTTCCTGGTACTGTGTAGCCTAAAGGTGTGGACGATAGACCATGGAGGTGATAGACAGTTTTCAGAACCTTTGAGATTGACTTGATATTTCCACCTATTCTGCTTTAGGTTTTAGAATATCAGCTAACGTCTGGGTTCTGGTGTTGAATCCCAAATAGAGTTAAATGGAAAACTAGTCCACTACGTAGGATATATTTATTAACGGTTATTAGAACACCTGTGACACGGCATGATGCATATTGGCTCTCGTCCAATCAGATTTCTCGGTCAGAAAGAACTGTTGTATAATGAACATTGTAAACCTTATTCATCAACCGTTTTTTTTTTTTTTTTGGAAGTTTGCATAAACCAAACCAAACTATTTAAACTATGTATTTCTAAAGGTTCATCTTTGCGCCGTTGTTTTGATGAATAGCAATCATCAGTAAATTAGCAGGCACATGGTGCATTTCCATGCTGCCTAAGAAACTCAATAGAAGGCAAACAACAGCAAAATCGGCTGCCAGAAACGACAGAGAAGGAGAATTAGTTCTAAGTTAATTAAACCAAAAAGAAAACCGTTTGTCATGAAAATAGGGGGGAAAAATTACTGTCATCAGATAATAATAAACACTAAGCATTTCACAATGGAAAGCATATTTTTATTGAAAGAAAAATTACCCATTATTCTTAGTCTGGAAATATCTTGCACGGCAGTGCATCATCACCCATGTCTTTTTTGGAAAAGCATATGGCTGTGTGTCATATAGGAGCTGCGTAGCACAGCAGGAAGTATACAGCACAAGGTAGCTTGAGACAAGGTAGATCACTTCCTATTATCACCTAGTGGAAAGGACAATGAAAATCTTTTAAATTATTGCAGTGGATCGTAATTTATGGATTTATTTAACCTTGATTTTTTTTTTCTTTACACATTAAGCATTTTCTTTAGGTAATAACTTTAATATGAAACAACTGGGTTTCACAAGGTGGCACAGTGGCCTAGTGGAGAGCACTGTTGCACTTCAGGGTCTGGGTTCAATTCCCAGCTTGGTGTCTGTGTCTATGGAGTTCGCAGTCCAAACACATGCAGATTAGGCTTATTGGTGTTTTTCAGATTGAGAATGAGCGTGTGTGTGTTTGTTTTGCGATGGATCGGCACCCCGTCCAGGGTGTATCCCACCTCATGCCATACTGTAAGTCTCCTTGTATAGGCTCCAGGCTCTCCATGACCATGTATACAGGATAAAGTGGTATAGAAGATGAGTGAGAGTGAGCGAGCAAGTGGGTTTAACCTAAAAATGTCATTAAATTTCTATGTGTACATTACATTCACAGCCGTTTAACATACACTCATTATGCAGTACAGGTTCACATTCGCATCTCATCGTGAATATGAATGTCATGCCAGGTTTGGGCTTGCAGTCATTCCTTTACCTGGTCTTTTCCTCAGGCAGACTGATTAGATAGCAAAAATCTTTAATAGAAGAAAGCCGCAAGTGCACAAATTTAAATTTATGTTGGGGCCAAAAAAACGATTAAAACAATGCATACAACAATCCCAGTATGTGGTTAATGGTCGCATAGCAAGTTTCATCTTTAGCAGATGCTTTCAATTGCCATCAGCAAGCTTCTGGCAGGATTTTGTTTATTCTCCTTGACAGAATTGATAGAATTTGTTGTTTTCCTGGCACAGACCTGTGTTGTAAACACAGTCGACAGATTTTCAACAGGGTTGAGGCTCCAAAAGCTTAATTCTAGTCTGCTTTATCCATTCCACAACCAGCTTTGATGTGTTTTTAGGATGATTGTCCTTTTTGAGTACTTAATCGTGTCCAAGTTTCAGCCATCTGATGATTTGAAGTTCTGCTGAAGACTTTGCAACTAAGTCCTCCTTCTTCACGATTTCATCCACAGTCCAACTGGCAGCAAACCAACCTCAAAGCCTGATGCTACAGTAACACCACCTCTATGTTTAACAGTTGGTACGGTGGCACACTTTTCCAAGCATAATCTTTTCTCCAGAACACTTTTTCGTTGTTCATGTGGTTCATCTGCAAAGTCACGCTGGTGTTCCAGCAGCTTCCAGTTCATGGCAGGCCCGTGGTTTGGTGGTTCCTGACCTTTTTCTTCTTCTAGACCATAACAAAGAGGCTACAACTCCTTGAAACATCTGAAGATCTGCAGTTATTTAGTACTTGACTTAAATAGGCTTTCCTGACTTTCTCAGATCTGCACTGAGCTCCTTGGACTTTCCCATTGTGATGTGTGCTGGTCTGTTCAAAGAGAGCTGATGAACGCACTGTTTTTATGTTGGCTCAGAGAAGCTACAAGCTATAGTTTATCAATAATTCTTAGGCTTGGGAATTAAAAAACATTTAAGACATTCAGCTCCACTGCATTTGGAATATAAATGAGTGTATACACATTTTTGACCCTGTGTTGAAATCAGAAAACCCAAAATAAATGCTACGAATTCTTGGGGTTTTCTACCAGTAAAAATGTATGTTGGACTATCACTCTGTCCCGGAAAAGAACAGTTCCAAGAAATCATTAAAAGCTCAATATTGCCATGATATTCATATTTATGATAAGTGTATGTAAAATTCTGACTGCAACTGAAACAATAACCTATTTAAAGTTTAACGCATAATCTGTATCTATATACTTAGTAACTTTATTGCAGATTATAAGATTTGCATCCATTGAATTAATGTTTAAAGTACAGTAGTCACATCGTCTCATGTATAAATTTACACTCTGGAGCATTGGGTAGCATATGAGCATTACAAATTTATGAATACCATATTTCTTGATTAAATGCCTTTATGCATGATTGATGCATAAATCAGTTCATATCTAGCTCGATAAGCGAGACCTACTGTATAGATTTAAA
Organism: Channallabes apus; assembly: GCA_030522415.1. Lineage (NCBI taxonomy): Eukaryota > Metazoa > Chordata > Actinopteri > Siluriformes > Clariidae > Channallabes > Channallabes apus. The sequence continues at coordinate 7,744,788 of CM060111.1, read as the reverse complement.
TAAAAGATTTCAAGTTTTTTATTACCGTTTTTTAAAATAGTAGCTGATAAAAATTATTATTTTATTCCCCTTTTTATTAATAGAGGTATTATCTGTTAAAATCCTCAGTCTAAACTATATAGTTTTGCTATATAAAATATCACTCAATGCATTGATTTTTACTGGTATTCATAAAAAAGTTCCAATGATGAATTATTTCCAATGAGTATTATGATTATGATTATGATTATTAAATTCAAATTCAAATTTTATTTGTCACATACACAGTCATACACAGTACGATATGCAGTGAAATGCTTAGACAACTGCTCGTGACCTTGAAATAAAAGACTATGAATAGGAATAGGAAATAAATATGAAAAATAAAATAAAGGGTAAATTTAACTAGGAAAGAATAAAATAAAATATAAAAATTTAAGTTAAAATAAAATAACTGTACAACAATACACAAGATAGAAAATATATGAAGAATATATGAAGAAATATAGAACAATAAGAGCAGCTGTACAAGTAGGTATATATTTATGTATTTTTTTTGTGGAATGGTTAGAATAAACGGTAATAAAAGAATGTTAATGTCCAGGGTTGTGCAATCCCCATATTTAAAGTGTCTTGTGCAGTGCAAATATGCTTAAAGTGATTTATTTAAAGATAGAGTGATTTGATGACCACGAAGTGTAGTTGTGCAGTGGCCACTAGTGTATTATTATTATTATTATTATTATAATTTGCATTAAAAACAAGCAGTAGTAATATAGTAGTAGTAGGATTGAAGTACTATAGAGGTATTGTAGTAGTGGTCATGGTAGTAGTATTACCCGGGACCAGGGGTAGCTCAGTGGTTAAGGCATTGGACTACGGTTCGGAAGATCCCAGGTTCAAACCCCACAACCATCAAGTTGCCACTGTTGGGCCCTTGAGCAAGGCCCTTAACCCTCAACTGCTCAGATGTATAATTAGATAAGAATGTAAGTCGCTCTGGATAAGAGCGTCTGCCAAATGCCTAAATGTAGTATTATGTTAGTAGTAATAACATAGTAGTATTCTTGTACAGTAGTAATGTATTAGTAGTAGAAATAGTAGCTGTGGTATAATAACAGTAAAAGTAGTAGTATGGTAGCAGTAATAATATAATAGTATTCTGATGATGACGACGATGATCATGATTATTACTAGTAGTATGGCTGGAGTATTGGAGAGAAATATAGTAGAAGTAGCAGTTGTAGTAGTATGTTAGTGTAGAAGTAGTAAAGTAGCAGTGGTATAATGGTAGTAGAAGTAGTAGGGTAGCAGTAGAAGCATATTATTATTATTATTATTATTATTAGTTGTTGATGTAGTAGTAGTTGCAGTAGGATGAACTATAGTTGAACCAAGATTAGGTGTAAGATTATTATCTCGAAAATTAATAGCTGCTTTAGTGTTTTACTGCAACAACGGTGATGAAGTGATTTTGAGAGAAAGGGTTCGGCTCATTTGATTGGTTCCTATCAGTCATCTTTCCACCAGTGAAATGCTTTGTAGATGGAGCTAAGCTGAAATTACACATTCCTTCCTTGACAGAGCTTTTATCATCATTTTGTCACCGTTTGTCTTGTTGAATTACTTTTAACAGATTCATTCTAAAGATCTCTTTAAAGCTTTGATTTCCTTCTCTCTCTTTTTTTTCTGTCACTCTCACACAGTTTTTGCATTTCTTTTAAGTTGCTGTGTCTTATCACACTCTGGCATCCCATTTTGTTACAACAGCTTAGTCCTATCTAAAGGAATGAGAACATCGGGGAGGGGGGGGGGGGGGGGGGTTCAGCTGATTAAATGTAAATAGACTGGGGTTCAAAAAGTTCAAGGTGAAGAACAAAAATAAGTAACGGTGTAAGCCTGTGCTGCTGCACGTTGTTCATTTCGATGGCACTGAATCACCTCTAATTTGCAGCTCTATTTTTCTATTAAAAAAAAAAAAAAAAGTGTTTGGGCTATTAATATCAACCGATCCGCAGCGAGAGAGTGTCAGCTCATGGCTGGTCTAAATGCTCTGAGAGCGTCTCGCTTCACTAACTAATGGATTTTGATGGCGGGTTTTAAATGAATGGTGGAGCAGAAATATCCCTTCGGCCCTGTAAGCACAGTGACCTATCAAGTCTGTGTATTTCCCCTGAGGCTGTTCCGATTGGCTGACCATGAGCGGTATGCAAATGAGGCGTGACTAAAGGTGACACAGGCTTAAACAATGCTTTGACATTTCGCTGCCATTTAGCATGTGAGAAGGCATTTATCTGTTTTAGAAGAGCTTCTTTTCTTCTCTGTGTTAAACAGGGTTGAATGAATAGGTTCACTCAGATACAAGCCTGTTGTTACACATTAGTCACTTGCTTACTGACTCCCTTAGTTTCACGGTACCTCCCTTACACACTCCCTCAGTATGCACCTCATTCGGGTAACTACGATGGAGAACATACAGTAAATATCCACCCTCTTTGAACTTTTTGTATTGTTAAATGTACCTAATTGAGATTATTAGTCATACACAAACTAGTCCACATATAATGTTCTATATAGCAATAAAGCTGGAAATTCATTTACAGTGCAGATGTTATGATTGCGCAAGTATTTACAGTGGGACCTCGGCATCAAATTTAAGATTTGTAAGATTTTGGCGAGTTCTTGAGGTGAAATTTCATACTGCGAAACACTTTTTTCCATAAGAAATAATGTAAATGCAGATAATCCGTTCCAGCCACCCAAAAATATTACCAATGTTACCAATTTCCAGCATTATAATTGTATTTTTGCATATAGAAGAAATGTAAATAAAGTCAATTATGACAAAATAGAACCATAATTAAACCTCACTTAACCTTAATTAATGATTCCCTTTGGCACCGGCTGCTTTAAAAACAAGGCTGCCTTTTTATTTTTGATACCGTCCTTGCTAACATTCTTGGGCCCCATGGTGCAAAATTTTGCACAAAATTTAAACCCTCTTTGCTTGGTTTTCCAGGGCCGCAAACAAGGTTTGAACGGCTCCCGGCAACTTAGCCGGCGTTTCGTTCGACTCATTCGGTCACTCGTGTGTCGAGAATGCTACATATTGTGCGACAAATTGATTGCAAAGTTTCAGGCAAAAATGTTACAATTGTACTCCTATTGCTCTGAGATGCCTAAACTGATATGCCTTAACAAACAGGATCGCGAAGGCTAAAAAGCAATCCGAACAAGTACAGGAGTGGAAAACGTTCTAGAGCTTCGTCTCTTAATAAACCTCAAACTGTAAAACGACAGAAAATCTAATAATAAAAAGCAGAAAGAATATAGTGTACAACCATGCCTTGGAGGTCGTCTACCGAAAAGTCAGTAACCAGGTAGTAGGCAGAGGGCAAAGAAGCA
>CM060111.1:5608904-5868904 GCA_030522415.1 Channallabes apus | reverse complement strand
CAGAACGGTCACACATGACCGTTACATTATAAAATGCAACTTACCATTTCATTTCCAGACAAAGCTGAAACTCCTTTACTGGCAACTCTTTGAATAGCCTTTAAATGGCACCTGAAAATAGTTGATATGCAGTTATAAAAAATAAAAAAAAAACAACAGTAAAAGCATTTAACTGTATCACCTGACTATAACAAATTAAAATAAATGTATACATTTGTTTATTCTTTAAAGCTACCCCAACCCCCTTTAAAGTTACCACAAGTAACTCTTAACAAGCACAAACACCTCAACTCTAGCTGAGGGAAAAAAAAAATTCTTGGACAGGCTGAAAATTACTGCAGTTATTGTTGCATTAAATTTCATACTAAAAAGTGTACATATCAGGTGTACACCATCTACCAACAAATGTGTATCGGGGGATGGGCGTGAATCTAACATGAAATGTAAGGACAGTTTTGGCCTATGAGGACTTTTTTTTTTTTTTTTTTTTTTTAACACGTGAAGGATGAAAAGAGAACTACACTGTCAGTTAAATGTGACCCAATTAAAATTTTTTGCTCACATGTGACACATCGGATATGTTCCATGTCCACGTAAACAGAGAAAACACGCATGCATTCCGATATTTCGAGATCGGTTTCAGGCCTCCTTCGTATGTGGAAATAAATCAGATATGTGCTGATGTGATTGTCGTGTAAACAGACAGATCCGATTTCCTGAGTTGTTGTGTTCTGTACATCATTTAAACTGTGACTTCTTCGCGGTTTAATGACGTAATGTTGCTCTCCGGTGGAAGCGCGTGTGGAATGATAACATCGCAGGTGACATTGAAGAGAAAAAGCCCACCACCTTGTGTTAATGCTTATTTAGGCTAAATAACATTAAGAAATCAGTATTTGGTGAATGAAGCATATGCACAGGCTGCAGTTGTGGCGTTTTTTCTCCTCCTCCAATTCAAAACCATGGTGACTTTTCGCGAACTTTGCATACAAAGAGCTAGCGTCAAGCATATTTCGTTTCTTTGTCCATCTTCGCTAGTGTGTAGCGCAAGAACCTCCCTTTAAGTATGCGCGATGTTTCAGATGGTATGGCAAGTGTAAACACTTGAATCGGATATGGATCATACAAACCGGATTCCAAAAAAGTTGGGACACAAAACAAATTGTGAATAAAAACTGAATGCAATGATGTGGAGATGGCAAATGTCAATATTTTATTCAGAATAGAACATAGATGACAGATCAAAAGTTTAATTCGAGAAAATGTATCATTTTAAAGGAAAAATATGTTGATTCCAAATTTCACGGTGTCAACAAATCACAAAAAAGTTGGGACAAGTAGCAATAAGAGGCTGGAAAAAGTAAATTTTTGCATAACGAAGAGCTGGAAGACCAATTAACAGTAATTAGGTGAATTGGCAACATGATTGGGTATAAAAAGAGCTTCTCAGAGTGGCAGTGTCTCTCAGAAGCCAAGATGGGTAGAGGATCACCAATTCCCACAATGTTGCGCAGAAAGATAGTGGAGCAATATCAGAAAGGTGTTACCCAGTGAAAAATTGCAAAGACTTTGCAGTTGTCATCAACTGTGCATAATATCATCCGAAGATTCAGAGAATCTGGAACAATCTCTGTGCGTAAGGGTCAAGGGCGTAAAACCATACTGGATGCCCGTGATCTCCGGGCCCTTAAACGACACTGCACCACAAACAGGAATGCTACTGTAAAGGAAATCACAGAATGGGCTCAGGAATACTTCCAGAAACCATCGTCAGTGAACACAATCCACCGTGCCATCCGCCGTCGCCAGCTGAAACTCTACAGTGCAAAGAAGCCATTTCTAGGCGAGATCCACAAGCACAGGCGTTTTCATTGGGCCAGGGATCATTTAAAATGGACTGTGGCAAAATGGAAGACTGTCCTGTGGTCAGACGAGTCACGATTCGAAGTTCTTGTTGGAAATGTGGGACGCCATGTCATCCGGACCAAAGAGGACAAGGACAACCCGAGTTATCAACGCTCAGTTCAGAAGCCTGCATCGCTGATGGTATGGGGTTGCATGAGTGCGTGTGGCATGGGCAGCTTGCATGTCTGGAAAGGCACCATCAATGCTGAAAAATATATTCAGGTTCTAGAACAACATCTAGTCATCTCTTTCAGGGAAGACCCTGCATTTTTCAACAAGATAATGCCAGACCACATTCTGCATCAATCACAACATCATGGCTGCGTAGGAGAAGGATCCGGGTACTGAAATGTCCAGTCTGCAGTCCAGATCTTCCCCTAAAGAGAACATTTGGCGCATCATAAAGAGGAAGGTGCGACAAAGAAGGCCCAAGACGATTGAACAGTTAAAGGCCTGTATTAGACAAGAATGGGAGAGCATTCCTATTTCTAAACTTGAGAAACTGGTCTCCTCGGTTCCCAGACGTCTGTTGAGTGTTGTAAGAAGGGGAGATGCCACACAGTGGTGAAAACGGCCTTGTCCCAACTTTTTTGGGATTTGTTGACACCATGACATTTTGATTCACCATATTTTTCCCTTAAAATGATACATTTTCTCAGTTTAAACTTTTGTTCCGTGATTTATGTTCTATTCTGAATAAAATATTGACATTTGCCATCTCCACATCATTGCATTCAGTTTTTATTCACAATTTGTTTAGTGTCCCAACTTTTTTGGAATCCCGTTTGTAGTTGAAAGAACGTGTAAACAGACCGTAAAAAAAAAATCTGATGTAGACAACAAATCAGAATTAGGCATCGAGATCTGCAGTGTAAATGGGGCTACATCGAGCATTTTGGTACAACATAGCAAAGAATGAACAGCTTGTAGTCATGTGATTCCTTACAACAGGTCCCATAAAGATCACGTATTAGGTCCGTAGGTGGACAATAGTTGGTCTTCTGTGGCTACTTGAATGGATTTATATATAGAAGCATCTACACTGCGAAAGCAGTCTGATCTAATGTACGTTTTATTTCTTCTGGAAGAGGTGGAAAATGTACAAGTTCAAAGCATTTAGAACCCATTTACACTTGTATTTAACGTCATCCACTTCTCATTCATACCTAAATACAGAGTGTAACTGGAGGCTAAAAAGGAAAGACTTGACCAAACCACCACTTTTCTCTCAAATGTGTAAAAATATGACGGTCCTCATAGGTCAAAACTGTCCTTACATTTCATGTTAGATTCACGCCCATCCCCGATACACAAGTGATGGATGAACAGAGAGAACTACATTTAACCCCAAGTTTGAGACGTCATAACGCCTCTACATCGAACAGTGTTTCAAGACGGAAGATATGCTCACTTACCTTTTTCCCTGAGGTGGAAGCATCAACACAACCTTCAGTCTCCCTCACTGATGTGTCTTCACACAGCAACTGTGAATGTAATAAGAAACACTATCACAATTTGGAAATAATGCTTGCCAAGTGGCCACCACAAGATAATGGATGGATGGAAGTGGCCACCACAAGGTATTCTAGTTAATACAAGTATAAACTAAATGTAAATATCTTCTCTCACTTTAGCTCTTGTGTACATGCCAGAAAATACACAAATAAATGCGTAACAAAATACATGGTTGACTTTTAATAAAAAAAATAAAAAAAAAGACATTACAGACCCTTGAACGCCAAGGCCAAGAGGAATCTCCATAGTTGTATGTAACCTCTTCATCTGGAAAGATATCTCTTATACTAAACAGGCACAGGTGTGGCCTTCCTTCAGCAATTATCGTCTTCACTTTGCAGTTTGGATTTCTGTGATCATCATTCACCAGTCTGCCAAGTGTTCCATCTTCTTTGGAAGCATCTATGCTGTAAGAAACATAAAATAAAACATTCTTGACTGGAACATTAGGTGCCAATTGAATAATGTACATTTTGGGGATTATGCTAACCTTGGTTTCTTTAACCTATGGTCTAATAGATATCATTGAAACAGGCAGGAACAGAAGTAGTAAAACCCCAGAAGGGGTACATTTCTTAAGATAAACACAATAGGGAAAGAGTGAAAAGCGGAGGATGTTAGTGAAAGGAAAGGAGCCGTGTGCAGTCAGTTACACTAATGAGTGAGAGTGTGCACTGATGAGGGGTGGAGTCCGGCGTGCCAAAACAATTATTAAATTATTCAATCAATTTAGTTCATTTAAAAGTTGGGGTGATGCACTCAACGTCACAAAATAATACCCATTTAGGAATGACCCTGTTGTCCATCTGACCACCATGTCATTAACCATTATATCAGGATATCTTTAGAATAATAATATTAACAAAAATATTCTTATTTTTGGTTGTTGCTTTTTTTTATAATGACATGAAACAGATAGAAAGGTATTAAACATTACAGAAACAAAAACCAGCCAACTTACCAATAACGTTTTCCATTCCATGTAAAATCGAACAAGTAGTTGCTTTTAATGTCTTTGACATGTTTACTTTGAGAGAGAATCCCACGATATTCAACAACAAAGGTGGTTGATTCAATGTGTTCAAGTGCAAACACCTCTCCCTAAAAGGACAAAATAAAACACTATTGTAGAATTTACTTATACTTTCAAAGAGTTAAATTCTGTAAAAGTGTGGAATGCAATACGAGGTGCAGTAACTGTGGAAGTCAAGCATCAGTTTTCACCACTATGGCTTTGATTACACTTTTTTCTGTGACCTCACATTAATTTTTTTTTAATGTTTGGCTCTTCAAATTTTATACAAAAATGTGGCTCACCCCAGACTAAGATGTGTAAAAGTACTATTGTGATGCATCCCGTAACTTACCTTTAAATGTGTTGATTTCTCGTCCCTCAATGAAGGCCTTGTCTTTGCCTGACAATGTGTTCTTTTGCATCCTCTTCAGGTTTTATTCTCCTTTTTTTTACCATGTTGACTGAAAAAGTTTAGCAAACATAAGTAGTATGTCTTTATAAATTTATTTTTGATAAATATTTATAATTGAAAATATCTTCATATTGTCAGACTGTAGTGAAGTCTGTATCTCTAATTACACAATTTTACATATAAATATAAATAGTTATATAATATACTTGTAATATTTCTACATCTTTGTCCAACTAATATGATGATTTCTCTCTCTCTCTCTCTCCCTCTCATATAAATATGAGAAAGTGAGAGTAATCATTATATTAGTTGGACAAAGATGTAGAAATATTACATATTATATAAACATCCACTCCACCATATTACATCATTATATTTAAAGCAGTATGAAAGTGTTTAAATTGTTCATACAAACTATGCATCACTAAATTGATTTAATCAAGCATTAATCGCTACATGATGGTTAATATAAGTCATTTAACATGTCTATGAACTACTTGGGAATTTCATAAGTACCAAAAAATTAATTAATACAAATTATTCTAATTGACTCGCACGGGGCAGATAAACTAAGTGTGTTGGAGCCACTAATGGAGGTGTGGAAGACGCTAATGGCGTTCCTAATAGATATTAACCTGATTAATCAGCAAACACACAGTTTAAAACTATCCAGACTGACTCACACTGCCATAAAGTTAAAAACAAAATGTTCTTACCTTCAGCAGGAGCAGATGACGCTCTTGTGTCGTTCTTACAGAGCAAAATCTCGCTGCAATTAACTTAATTTATCTTAATTACTAAACTCTCCACCGCACACCAAGTCCGCATGGTCTTTGATGGACATGAAAAGCAGCCAATCGCTGACGAGCCTTCCGCAGATTCAGGAAGTGCGCTGACTTTGACGGACATGAAAAGCAGTCAATCGCTGACGACGATTCCGCAGCTCGACCAATGAAACGCGGCGGAAATGAACGCTGCGGAAATGAACGCTGCAATAGCGTGAGTTGCCGATAGAGGCGCGTCATACACTGGGGGCATACACTGATACAAAAAAAAAAAAACGGGTGGGCGGAAATATTGGGGCACTTTCCCAAAAAGCGGGAGGGAGTTCAGCGAACATAAATAAACCGCTCTACATTGCCAGAATTATAAGGACATGGGCCATGTCCTTATAGTTACCATGTGTCCTTATAGTGTCGGTATGTATTCAGGTGTTTTGTCCTTACAGTCCGGCCGCACCAACGCACACACACACACTGCTATGAGCTGAGGAAGAAAATGGATCTTTAACCTCTGTATTGAGAATTTCTTTTGCTTTGCTCGCGCTCGCACACGTGTTATGAGAAACAGTACACGCGCTGTGTACAAGCGCTTCCGAACACACAAAATGTTTTACACACACACACACATTCCTGTTTGACAGTCATAGTGAGGTCCGGGTAAAATAACCTGCAAACTGAGGGCCACCATTTCTGCTGCATCTACAGGTAAATGTTTACTAGATTTCAACACTAGGTGTCTCTGTGATTCACATTATCACCTCAGATTCTTTAAAAAACAGGAAAAGAGTTTTTTACCAGCCGACTGAGGACATTTTCATGGGGGCGCTATTGAGTCCATTTCTGATTTAATTATTTCAAGTACATTATTTTTATCTATTTGTTTTAGTATGAACAGCTCCAAGTTATTATTGAACTTAACTGAACAAACATGAGTTCAGTAATGACTCAGAGCATCTTTTTAATTTATATTTCCATTAAATAGATTTATTTAATAAATAAGTTTAATCTGGTCATTATACTTTACCATCACTCTCTTCTTCTATTTGATGTTCAGTGCTTTGCTACAATCTGTATTGTTAAAAGTGCTATATAAATAAGTGATTGATTAAGCATTTTCCTGTGGGTCATCATAAAGCTACTAGAGAAATGCAAAAAAAATTTTTTTTAAACAGTCTACTTAAACGTTTGTTAGATCTTTTTATTTGTGTAATTTGACAGATGATCCAGCTCTGTTTTAATTTAACACAAAAATGAACACTAAAGGCGAACACAGACATGATTAAGTTTTTAAAACATAAGGATTCGTGAAGCAGACCTCCGTTTCACCGTAACAATTGTGTTGTAAACAAAGTTCTTAACATCTTTCCAAGATCGTTCCTTCAGGACCTTCTCTTCTTCTAGGCACTTCATGCAGTTTGCTTTTCCAGGAACTCTTTGTTCTGCCACAAACCTTGCTAGATGTTTGTTTACCGCGCTTCTCTCTGCTTCACTCCATTGTCTCTTCAGTAGTATTCTGGATATCTCTACAAATGACAGACAATACAGATTGCAGAACTATAAAAACAGACCAAAATGTAGCTTTCTTAAACTGCTTTTACTTGTCCACAATCAAAGTATTTTGTTCTAATTTTATCCTCGGAAAAATGTTCTAATTCATTCCATTTGTTCAGTATGCATCAGTACTAACAAAAAAAAACCCTGGCTCAAACTTTTGTCTTAAGAGGTCTTTGTACCATTAAAACATTCTGCAAGTTTCATAGCTTAAGATTCCCTCCTCATTACAAACAAAAGCATTTAATTAATCAGCTAAAAGCAGCTTGTTTGGATACTGTGCAATTGATCACATTACATGGGCAAATATATCTGCACATGAACGCCCATAGAGCAAGACATCAACCAATAGCTATAAATCACCACACCACAGGCTCCGCCCACTGGCGTTCAGTCTCTTCTGCCTACACTGGACGCCAGGGACTCTGCTGACCTGGGGAGATTTTAATTACCCCTGGGGGTCAGGAGTAGCTCAGTGATTAAGGTGTTGGACTACGGTTCAGAAGGTCCCAGGTTCTAATCCCACAACCATCCGTCCCTGTTGGGCCCTTGAGCAAGGCCCTTAACCTTCAATTGCTCAGGTGTATAAAGAGGTAAAAATGTTAGTCGCTCTGGATAAGGGCGTCTGCCAAATGCCTAAATGTAAATAGCACGCACACCACAGCAATCCACATGATGATGATTAACACAAATGTAGATTAACAGGATTAGTCATAAACACTAACAAATATGAAGTGAACAAATTGTCATAAATAAGTAAAGAGGTTTGTGCTTTGGACTTTTTTTTTTTTCCTAAAAAAAAATAATTACTTTTTTTTTCAAATGAGGATGGGTTCCCTGTTGAGTCTGGTTCCTCTCAAGGTTTTTTCCTAATGCCATCTCAGGGAGTTTTTCCTTGCCACCGTCACCCTTGGCTTGCTCATCAGAGACATTTCATTCATTTGTCTCATTATCTGCACATTTTTCTCACACATACACACTTCCAATTATTTTCCAATTATTTTTATTTTATTTATTTTATTATTTTTTTGTTACATTTCTTTCATTTTTGTGAAGCTGCTTTAAGACAATGACCATTGTTTAAAGCGCTATATAAATAAAATTGAGTTGAATATTCTGTGTCCAGGAGACCAGGTGGAAAGGTAGCAAAGCTAGAAGCTCAGGATCAGGGTTCAACATGGTGTGGATAGGAAAAGAAATGGAGTAGGAGTTATTCTGAAAGAGGAGTTTGTAAGGAATGTTCTAGAGGTGAAGGAGAGTATCAGATAGGGTGATGAGTCTGAAGCTGGAAATTGATGGTGTGATGTTCAATATTAGTGGTTATGCTCCACAGGTAGGATGTGTTGGAGAAGGAGACATTCTGGAGTGAGTTAGTTGCTAGTGATGGACAGGATGACAGATGAAGTTAGACAGGAGTCTCCATGGTCTGATGTTTGCAGATGACATTGTGCTTTGTAGACGGTGCAGGATTTTAAGTACTTAGGGTCAACGGTCGAAAGCAATGGAGTGTTCAAAGGAGGTGAAGAGACGAGTACAGGTAGGTTGGAATGGGTGGAGAAAAGTGTCAAGTGTGTTGTGCGATAAGAGTATCAGCGAGCATGAAAGGAAAGGTGTACAGGACAGTGGTGAGACCAGCGATGCTCTACGGCTTAGAGACAGTGGCACTGAAGAAAAGACAGGAGGCAGAGCTAGAGGTAGCAGAGCTGAAGTGGATGTGACAAGGATGGATAGGATCAAGAATGAGTTCATCAGCGGGACAACCCATGTTAGATGTTTTGGAGATAAAGTCAGAGAGGCCAGATTGAGGTGGTTTGGACATGTTCAGAGGAGAGATGGTGAATATATCGGTAGAAGGATGCTGAGGTTGGAACTGCCAGGCAGGAGGTCTAGAGGAAGACCAAAGAGGAGATTCATGGATGCAGTGAGAGAGGACATGAAGTTAGTTGGTGTGAGAGAAGAGGATGCAGAGGATAGGGTTAGATGGAGGCAGATGATTCGCTGTGGCGACCCCTGGAAGGGAACAGCCGAAAAACAAAAGAAGAAAGAAGATTCAATAAGGCTATTAAATAGCAGTCCCAAACTAGTTTGTTAATACAATTAAGTTGGTATGAGCCACCAAACCATAAACAAAAATGACAAAGTGAAAATATTTTTTTGGTTATAAAAACAACCGTTATCATGGGGAGTAGGCTTATAACTGTTAATGTAATGGAAACTGGAATTTATCTGTACTGTACTTTTAACGCGTTGCCTGCTCGTATTGTTTCTGTACTTTAGTGAAGTGATGTACGGCCGCTTTGTGCTATTGAAGAGCGCGCGCTACGAGCGCAATTCAACATTTGGCAGGACAGGATAGTTTGTTTAGTGAGATGTATTAAGTTAGGAAATAACAATAGAACATATGACACTGACTTTCCACGTGGCCAGTCCAGACACACACACAGACAGCGCGGACACCGTAGCCGATCAACATGCCACCTGACCACGTGTTGAATCGGGACAGTTTTGCCCAGGCACTCTTAAACTGCATCTGACAGAAGTGTCAACGGCTTTTAAAGTACAATTAAAAGAATACATTTAAACTGAAGATTTTGAAGAAAATACAAACTGTGGGCCAATTTTACTAGTTTTAAACTTCAAGTAAAATGTAAAGCCTGCCATGAAAAGACTTTTTTTTTTTTTTTTTTTTTTCCCCAAAGCATTATGGAAGTGGTCAACACGTTTATAATCAATGCATCATTATGAATCATTAACTCATCAGCTCATTAGTAGAGACTGCAAGACCTGAATTGGGTTCTGTTAAGGAAGACACATACAGTGGGAGCCACGTCAAACAGCCGCCTGGAGCATGATGGATCCATGACGGAATCATGAGGGCACCATGCACGATCCGTGCACGGAATGTGATCCCCCGTGATGACGCAGTTAACGATGCCCCGCCCCATAAACGCCCCCATGCGCTTTCTAAAAAGATGGTTGCAATGCCGTATAATTCCGCCAGATGGAGCATTGACTGGCACAGTTAACTGCAGTGTCCAGGAAACCCAATACCATATCTTTAATATACACAGTTCTTGTATTGTCAACATAGTTTCATAAATAGATGACGTGGTAAAAAAACAACAAACCGATTAATAAAACAGATTTGTTAAATCACTCAATACACAACCCATGATGATTATGCTATTTATTATTTAATAATGAATTAATAAAACTAGTTAGTGAAATATTTAAGACATCCTGAAATGATCCTTAAAGACACGGTAGCGTCTATAATTTGTCTATACCGATCATTGTAGGTACGGAATAAAAACGCGGGCTATGTACAGTATTTTATATTAGTGTATTTTACCTAGTTCCATTTAATATACTGATTGATAATATTTTGCTGCAAAGTAAAGCTCAAAATGTAACGTCTGCTTGGGTTGGTTTTCGTTATATATTTTTTTTCACTGATGGTCAACAAGTGGCATGAGAGGCAATTAATGGCGCATGCAACCTGGAACAAATACCTGTCCATATGGATCAGTATTTCTTTAGTCATTTAATCATGCATAATGCTCCCCTGTCAAAAAATCTGATGGGGCATTAATCACTTATCACAACTGTGAATGGATGCGGCAGCAGAGACACATTAAATCCCCATAAACACTTGGAAACAATAGTAAAAAAGTTCCAGAGGGTTAGCGCCTGTTATACTAATGTATTTTTACTGATTTTTTTTTACTGCTTATATTTCGTTTGGTTTTAAGCAATTTCGTGTGCGTGTGTGCACGAGAGAAGAGAGGATACTCCAAGAGCAACTTCGTGTGGCTCCCGTGGTGCAATTGGTTAGCGCGTGGTACTTATAAAGCAGTCCAGGTGAAGCAAAGCAATGTTATCACAGGACAGGAATCGCCTACAGGATACTACTGTATTTTTACTGCTTATATATTTTTTTTTTACCCTAGTTTCATTTGGTTTTACGCGATTTCCTGTTATTTGTGTCGTGAGGGTGCGTGCGCGAGAGAGGGCTTACATGGTGATTTGTCCAAGGTTACTAAAACCTGGCTTACTACCTATAAAAATTATTTCAATTTAACTCATGGGTCTCAATCACAGATGACACGACAAATTATATACTCTGAAACGTTCATTTGAACATTTAAAAATGTATACAAAACCGTAAATACTTATCATGGTGTAAATTATTAACATGTATGTATGTTTTTATTTATATATATATATATATATATATATATATATATATATATATATATATATATATATTACACACACAGTATAAAAGATTAGGTCCTGCCCTTAATTAATTCATATTATAATTACTTTTACATAGTATAGTTACTGGACTGACATGACCAAAAACTAGCTATTTCATTTAGCCTTTCTAAAATCAACCCATCTATCATTTATAATCAGAAAACATAAAACATATGATCTGTTCAATAGCCCATCTGTTTTAATTTAGTTTGTATTTATTATTCATAAGACAACCTTTCAGTTTTGTAAATATTTTATAGTGTGTTAAGTCTTACTTTAGGTTAAACGTTTTTGAGAATTTGACCATCCAGCTTAGATAAATGTTATGTCATTGATTGATAAAATCTGGATTAAGGATATTTTATTTCTTTAATTTTTATTCTTTAGTTTCCCCCTGAGGGATTGCCACCTTATTGTGGTCATGGGGTTTGCGTGCCTCAACACAATTCAGCAAGGACAATACTGTTACTATAAGCCCAGGGAAAAACAATGCTCGAACATTTGAACAATGCCCCCCCCCCCCCCGTATGGTCTGGTCTAGAACGGCCCTGCCTCTGATCGTCTTTTGTCTTGTAAATGAGTATTCTCAGTCACCTTCCAATCCCCCCAGCGCGCACACTGTTTGTACTGTAAACTGTAACTGTGTTTGCTAGGGCACTTGGTTATACACAGTACTTTAATAATTAATTTATTTTGATGAATAAGGTATTTAAACCAAACCTGTAAGTTACGCAAGTGTTCCATACATTAAAGTATTGAAGTATTTTAGTTAAGGACAAAAACAGACCCTGCGCTTGTGTTTAGAACTGCTGAACAGCCGTGGTCATAGTTTAATCAATGATTTACAAGCGCGCGCGCTCCTGCATTTCTCCGTTGGCTTTAACACGCACACCCATCCCCCCGCCAAAAACACACACACACAGAGCAATTAACACCATGTCATACTCAGTATTCTCCATTGAGGTTTCTCACCTTCCACTCCTAAGTTTGTCGTTGCTCTTTTGGAGTTCTTAAAACACAAAACATTTATTTATATATTATAGAAAAAATTATGGGTCACAATCACAAATACATATGATCAAGTGTTTAACTGTTTTTATTTGCTTCTATGACCAATTATTATTATGATTTTCAGCCCAACTCTTTGACTATTTAAAACAAAGTTGTGTCCAATTTTTTGCCCATTGAAGTTGTTGGTGCAAATAAAACGTTTTTTAAATACCCAAACAATCCGCCAAAATTAAAACACGCAAACATGACTTTGACTAGTTTTGGAAGAATAAATTGAATTGTTAAAGTTAAAGCACTAATTTATATAAAACAGGTGAATACATGTCTTTTTGCTTAAAGTTCATTAAACTACCCGGATACACCAGCTGCTTATAAGTCTCTATCTATAGTCCTTTTATATTAAAATATAAATTTTTCAAATATCAAAACTATTAAACATGGAACAGTTTAAGTCTTTGTTTCCCCCAAAGTACTGTATCAAACCTTTTGCAGTTCTATGTTAAAGGGCACCTACAGTGCTACATGGACTTTTTCAAGCTGTTTGGACTGCATTGTGTGTTAGGAGAGTGTGTACACAACCACTCTACAGTGATAAAGAGCCGCCCAGCGATTTTCTTTTAATTTAATAATATAAGATGCCCCTTCTGAAATCAGCCCGTTTTCAAAAGCCTGTCGGTGTGAACTCACACCGACAGAGGCCGCTCCTACTACAGTTGATTGACACTGGTGTTTTAGCAAAGACCCGCCCCGAGTGAAAAAAAGAGCCGTCGGCCATTGTTATTCTACACGGGAGCAAAATGGCACCTACATGAGTGTGGTGTGCTGTTTGTTGCAGCAGCCTTGCAGTAGTGTGGTGGTCTAGTGGTTAGGATTTGGTGCTTTCCCGTGGGAGACCCGGGTTCGATTCCTGCATGCTTTTTTTGCACTACATATTTATAAAGTTTTTCTAATGTTCGTTTAGTAACGAGGCGAGTGCGCTATGCTTCGATAAGCTTTTCTGACATAAGGAGAGACTCAGTCACACACACACACAATGCTTCGCGTGTATGTTGTCCTATTCCCGACACCTATATGCCTCATTCACACACACAGACACACACACACACACGTTGTTTGTCAGAAAGGTCTCTGTTTATTAACAGCAAAAGATCGGTATAAATATGTTTGACTAAACGCCTGTGCTATAGACATATGTTACTACAAATGAACCATTGTAAATGTCCTGGTGAGATCCTGAAAAAAAACAATGCTTCGCGTGTATAAGGTCGCGGGTTGAATAGCCGGCATTTCAGCGGTGGTAACCGTTAATCCTTCGTGGTGTAGTGGCTAGGATGCCGCGCTCTAACGCGGTAGCCCCGGGTTCGATTCCCCCTCAAGGCGCATGCTTTTTGTACTACATGTTTATAAAGTTTTTCTAAAAGTTCGTTTAGTAACGAGGCGAGTGCGCTATGCTTCGGTAAGCTTTTCTGACATAAGGAGAGACTCACACACACACACACACACACACACACAATGCTTCGCGTGTATGATGTCCTATTCCCGGCATCTATATGACAGTCAGACACACACACACACACACACACACACACACACACACAGGTTGTCTGTCAGAAAGGTCTCTGTTTATTAACAGCAAAAGATCGGTATAAATATGTTTGACTAAACGCCTGTGCTATAGACATATGTTACTACAAATGAACCATTGTAAATGTCCTGGTGAGATCCCGAAAAAACAATGCTTCGCGTGTATAAGGTCGCGGGTTGAATAGCCGGCATTTCCAAGCAGCAGCCATTAATCCTCCGTGGTCTAGTGGTTAGGATACGGTGCTCTCAATGCAGCAACACGAGTTCGGTTCCCGGTCTGGGAAGTCAAAAAAGTTTTACAACCAGATTCACATGTAAAATTTTATATACATATATAACTATATATATATATATATATATATATATATATATATATATATATATATATATATAAATATGAGTGCATAATAAAAATCTTACTATATATATATATATATATATATATATATATATATATATTTATAAAAAAAAAAAATAATAATAATATTTATATATCCCCTATATTTTGTAAGATTTTTATTATGCCCTCATTTGTACATTGTATATTTGTACAACTATTTTACTAGTTAAATTTATTTTCTTTAGTATTTCTTTTTATTGATATTTATTCCTTACTCATTTATTTAATTTTTAAGGTCACTGACTGTCGTATAAGCATTTCACTGCATATCATACTGTGTATGACTGTGTATGTGACAAATAAAATTAGAATTTGAATCAAAGGAGAGGAAGAGAGACAGAGAGAGAGAGGGAGAGAGAGACAGAGTATGGGAAGGTGAACGTGAATGAACAGATGCAAGAGGAGACAGGAAGATAAACAGCAGGGAAGATTTAACACGTTAATATCAGATCTATGAGGAAGAGAGCAAGAGAGTAGAAATAACTCCTTTATATATAAAATAATTCTAACATCATGTAAAATTATTTTTAACTGTTTTTTAAATATTTTTAACTGTTGTCAAAGCTATACCCCACTTGTATTGTGAAGACACGCCCCACAGAACTGGGGGGCGGGTTCAGTAGAGGTCATTAACATTTAAAGGAGCATGTACTGAAACAGGTTGCTGAGAACAGAGCTACTTTTTACCAGGTAAAAGTAATGTTTTTTTTACACAACAATTGAGATTTTTTAATTAAAGTATATTACAAACTTTTCATTAGGACCCTAAAGAATTATATTAACCTATGCAAAAATTGAGACTGTATGTCCACTTTAAGAATATACAGTAGACCTGACCAAACATCATTCTAAAGCTGTCGGACTGTGACGTCATCCACACGTCCAGCCGTCTGACCCCCCCAATCCTCCACAGCGGAGCTCTGCTTAAAGACAACAGGAGAATTTAGTGAAGACAAAGACAAACTTCATAGAACATATAGTTCTAATAAAAATAAAATGTATTAATAAACCTATTTACCACAGAGGGTGTAAAATACTGTTTTCGGGATTCTGGAATGTAAATAAACTGCCTGTGCTAATGTTAACCAGTGAACAGTGTTAGTGTTAACCAGTGACTGTCTGTATTATCGTCTGTATTAAATTAACCGAGAATTTACTTAATGCTCTTCTCTAATTAAGCGATATAACACTCGTATATGAGCATTAGTTCATCTCTGAAGCCAAACTATAACTTACTGAAGCCGCTCATACCTCCCCCACCACACACACACACACACACACACCCCTCCTCCTCCTTAACTAATAAACACTTCAGTGTTTTTATCCAGCTTGTTAACTAAGCGCTCGCGCTACCGCGGAAAGTCACAGCCAAAGTGTGTAAAATATAAACCTGGTTATGAGCGTTACTAGCTCCTGTACAGCTGCCCTCTGTCTGTGTCCCTCATGAACTGCATCACGTTATATCACAGTCACAGAAATAACCTGCAGATTAACTCTTAACCAAAGAATAAATAAACGCTGAATTTATCCAGACAACACGCGGTGAGATTCTCTCAGTATTTACAGAGAACACAAACACTCATCAGGTAGTGCAGCTCTTGTAATAGGGATATTAATAGTATTTTCCAAGCTTGAGCATGTTTTTGAGTTAAAGTGGAGTGACATTGTGAATTTGTGACACTGACAGTAAGCTGTAATGTTAACTCCAGACTTGGTAAACAGAACATTAAGTTCTCTAAAGTCACATCTGACCGCTGCTGGTGCTGCCAGTGATAAGTTTATTTCCCAGTTAATTTTTTTATTGGCCGTTTTAAAGTACCCCAAACACATTTAAATAAAATAAAACATCACTTACCACGAATAGTCCGTTAAGCCGCCATCTTCATCTCAGTAGTTTGCCAGCGTCAGTTCGGCGGGGGTGGAGGCAGGTTGTTAAAATCACGTGATTGCAACTCAGCGCAGCTGGCTTGTTTTAACGTGTTCTTGAGAATGAAGCGCCATCTAGTGGTGGCACAAGGTAAATGAATAAATAGGGCTTGAATGGGCGTTACTGTGAAATCTTGACACGCCTTTCTGGTAGAAAAGGGAGGGGGGGATTACGGCGTGCAAAGGGCAGTCACATGACGTTTGCACGTCGTTTGCAAGGTCGCGGCTATTTGGCGTGGCTCCCACTGTACCAATTCCAGTAGTCCATCTTGGAGTCCTGACTGTCCCTCCTGGAACTGGAAAGTTAAGTAACGTCAAAACGTCTTTAGGACAAAAGAGGCGATTGAATGTTTCGTGCCTTGATGAGACAGACGAGACACCGCCGATAAAACCCTGCTTAGTTTCCTCAGATTCAGGATGTTTTAGATTCCTTTGATACTTTTCAAGACCTGAACCCTGTGTCCTTACAGTCTTCCTCTGTTGTGTATATGATGAGATTAAAAGGGTAGAAAAATCTCTAACTGAGCAGAAATCATTAAACCTGGGCTGGGTTGATGGGAGTGATAAAATTAATGTTCACTCGAGCAGCCCGGTGTTCACAGTGAAGTGCAAATGGTTTTGCGTTTGATTATGACATGGAAGAGATCATGTGTCTGTGCCCAATTCACCGTGTTGATTTTGGCATTGGTGGTCTGGAGGATTTCAGAGCGCTCATACTTATTACGAGGAGTCAGAGGCACACAGCTCTTGGTATAACTCGGGACAAAAACAAGAGAAGTCTGAATGTTCGCTTGTCAAAAAAACCTGGACTGGAAGTGATGAGGGTTATGTTTCAAAATCATATCGCGTAGCCAACCCAGGGGAGTTAAAGGCCACGACGGAAAGCAAGATCGGCAAAAGCGATGAGGTGTATTTTATGAAGCTACAGTGGTTACTCAATCGGAATAACCATCCCGCCGCGCATACCGCCGTTTAAAGGCAACAGCGGCCAAAATAAATCAGTTGCATTTCAAAGTCATTCGTAAAATGGCCGCCAGGTGGCGCATTTTCATTCATTGCAGTAAATACAACAGTGATGGTAATTTCCACAACAAACATGAAAAATCTGAACCAGAGCTATTGATGTGTACTGTACAATGAGTAAAAAAAAAAATTATAGTAGATTTATTAACTGAAATAAATGACCATATTTTTCAAGAGAATTTTCAAGCCCCACTCATCAAACAAAATTATAACGAAATCGGCTAAGTTTACTATTTATTTAAATATAAATTTCTAAACCAATAAGATCAAATAACACCAAGTTATTATTATAACAGGCTTACTTCGTCACTTATCTAGAGCTTGCTTTCAAAGAAGTCGAGTGGCTTATTAACGTCTCTGGGGTGCATTGTCTCTAAGTGCCCGCTTGGTGTAGCAGTTAGAGCGCTCGGCCAGAGATCTACAAAGTGCTGGTTCGAATCCTAAGTGATGTTTTAAAATTGTTTTATTTTAAAACTAAATAAAATGTTTTAAGTGCGCTTAAGGTAGAGTCTTATAAAGGATATGTAGACTTATATAGTTTTATTATATATTTTTTGCACATTAATCTGAGTCCTCATCTGTTAGATCTGTTTATTTTTATTTATTTTTTTCCCTGCGTAACAGTATACGCAGTATCCTGCGTGATACTGTTTCAAATTTTTTTTTATTTTAATTATAGCAAAATTTAAAAAAAATGTTTTACTTTGATTTTGCTTCAGCATACTATAGGAAAAACAGCAAACACGCACGCAACCAGTTTGTATTCTTTAAATGTAGGGGAGTTACGACTCTGTGTGTGTGTGTGTGTGTGTGTGTGTGTGTGGGTGTCATTATACTGATTGTGTGTGGTGGATTATTCAGTGAAACGAGGCTCAGCTGAAAGATGTTAGGCACATCAGTCACTTAACCCCAAATAAAAGGTATTTCTTTTCTATTATGAAACCATAATATTGCATCTCTTTCCTAATCATATGGAGGAGTGCGCGGGCGCCGCCTACAAAGAGCGTGTTGTTGCAGGAGAGAGAGAGGTTGATTTTACGACAGCTGTTTACGGGAGTGTAGTCCAGTGCGGGAGATGCATTGTGGGTAATGTGGTCCGGTGTGTGAAGTTGGACGCGAGATGAGTATCTGGGATATAGAGTCTGAGTTTTGTATTCTTTTCACTCGTTTTTAGTTTGATTTAATAGCAGGATCTACCCGAAAGTTTGTACTATAACCTGACAATATGCAGCAAAATAAAGAACGGACATCGACAAGTTTGTCCATCTCATCATTAAATGAATTAACGGGCTGTTACGCTGCCGCGAGCAACATTAAAAACAAAGCAGAGAAGCTAACTGTGTTTGTTACTGCGCATGTTTCGCTCCATGCAGCGAAGTTGTTTGAGCAAATTTAATAATTTCAATGAATGAAATGGAGGAAGAAAAGGTGGAGCTGAAAAGTACACGAAAATAAGAAAAAGCTTTAGAGGTAAATGCAGTGAAATGCTTCAAATGAACAGATTCTGCCTTTTAAAAAGAGGAAGAAGAATACACTGGCTCATTAAAGTGGAGATTTTTTTTTAAACCACATACTAGTATAGAAATATAACAAACAAAAATGTAAATAAAAAGTATCACTGAACATATATTGGGTCATATTTGTAAAAAAAAAAAAAAAGAGAAAGGAAAGAACAATAAGTTCATTATTCAAAGTTATTCAGATCAGTGTAAAGTTAGTGTGATTTTTAAAAGTGCTTTAACTCTACCTGGCACAGTGTCATCCTAGTGGAACAATCTGACTACATGTGCAGTGCCATGGAAAAGTAGTTGCCCCTTCCTGATTTTTTTCTTTGCATATTTGTCACACTTGTATGGGTGGAATTTGACCTAAACACTTTGAGGAAAAGACAAATTTGCCTTTTTGTTTGTGAGATATCATGAACATTTGGCAGGGGGGTATCATCGTGATGCAGTGTAAGATCTACCACTCATCAGTGTAAACTGTAAGTGCAGCAGGTCAGTGATGATGAACCAGTGCCTGCTGATGATGACCTACACGTCTCCCCTGATCTACCAGAGCCAAGTGAAAAGAATCACAATCAAACTGAACAGGTAAGCTGGAATAAAATTAGTAGCAGCATTACCTCCTGCTAGTAATTATTATGGTAGACAATATTAATTAAAAAGTAATGCTGCTACTGATTTTATTTCAGCTTACCTGTTCAGTTTTATTGCCATTCTTTTTAAAATATTGTCTTTATAGATTTATATGTAGTTTGTCTTGATGTTCTTTCCTTTGTTTCTTTGTTTCACTAATATGACCCAATATATGTTCAGTGATACTTCAAATAATATGTTTAAATAGCATTGCTTTCCGTATTTTTTTTATACTAGTTCAGTTTTATTTGTATAGCGCTTTTAACAATTGACATTGTCTCAAAACAGCTTGACACAATCAAAAGAATTATTTAAGTTTGTATGGAATGTGAATGTGTAAGAATCAAAATGTTCAGATATTCCCTGGCGAGCAAGCCCGAGGGCGACAGTGGCAAGGAAAAACTCCCTGAGACGGTAATAGGAAGAAACCTTGAGAGGAACCAGACTCGACAGGGAACCCATCCTCATCTGGGTGAAACAGATAGCAGGAAATGATCTGCATTTATACAGTGTTAAGTGTTAGGTTCAGCTATAATAGTTGATGTTAATTGATGTTATAATACTTGATGTAAAATGGAGTCCAGTAGTTATTCGAGACTCAGATAGACTTGTAGAAAGTTCCAGTCCTGAACTATCGAATTGTCAAGTCCTCAGAGAAACAGCTGACCACACCAGTCGAGGCCAGAACCATCTTCTAAGTATAGAGAATCATCCCCAGACACCAGACGCATCCTAAAGAGACACACGGGGCATCCATGCGATGAGACCTCCAACCAGAAACCGGGCACCAGGATGGATCAGACAGGTCCGGAGGGCAGAGGGAGTCTGGATCACTGGCAGCTCAGGAACCACATGTGTAGCTCGACAGAGAGAGAGAGAGAAAGAGTGAAAGGGGGAGACAGGGGGAGAGAGGAAAGAGAAAGAGGGGGAGGAAGAGAAGAGGAGGAGAGATTGCAATTAGGTATGGTCACAGTCACAATGTCTAATGTGAATGTATATTTACTGTAGAGTGCAAGCAGGGACTCCGGCAGGACTAACTATTACAGCATAACTAAAAGGGAGAGCCAGAAGGAAACAAACATGAGGGCTCCCTGAGATGTAAAGCAAACAATCACCTCACCGTCAACAAACCTGAGTGATCAAATGAGACTGAGGAAGACAGCATCTAAACATACCAGTTCACCATAATACTCTACGTCCATGAGTCCCCCAGATCTGCTCCTTTACCTTATGGCAAATCTATTTATAAAATGCTTGGTTAAATAAATAGGTTTTGAGCCTAGACTTAAACACTGAGACTGTGTCTGAGTCCCGAACACTATTTGGAAGACTATTCCATAATTTTGGGGCTTTGTAAGAAAAAGCTCTGCCCCCAGCTGTAGTTTTCATAATACGCGGTACTGATAAGCAGCCTGCATCCTTTGACCGAAGTAGGCGTGGCGGATCGTAAGACACTAGCAGTTCGCTCAGATACTGCGGCGCGAGACCATTTAATGCCTTATGTCAAGAGTAGTATTTTAAAATCAATGCGAAATTTCACAGGGAGCCAATGCAGTGAAGATAAGATAGGGGTGATGTGCTCATATCTTCTGGTTCTAGTGAGGACTCTCGCTGCTGCATTCTGGACTAGCTGAAGCTTGTTTATGCACCTAACTGAACAACCAGACAGTAAGGCATTACAATAGTCCAACCTAGAAGTGATAAAAGCATGAACTAGTTTTTCTGCATCATTTAGCGACAATATATTTCTTATTTTGGCGATATTTCTAAGGTGAAAGAATGCTATCCTGGTGATATCTACATGAGCTTCAAATGAAAGGCTGGAATCTATAATCACGCCGAGGTCTTTTACTGTTGCACTTGACGGAACAGAAAGGCCATCTAAAGTTACGGTGTGATCTAAGATTTTACT
Source organism: Channallabes apus (assembly GCA_030522415.1). Taxonomy (NCBI): domain Eukaryota; kingdom Metazoa; phylum Chordata; class Actinopteri; order Siluriformes; family Clariidae; genus Channallabes; species Channallabes apus. Next base: position 5,847,470 of record CM060111.1, on the reverse strand, counting down.
TCTAGCTGTATGCGGTCCTATGACTAGAACTTCTGTCTTATCCGGATTAAGCAGAAGGAAGTTAATTAGCATCCAATTTCTTATGTCCTGAACACATTGCTCAACTTTAGTAAGATGGTTTTTCTCATCAGGTTTTGTTGAGACGTATAGCTGTGTGTCGTCAGCATAACAATGAAAACTAATACCATGCTTACGGATTATGTTGCCCAGAGGAAGCATGTAAAGGGAAAAAAGCAGTGGGCCTAAAACTGAACCCTGCGGAACGCCAAACTCCACTAGAGAACATGCAGAATAATCACCATTTAAGTCTACATACTGATAACGATCGGTCAAATAGGATCTGAGCCAGGAGAGGGTTGTACCCTTAATTCCTACTAAATTTTCTAATCTGTGAAGAAGAATAGCATGATCAATAGTGTCAAAAGCTGCACTGAGGTCGAGTAATACAAGCATAGTTACACAACCCTGATCAGAGGCCAATAGGAGGTCATTTACTACTTTAACGAGTGCCGTTTCTGTGCTGTGATGAGGCCTAAATCCTGACTGATACAGTTCATGTATGCCATTTCTATGTAGATATGAGCATAGCTGCTCCGCTACTATCTTTTCCAGAATCTTAGAGATAAAGGGGAGGTTTGATATTGGCCTGTAATTGGACAGCTGACAGGGGTCGAGGTCAGGTTTCTTAATTATTGGTTTAATAACTGCTACTTTAAAAGATTTTGGAACATAACCAATGCTGAGTGAGGAATTAATTATTCTCAACATCGGTTCTGTTATTACTGGTACTATCTGTTTAAGAAAATGTGTCGGTATAGGATCTAATATACAGGTTGATGAATTTGCAGAAGAGATGAGTGAAATTAGTTCATTCTCTTCAAGCGGAGTAAAGTATTCTAGGTTTGAATCTGACATGGCTAGGTTAACATCAGTATCAATTACATTGTTTGGTTTCAAAGCCTCAATTTTATGCCTGATATTTACAATTTTATTATTAAAAAAGTTCATGAAGTCCTCACTATTGCATGATGTTGTTGTGGAGATTTCTGTAGTGGTCTTATTTCTGGTTAATTTGGCCACGGTATTAAATAAAAATCTAGGATTATTTTTATTTTCTTCTATAAGAGTGGAGAGATACGTTGATCTAGCTACACTAAGAGCTTTCCTATAGTTCAGGATGCTCTCTTTCCATGCTATTTGAAATACCAACAATTTAGTTTGACGCCATTTACGCTCTAATTTCCGAGCAGTCTGTTTTAAAGTGCGCGTGTGATCGTTATACCAGGGAGCGAGTTTCTTATCTCTAATAATTTTTCTTTTAGCTGGAGCTACATTATCTAAGGAACAACGAAGTGTCGACTCTAAATATTCAATCGCCTGATCAAGTTCTGTGGGGTCAGACGGTGGCCTAATCGAAGTTGGTAACTGGGAGATTACTGATAAAACTCTGTGGTAGTTGATGTGAATGTACGTTTAATACGGTAGCGCGGTGCTGTGCGTACATTATCACTGTGACACGCTTGAATGGAGACAAGATAGTGATCTGAGATAATTTCAGACAGTGGAATTGTGAATACATTTCTTATAATTAATCCGAAGAATATTACTAAATCTAAAGTGTGACCTGCTTTATGAGTGGGTCCTACTACACACTGATTTACACCTACGGAGTCCAGTATGGATATAAATGCTGTTCTCAGAGGGTCTTCTGGATTCTCAAAATGAATGTTAAAATCTCCAGCAATTAACACTTTGTCTACAGAAATGACCAGGTCTGAGATGAAATCTGCAAATTCACTAAGAAATTCAGAGTACGGCCCTGGAGGTCTGTAAATTATAATTAGTGGAATCGACTGAGCTGATTTAATATACTTAAATACACTTATGTTACTATAGAGAATTTCAAATGAGTTCAATTTGTGTCCGTGTTTTTGTACGATAGACAGATTATCATTATGAATAACTGCGACGCCTCCTCTTCTACCAGTTAACAGAGGCTGGTGTATGTAGCTGTATCCAGGAGGACTAGCTTCATTTAGAGCTACATACTCGTCCTGTTTAACCCATGTTTCAGTTAAACAGAGTATATCAAACGCCTGATCTGTGATAATTTCATTAACAATAACCACTTTCGATGCGAGAGATCTAATATTTAACAATCCTATCTTCAGATCAGAGGTGCTGGCTGCGCATTCAGTATGATCTGAGTTTGTGGTCTTTGTTAATTAGATTATTGAAACAGACTTTCTGGGTCTTTCTACATTTTTGCTTAGATCGGGGAACAGACACAGTCTCAATATGGTGAACCCTGAGTGACGACTCTATGCAGCTAGCAGACGGTTGGTTTAGCCTGTCTGTCTGCTCCCTGGCCTGGGCTCTGGATTGTCACCGATTAACTAGACCTCTACTGAGACTATGAGCTATACTACAGGAAATGAGAGCAGCACCTTCCCGAGTGGGATGGACACCGTCCCGCCCTAACAGGCCAGCTTTGCCCTCAAAGGTCTTCCAATTATCTATGTAGCCCACATTATTTTTGGAGCACCACCTGGACATCCAGCGGTTCAGCGACCATAACCTGCTGTAAGCTATGTCGCCACGTCTCATTGGGATGGGACCAGAGCATACTACTTCATCGGACATCGCCTTCGCTAATTTAAACACCTCTGTAAAGTTACTCTTACTAACCTCTGACTGACGAAGGCGTATATCATTAGCTCCAGCATGTACCACTATCTTAGAGAACCTGTGCTGTCCTAGAGCCCTAAGATTACCTGCTATGTCCGGTGCGCTGGCGCCCCTAAAGGTCTAGCTAATGTCACGTGTCTCAGTATAGAGTCTCCTATAACCAGAGCTCTTTCAGGTTTCTCAGCGGGTGCAGCACTGAGGAGAGCAAACCTGTTGGACACGTGAGGCGCAGAGGAGGTGTGCTCCGGTGGGCTAGCCTTAGCGTTAGCTTTGGCTGAACGAGTATGCCGCCGAGTCGTCACCCACTCGCCCCGCTGTGAGGGCTCTAATGCCGGAGTCGGGGGCTGTTTATCTCCGCCTGTGGCACCCAGACTGTCCTCTACAGGAATAACGCTGCTCTCACACTGTCTAACCCTCTCTAAAGTCTGGATGCGCTCCTCTAATGCTGATATCTTCTCCGTCAGAGTGCTCACTAACACACACCTATCACAAATAAAATTATCACTAATGACGGAGGAAGAATGTCTAAACATCCTGCACTCTACACACTGAACAAGCTGAACGGTAGACATTATAATGTACCTCTGTGTCGGAGTTTTAGTTGTTTAGAGATGAATTCCGTTTGTTGTTTTTAGACCTAGTAACTGGTGTTAAAATATATCTCTACATTAGCCAGTGTATTATGATGTGGGCTGCTGTGGGCCAGAAAGTCCAGAGCCACTTTTTGGTCCCAGTCCGCCCCTGACTGAAAGTCTGAGGCATAAGAGCCTCAGATTGGGGAAGTGGGGAGAGGTTCTGAAAGTATAGGGGGAGGGTGAAAAATTTGCATTTGAATGTTGTCTGGCATTGTAAAGCACACACAGAAAATGTTTGAGAACCACTGTTGCGTCCTGTTATTCCCCACTTAAGGGAGTGGGAGGATTTTCAAGCCCCACTTGTCAAAAAATTAGGTTGAAATCGGCCAAGTTTACTATTTATTGAAATATAAATTTCTAAACCAATAAGATCAAATAACACCAAGTTGAAAACATGTAGAATACACGTGCAATTATTATAACAGGCTTAAATATTTAGTACAACAAAACTTCTCCGCGCTTTGGAAAACTTTATTAGACTACGTAGGAAAATAAAAAGGAGGATAACGATACCGGCTTTGTATTAAATTAACAAATATTGTATTTGTAAATCATCAGCACTCGTGTTTGTGTTATTATAAATAATCAAATGCAGTAGGCTGTTATGGTCATTATAATTTTCTTTAATAATGATTCTATTTTTTTCATTCTGATAGTTTACTCAATTTGCTTTTTGGTTATTTATATATTTAAATTGGGATGCCTTCTACTGTTACAAATTTAACTCTTGTCAAAATAATAAAAATGTTTCTTACAAGCCCTTGTGGTGTTTGGTTAGTTTTCGTTTAGAAAGACTGTATCTGATTATTTGTATTATTAAAGAACAAAAGCACAATGTTTTTTTTTATTTTGCACAGCAAATAAAAAAAAAATCGTGCCTGGTATAGGTTTAATATTCAGTGCGCACCGTTTGTACATTTATTTTACAACTATATAAGAACACTCAAATACCTTTTATTTGGGATTAAGTGACTGATGTGCCTAACATCTTTCAGCTGAGCCTCGTTTCACTGAATAATCCACCAGTATATAATCACACACACACACACACACACACACACACACACACACACACACACACACACAGAGTCGTCACTCCCCTAAATTTAAAGAATACAAACTGGTTGCGTGCGAGTTTTCTGTTTTTCCTATAGTATGCTGAAGCAAAATCAAAATAACATTTTATTTTGTTTTATTTTGCTATAATTAAAATAAAATTTAAAACAGTATCACGCAGAGATCGAACCCGGGACACCACACTTCTTTTCTAATTACACGTGATAAAATCTAAAGGCTCGCTGTGTTAATATTTATTGTGCTTAAATTTGATCTTAAGATTTGATTTAATTTGAATTCTACATTTGTACTGTAATTATAGTACTGTGATTATGAATTCGGTCAACTACAGTGTTTCACTTTATCGGCTACTACGTGTATTATTTAATGGAACGCGTCTCATTAATGCGGCAGAGAATGAACTAAGGCATGAGGCGTCAGTCTGTAGTTATATAGCGCCACTCAGTGGTAAAAGCCAGCAAATGCACATGCCGAAATGCGGCGGCGACGTTAAATACGACGCTCCGATTAGGTGACCACTATATACAACCCCTGGCAAAAATTATGGAATCACCCCAGCGGTTGTAGTTACTGTCCCAACGTTGGTACCTCCAAGATTAAATCGCAGATTAGACTTGGACAAAGAGAACCGGTCCTCACCTTCAGGACTCTGCAAGCCTGCAAAAGCTGAATCTGCCATTTCTACAAGTGTGTGTGAATTCAGACACTGGTAATAAAGAAGCACTTTCCACGATCCCCTTATTAAATGTTAACGAGTAAATAGGGTAAAAGTGTGCGCAAAGGTACATCGATCCACAAATCGTTAGCGTGCCACAATCAGGAGAAGCAGACAGGTAACCGGGTGAAGGAAGATGATAATGGGCTGTTGGTCTGAAAGCAGATGGTGAGACTCGAGTGACGTTCAGTGAGCAAACGGACGCTGCAGACAGCTTTGGGAGCACGCTGCCTCTTCAGGTTCATGTGAAGTCGAACGTGAAAACAGTCAAGGCTACCGTATGTCCACAGCCAGAGAAGAAAGCAGCATCTGGGAGCCAGAGAAATGTCTTCATAGATGTCCCAAGACCTGTGGTATTGTACAGAGAGAAAGAGAAGAATGTCTACGTGGAGTTGGTGAAGAGACACATGACTGATGTGCAAAATGGCGTAATGTCTGAGCTGTTGCACCTAATGGACACCATAGCCAACCGGGAAAGAAGAATTGATGGGAGAAACTGGCAGCACCCGTCTGACCTCACCAGAAGAAATTACCGGTCGCATACCCACGGTCGTTTTTTTTTCACTGGGTGAATGGGTGAATTTTAACTATCGTCGCTTCAATAAACTGCCACAGATATTCAAGCGAAGCTTAGTGAATTAATACTCTGCAGCAAAGCAAACATCAGAAGACGTCAGAATTCTCTCCCCAAAAGTTTTCTTTCCGATACTGAATTGGTTTTCAATTCAATGTCTCTTGCACTTTGACGCTTTGTGTGTGTAGAAAGTAAATTGCTGTGGATTTTATTTCATTATTTTGTTTTTTGTGTGTGTGAAATTTAATTGCTTGGGCTTTGAGCACAAACAGCATTGTCCTAAGTAATGGAGTGAATCATTTATTTCTCTGCCTTTTTGCAAATTCAGCTCTTTTAATGAAGTTCAAAATATTAACTTTAATCTGAGCTGATTATTTTTAACACTCCCCTAAAGGAAGCTCCTCTTAACACAGATTTTTTCACTTTAAACCAAAACCGACAAATACAATCCAGAACCTGCACTCTTGGAATTTTTATTTTTGTGCCTTTTCAGGTTCCTGAATATATGTTTGTGCGTTGAAATTGTAGGTTTGTTTCTGTGTATTCCATATATTGTATTCAGGCTAAAAAAAAAAAAAATTATTCACCCAGATGAGGATGGGTTCTCTGAGTCCGGTTCCTCTCAAGATTTCTTCCTATTACCATCTCGGGGAGTTTTTCCTTGACGGTAGGCAGGATATTCTGAAATGGGGGAGATAAACAAGATTCTTAAATGTCGTCTATAAACATTAAAACAAGCAGGCAGGGCTCAAAGCAGACATGGTCAAACGAAGCAGGCAGGCTCACTCGATCTGGAATGACCGTAAGCAGGATATCCTGAAGTGGGGGAGATGAAGATGATGTCTTAAATGTTTTGTGATGTTAATTGCTGTGATTTTTCAAGACTGAAGTAATGAAACACAATAGTCTGGAAAGAGACATTTGTGATCAACCATTTTTGAGAATCACTGTGAAACAGAATTTGTGTTACAGTAAATGTTTTACTGTGCCGTTTTTATTTTACCTCATTGGTATCGCAGTATTCTTGATCCCTCAGTCACTGCCATCTGCTCCTCTTGTTGTCCACAGGTCTTGCTAAAACATTAAAATCAACAATTAGATTCCATTTTTTCTGAAAATGTGGTGACCCTATAAGGTAGTACATTGACTGAAATGAAATGGTTAAACTTAGCTTAAGATTGTATCTTGATGAATCTTGGCATGTTCTTGCTATTGTATCCGAATTCCTCCTGCAACTTTAAAAGGCACACATTAATGACAGAAGATGGAAAGCATTTACTACAGTCCGTAAATATTGCAGAACACAAATTTAAGGGTAAACATCTACTTCTAACATTTCAGAACCTGTATTCAAATCTTAGTAAATATACTACAATAATATCTTAATGCTTCTCCCTTCACCTTGCTATCATGTTAGTGTTTTTCTCACTAACTGTTCCTTCTGCTCTCACATCCTGCTCCCTCATTGAAGATGCCACACTATTCTTGTGCATCCTTTGTGAACTTGCTCTCCCAAGTCTTCTTTGAACCTGCCACTGATCCTCACTGCTACTGCTTTGCTAAACATCTCAACAACATTCAACTTTTTTTGCAAATTGCCTGGTAGCTGGCATTAAACCTCAGTGTCCCTGGTTCCATATAGCAAAACAGAACCCCCCCCAACCACAAAAACGATCAACCTCAATCATTTTTCGCAAAATGCAGTATAGAGGATTGTGATAACTGTGGTACGTCTGTAATACACCTGACAGGATGCAGATGTCAAGATGAGAGACGTAAATCTGATCCAACAATGTGTCCTTTTCAGTTGTCGCTGTTATGAGTTGTGTGTAGCCCTTGGATTGAAAACACCTCTTTTATAGGCTTTTTTCCAGGAGAAAGGAAGTCTTCATTAAAGTCTCCGCAGATGATGACAGGATTGTTATTCGTCATATCCACATAATCGAGAAGGCTCCTTTAGTTTGGCAGGAACTTCTCCAGACTGTAATGTGTTGGCCTGTACACAGCTGCAATTGTTGCATTCATTGGAGTGTCAATTTCTCTTGATGACAAACTCCAGGTCTGTGACATTTTGTATGTACTGGCGGGGCTGCGCCTGGATGTCTTCTTTGCAAAAGATTGCAACTCCACCATCTTTCTTTGCAATTTCTGCATGTGTTGAGTAGGAGACTTGTCGATTCCGTGCAAACATCTTGTATCCTTCCAATTGGAGATGTAGTGAAATGCATGAAGCCGGACAGGTGGGTTTCCGTTAAAGAATATTCTAGAGTTGCAGCTCATGCCTCGATGTCCTCGATGTGGGATGCTAGTCCTTCGGTGTTGTGATGAAGGATTGTAAGGGTATGGTCCTGGTTTTCCTCCTTTACTAGTTGCCGAAATGGCATGACTCCTTCAAGCTTTGCTCTTTTCATGTTTTGCAAAGAGATTATTTCAGGATTAGCAAATATGTTCTTTTCATCAAAGTCTATAATGTGTGATCCACTCAATGAAGACGTTCTGCTGAGGGCAACATAGGCCATTCCCGGCTCGAAAATCTTCTTTAGCGACACTACAGCAGACTGCATGGTCATTCCTTGAACCTTGTGAGCTGTGCAGGCATAGGCTAGCTTGATGGGGAAACTGTCTACGAACCACTCCATTCCTAATATTTTCTTCAGATCTCTCAATGTAAACCAAGACATCTTCAGTTTGTTCAATTTATTTGTATAGCACATTTACAACAGCCGTCAGGCTGACCAAAGTGCTTCACATAAAACATACTCATAAAACACACAAACACAAATAGCACACCTAGCGGAATTAAAATGCTAATGAAAACAAGTTTTGAGCAAGGACTTAAAAGCGGATAGAGAATTCCAAAGTATTCCAAAGTTGAGGTCCTGCTACCGCAAACGCCCGTGCCCCTCTGCGCTTGAGCCTCACGCGTGGGACTACTAATAAAGCCTGATCACAAGATCTTGGTGTTCTGGAAGGAGAATAAGGGTGAAGAAGATCGGAGAGGTAAACTGGTGCTAGGTTGTGTAATGATTTATACACAAACAGGAGGATTTTAAAATTAATTCTCTGAGAAACTGGCAGCCAGTGTAGATCTTTCAGAATCGGAGTGATGTGATCATGTTTACGACTTTTACGAAGGAATCTTGCTGCTGCATTATGGACAAGCTGTAAGCGGGCAAGAGTTTTGGGGGTGAGGAAGTGTTTCATTTTGGCGAGTAGTCGAAGCTGATAAAAACTGTATCCAATAACGATGTGTTTATCAAATTTTAGGTGCTGGTCAATGAGAACACCAAGGTTACGCACCTGTGGTGATCTGTAGACAGATAAGCTGTCCAGATCAGGGCTGAAACTCAGTTCTCATTTGGACCAAAAACAATTATCTCGGTCTTGTCTTCATTTAGAAAGAGTTTTGAGCTAGCCATGATTTAACCTCCTCTAAACACTGCAAAAGATTAGTGGTAGCAGTAACGTTCTTTCTTTTGATGGGAAGATAAATTTGAGTATCATCTGCATAGAAGTGAAAAGATACATCATATTTCCATAAGATAGAACCCAGAGGTAGCATATAGAGAGAGAACAGAGATGGAGCCAAAATAGAGCCTTGTGGAAGGCCACAGGTCAGAAGTGCCCGGGAAGAAGTGAAATTACCCATCTTTACTAAAAACTTTCAGACAAATATGACTGAAACCATTTCAGAACATTCGCCTTTAGACCCACCCAAGACTCTAATCTAGATAGTAGTATAGAGTGATCGATAGTATCAAAAGCCGCCGATAGATCCAGGAGAAGCAGAATCACAGAGTCTCCAGAGTCAGTGGAGACATAAATATCATTTAGCACTCTCAGAAGGGCGGACTCTGTACTATGAGCAGACTTAAAACCAGATTGAAAGACCTCGTGAATACCCATGTTAGTCAAAAAACATTGTAGTTGGTCTAGCACAATTTTCTCCAAAACCTTAGAAACAAAAGGCAAGACTGAGAGAGGCCGGAAATTCTTTAGGGCAGAGGAATCCAGTGAAGGCTTCTTGAGCAGAGGAGTAACAGTAGCTACCTTAAGATTGGCCAGAACACAGCCCGTTTGAAGACATTTATTGATAAAGGATACCAAGCCTGGCCCAATCGAATCCAGAATTGAACTTAGGAATCTTGGGAGGATGATATCGTTAGGGCAAGAAGAGGGTTTAAGCCTGTCAATGACCTGCTTCAAAACCTGGACATTGATGGGTTCAGAAACCTCCCAAAACGTACGGGCAGAAGGCATGGTAGGTGAGTCCTTTAATGTTAAGGTAGGGCAAATGCCAAGTCTTAAGATTTTAATTTTGTCGTTAAAGAATCTCAAGAAGCCTTCGCAACAACATCAGAAGCGACAGTCAAGGTATTAGCCAAAGGATTAACAACAGACTGAATAATTGAAAACAGAACCATAGGTTTAGAATGATTTGTTTCAATTATATTAGAGAAATATGCAGCTTTTGCGGCTTTAGCAGCAGACTGGTAAGATGTAAGCGAATCTTTAAATAATTGAAAGGAAATATGCAATCTGTCCTTTTTCCATTTTCGTTCTGCTTTTCTACAGATTTGTCTTAGTAGATGAATCTCAGCATTTTGCCACAGTTCAGATTTTGGTTTCTGCTTATGAGGTTTGAGGGGGGCAGTTACATTAGCTGCCTCAAGCCAGGCAGAATTCAAGAGGCTAAGATGTTGATCAGCATCCAAGTCCAATAATGGTTGATCCAAGTGCATCTCTGAGCAAAGTTCAGTAAAGCACAAGTTGAAGTTTGAGCTAAACTGTGGAGAATAAAACCAAGACAGAGTAGCAGATGCATTAGAAAAGTGAGAAAGTTCAGGAAGGGACAGTGAAAATAGTATGGGTTTATGGTCGGAGAGCAGAAAGTCTGAGAGCACAATATCAGTCACATCAAGTCCATAGGAGAGCACAAGATCCAGCGTATGTCCCTGAATGTGAGTAGAGCTGTTAATTCACTGAGTGAGATTAAAAGCATCAATAAGATTGAGGAAATCACGTGAGGGGATTTGACGGGCAGCAAACATGGATATAAAAATCACCTACCAACACAAAACGATCGCAGGTTGTGGCAATATTGCTGATAAATTCAGTAAACTGCTGTATAAAATCCTTAGTGGAGTGAGGAGGGCGGTAAATTACCCCTAAACCGACAGGCCCATTCCAGTCTAAGTAAAGAAGCTGAGCTTCAAAACTTGAGAAGGCCGTTGCAGGACCCAGCCTGCATCGTGCAGAGAAAGTTCTTCAAAATAGTTACAATCCCACCTCCATGCCCACATAAGCAGGGAGAGTTAAAAAATGTATAGTCAACAGGGACCAGATCCGCAAAAGGAGTTAAATCACCCACCTTTATCCAGGATTCCGTGATGAACATAAAATCCAGGTTGTGAGAAGAATAAAAGTCATTTAATAAAAAGGTCTTCTTCACCAGGGAGCGAGCATTTATTAATGCCAACTTCGGTGGCCGAGGCCAACCCAGCGGAGACCAGTACCAACAACCGGACTCAAATGCAGGGGGAAAACCGGACGAAGCCATCGGTAAACCCGATCCAGCGGGCGCCAGATAGTAGAGCCGCCATAAAAGGAGACACGGGGGCGGAACCGGTAGAAAACCAGCCCGCCGATAGGCTTTCATCTTTACGATAAAACCACCACGGTTGCCCCGTTTCCTCCTCCGCTTTCTCCGCCTGAAGTTAGGGGGCCAGCGGTAAACACAATCCAGGATATCCGTTCGAAGCGACTCGTGTTGTTGATCAAAAAAGCGGTCCACCTCTAAGTTGTAGATCATAGTAGTCTCAGCAACCAAGATACGGATATCGATAAGTGTTTGACGGTCGTAAGTTAGACGCGTGCAGCAGGTCAGCAACAGAGGTAAGCCCAACAGCCAAACAAGCAGCCAGAAGAGCAACAGACGGCATGCCACATACACCGGCGCCATCTTGTCAGAAGCTTCATAGCATTCCTCAAGGTTCTGCAGGTTTGTCCCTTTTTGCGATGTTTTTGACCTGCATTTGGATTGTCCAGCTGAAGTCCAAGCCTTTGCACCGAGGCAATTTCATCATTTGTTCTGGTGACTGTTTGCAACTTTGCCAAAAGATCCATTAACGATGCCATCTTCCACATCCATGTTTGTGAAGTTTCTTCGTCAGTCCTATTTTTGGGTCCTTCCTGTAGTCTTCGGCATCAACCGTAATGATGTCTGTGTGAAGTGCCTGTACAGTTTCAATATTGTGCTTGTGAACCTCTGTTGGTGGCAAATACGTGTAGAGCATCATGCGGGCAGTCTTCCGGGTTCTTCACGGCCTGGATTAACAAAGCTCTATCCTCTTCCTCAAGAGCTTGAGCCTTCTGCTTCACTCGAAGTCTGTTCAAAAGTTCTGCAAAAGCAAGGTCTTCTTTTTGACGCATTACCTCTGTGAGCTTAACCATTTGAAAGTTATCCTTCCAGAAGTCCAGCACATCCTCTTCGTACACGCAGAGTGGTTTGGTTTTCCCAAGCGGTGGAAGTTGAAAAAAAGTCTCCTACGGCCAGACGAGATTCCTCCAAATGTTTTTTTTGTTGCCTTTGATCTGTTGAAATCTCCAGTTAACATAAGCAAACAGGTCCTTGGAAATCATGGATACTTCATCAATAATAAGAATCTCCACATTGCATAATCCTGCTCTTACTTCATCAAGGATGTTCCCAAGTCCTTGATTAGGTGGCTTCAAACTCCTGGGCAGTTTTAAAAGGGAATGCAGTTTTTAAGTGTTTTTTCCGAAATGTTGAATGCTGCTGTTCCAGTAAATGCACTCAACAGCACTGTAGAGAATCACCTTCATCCCGTACTCGAGGCAGTTGTCACAGAATCTTGGTGGCTTCTGTGTATATGCACTTGATGACATACGATTTCCCACAACCAGCACCACCTGACACAAAGTAGAAAAACTGTTCCAGATTATGACCCCACACACGCTTTTTTTTTTAACACTATTTTTAACAAGAGACACCTGGAAATCAATTCACCCAGTTAACATTTGTAATAAACTTCAAGTTTCCATACTTTGTGAAATTAAAGAAAAATAACCAATTCAGATACATTATTTAATGTAAAAGTGCTATTATAATATGTGCTGTGCCAATTATGTACGTCTGTTTTATCATGGATATCCATACAGCAGTTTTTTTCAACCACTGTGCCGCGGTACACTAGTGTGCCGTGAGAGGTTGTCAGGTGTGCCGTGGGAAATTAATAAATTTCACCTAATTGGTCTAAAACATTTTTTGAAAACTAATAAGTCTGCGAATAATATGCCATTGTCGAGTGTCCCGCGCTGTCTACACCGGCAGAGTAATCATTTCATACTCTTCCATATCAATAGGTGGCAGCAGTACGCAGTTTTTAAAAATGCAATAAACCAGCCAAAATCGAAGCAAAATTCAAAATTTTTATTTAATTTCATTCAACATATACTTCGATTTAATAATGAAAAATGATATCGAGTATATGTCCACCTCCACTTTCTCTGCAGGCAGTCATCCGATCGTTGAAATTAACGATAACTCTTTCGCAGACGTCCCTGTCGATTTCGCCGATTACCCGTTGAATTTCCATCTTCAGTTCGGTAATCGTTTGAGGTTTGTTCACGTAAACTTGTGACTTCACATATCCCCATAAAAAGAAGTTGTTGCGGTCGGGGCATTGTCACGTCCAAAGATCGCGCGAAGTTTACGGACAGTCTCTGCGTAGCACTCCCCGTTTTTGTAATGAGTTTTCACAATAAGAATGCGTTGCTCGATACTGAACCGCTCCATGGCTACAAAATGGAGAAACGATAAATGGACTTATAATCGGAGTGATAATAGATAACGAAAATGATAGGAACAGTGCTGACAATCTTCAAACAAAAAAATCCCACGCAATTAAAAAACTGCGTACTTTATGAAACACCCTATATTTCGTGACGAGAATTAGTGATTAGTGATTGAGCTTCTCAACCCTGACTGCTATAAAAACTAAAAACAGAGAGAGGAGCTGTTGAGAGAGCTTCGGCTACGTTTACACTGCAGGTCTCGATGGCCAATTCTGATTTGTTGCCTACAGTATATCTTATTTTTTGACCGTTTGTTTACACATTATTTCAACTATGACTCATATCCGATACACGTGTTTACACTTGCCATACCATCTCAACCATAACTAGCCAAGATAGACGAAGGTGAAATATGCTTAATGCTAGCAACGCGATATAGGCAAAGTTCACGAAACTTCACCATGATTTTAAAACGGAGGAGGAGAAAAAAAACAAACAAACTGCAGCCTCCACATATGCTTTATTCAACAAATACTGATTTCTTAATGTTATTTAGCCCAAATAAGCATTAGCACAAGGCGAGTGTAATATTACGTTACGGAGAATAACATTACATCATTAAACCGCGAAGTCGTCGCAGTTTTAATGACGTACAGAACACAATGCCTCAGGAAATCCGATCTGTCTGTTTACACAATAATCACATTAGCTTATATCTGATTTATTTCCACATATGAAGGAGGCCTGAAACCAATCTCGAAATATCGGCATGCACGCGTTTTTTCCCTGTTTACACGGACATAGAACAAATCCGATATGTCACATATGAGCAAAAAATCGGAATTGGGTCACATTTACCTGACAGTGTAAACGTAACCGTCTTTCTTCAATTCCTGCCAGGATATCAGCTGTGTTCATCCAAACAGGCCCAGGTTTCACACTGAGTAGGTAGAAATATGCAAGATCAAAAAAGACTTTTCTTTGTGTTTGATTCCTGTTCAAGACACTTTGACAAGAATGGCTGTATATTGTTAATATAGGCTACAGAGTTTCATTTTTTTTTTTTTTTTTTTACACTTTCGGTTGTTGGTGTCCCTTGTGATTTTTTATTTTTTTTTTACATTAAAAATGGCTCAAAAAAAGGTTGAAACACTGCCATACAGTATATCATGGACTTCAGGATATTGTCTTTCCCCATCATATGCGGGTGCTTAGACAGACAGATGTGAATAACATGAATAACCATGAGTGTGGAGTCCTATAATCGCTGTACCTGTGTTTTTGATATGTTCACCATAAAACTGGATGTTTGATTGGGTAAAAAAATAAAAAATTGTATCATGGTCATCACGAGTAGACACTCTCTCTACCCTTGAGTTACATGCTATAATAAATTACAAAGTATAACCTTAATATATATTTAGAATAAATCAGTATCACATCCATCATCACACAGCTAATGTACGTGTAATAAAAGTAGTCGCAATGTCAGTACTCGCCCAGCAAACCAGCCTTTTGCAGCAGCTTAATGTCTGAATTATCTTCAAATATACAAAAAAAGCGAAAAGACCCTCGATTATTTTGCATATGTTGTTAGTTTAATTCACAAAGATCATAACACTTTAAAACGAGAGAAAAACTGTTAAAATCCTCGTTCGCCTTCTCAGCGTTAGGTAGCGAGTGACGTCATGCGACCGGGGAAACATAGGGAAACTGAATTTCCCGGAACACCGGCCGGACTGGCATTAGCTGCAGGAGCCTGCAGGTGAGGTGCCGGGTGACGCACACCTCACTCTAACAACTTCCGGCTTCTTACTAATTAACAATTTATTTTTTTTTCTTGCGTTATTCCTTTCTGATGCACAAAAGGAAAAATGGAAAAATAACTGGTCATTTTCCATTATTGTTTTATTTTAATTACAAGTCAAATAAGCATGTATTTTATTTTTTCTTTGGTTGTTTTTCTTTTTTTAAACGATAATTTCAAATACCAAAATATACACGGCCCCAAGGGCAAAAACTGTGCAAGCATTCTCACATGGTCCTTGCTGTTGCAACTGTTCGAAAGCGTCATCCACTTCTTTGCTGCCTTTCTCATATTTCTGCTGGTTTGCTTTTACTATTGCCTGTACCAGGAAATTGAGACCACGGTGTCCTGCAAGTTCCACAAATGCAGTTTTGTAAAAATCCTCATGTTGGATAATTGAGGTTTTAGCTGTTCATTGAAGCAGTGTGGCACAAAGTTTCAACTTCCGTAAAACTTCTCCGGATTCTTCTTCTCTGAAAACTGAGCATATCTTATAATTGCTGGCTTACCAACAGTTTTCTTCTGAATATATCCCATGTTGTTGAGCAGACGCTTGGCATTCTTTCCTTTTGCTTGCTGACCATACACGACACGGTAGTTCGACGCAAAATCTACCAGACACATGTTCTCAAACTTCTCTGTTTTAGGCCTTGCACTGTACTTATCACTTAGTCCTGACATCCAAACGTCCTCTGAATCCAAATCTTTTTTTTGCAAGACACTGATGGGCAGACTCATCTTCAGGGCATCATCATCCGTCGGTATAAACACCACGCTTCTTCAGTGGTAAGCTGCACGTTCGTGCGACAGATTCCTGAGCACTTGCCTGTGTTTGGAGTAGGGCTGCATTATATGCTTCATTATGTCCTTCTCATTTACATCTGTTTCACGGACACTCTTGATCACGTTCTTCAGGAAATTGTTCATTTCATGCTCTGGCTTGGAAATTTAGGACAACATATACGTAATGCAGCTGTAAGAGTCAAGAATGTACTGAATGTCCATGTTAGCGTTCCATGCCCTCAGCAAATCCAGATTGTATCCATTCACCCAAGCTTCCTTTGGATCACACTTCAGCAAAATCATGCTGGAAGAGGACAGGTCCTTAGTGTACTTAATGTAATCATCCATGGACAAATTACAATTCAGCAAATCTGACAAATTATTAAAGGAGGCTTGGGGATCATTCAGCATATCACATAATGGGTTAAGCCTGGCGTTGTTCATTGCTCATCGAGCAGCTTCCAGTCTTCTGTTCAGCTGGTTTGTTTCCTGTGTTTTCCTGGTCGTTTTCTTCTTCCTCCTCAGAATGCTATAGTTGTATTCGAGTTATCGCAGTCTCAGGCATGGGCAGTTTTGGGAACCCAAATCTACACATTTCCTTTTTTGCATGATTTTGAGTGTTTCCTGCTGTGAAGTTGAACTTCAGAGGAAGATCGAGATCGTCGCTAGGGTCCAGCAACTGACAAGTTATGTAGCGGTCCACAAATTCACACATCCTCGTCAAAATCACTTTGAAATTGATGTGCATCCTTTACCCAAACCACTAAATGAATGTTGGCTTCCTCTGGCTTGAAACTCGACTCGATAAAAGTAATCCTCAACTTCACCAATGGGTTGAGCAGGTGACAAAAGCGGGCAAGTCATTAACGCATCAACTTGTTTCTCGAACATCCGCATGACGGTGACAGGGTTACTTCGTAGGATTTCACATTTTTCCAGCCAGTCAAGCTCTGAAAAGACAACCTGTGCACCTTGCTGAGCCTTGATTGCCACGATCACTTCAGGCTAGGGCTGGGCCGATAAACAATATCATATCGAATCGCGATTTATTTGATTTTAAAAACGATGAAAAGCTCTAGACATTTTTTGCTCGATATGGATTAATCTAAGAGCCAATCACACAGCAGAACAATACGACAACAACCAATCAGCGTGCAGCTTGCGCGTGCCGTGCAGGTCAAAGTTAATTTCCTACCACACTTTGCGAAGCAAACTTGACACCAGGACGACAAAAAAAGAGTGGAAGCAGCAACGAAAGTGAATCTAACGAGTTATTATCCAAAGATGTTGAAATTGTCGACAAAAAATGTAGCACGAACTCCGTTATATGAACGCATCACCCAAACAACCACACTGAAATCATGAAAATGCGGGCCGATACTCCGTCAACTAGCAGGGCTAGCAGTGGGGCTGTACCAAAGCAGATATCGATCGTGTCGTCTTTCGTGGCCATTACACCTTATGAAAGCTGTTCCAAAAGGAGCAAGGATATAACCAGGGCCGTTTCTAACTTTCTAGCGAAAGATATGATGCCCCTAAGCACACGAGGCTGAAGTTTAGCTCCTTATTCGCAGCTTCCGGTTTGTTTGGCTCCTTATTGCGCAGCATCTCATTCTGCGGCTGAAGTTTAGCTCCTTATTCGCCTCGTTACTAACGGGAGTGTTCACGTTGGCGAATGCTGCGTAGTTTATCAATAAAACTTTATTTTGGTGGCTTAAATCATTCTGGCCAAGCAAATATGAACTATACAACACCTAGCAGGTACCCAACTATATAGTAAAAGTGAAATTGTCCTGGCCCAGATTGATAGCTGCATAATTCATTCCATTTTTGTTGTCATTGCATGCTTAAGCCATTGTCAGTTTATTGGGGCCGTGTGAAATAGCCTTCATTTAACTCTGAATTGTGGGATAAAAAGACATCCCTAGTGTGTGTGGTCTAAATGTTTAAAAATCTCAAAACATTGTAATTTATCAAGATAAATTTATCAAGATACTTTTTATCATCACAAACAAGTATTTTTTTTTTTTTAATAAAAATCTTTGCCTTGTAAAGATTCGGAGCATGTGCCTATAGTATCTTAATTTTTAAGGCCAAATCTGTCATCTGTTTTTGTTAATAAACTAGACTTTAAAATGTAATTTAATGAACCCTTTAATTTTTGTGGCTTCCGTTTAATTTAAGTTGTTCAACATTGATGTTCAATAAATAATCATAGATAGTAGTGTGTGTTGACTTCAATTAATCAATCAAGTAATGCACCCTTCATTCAAAAATCTCTCACTTGTGAGCATATTTACTGTACAAAACTTGTCAGTGAACTACGAGGGGGAAAAAATCGTTTATTAATCGTAATCGAGTTAAAATGTTCAATTAATCGAGATTTTGATTTTAGGCCAAATCGCCCAGCCCTACTTCAGGCCATCGCATTTCAGCTGCACTAAATTTGCAAAAAAAAAGTTGGAGTTCCTAACTGCCTGATCATGGCCTGTAGGTCTGTGTTTTCTCCCAATAAGATGGAGTGCCTCTCAAGGGTTGCATGAACCTTGTTGCATCACGGCTGTGGACCAGTCTTTCAACCTCGAGATCATCCTGAAGCAGCTTGTTGGAGATTCTTCGTCCGTCTTTTGTAACGGGTTTGCCCTTTCGCAACTAGACATATCGTTTGTAGTCAAAGCCTTTTTGAAAATCTATTTGAAGCGGCCAGCGCTGATATGCCGAGCATTTGCATGAACTGTGTATAACTTTCCAATGGCAGAGTTCAATCGATGCCCAAAGCGTTGTAGTCTTGCCCATCCATTCAAATCAGTGTGTAACGTTCAGCTAAAATGGCTTTAACTAATGTTACACTAAATGAGAGCTCTTTCGCTTTGTGCCTGAGTGCTTCAAGAACCAGGGAGCAAGAATAAGACACCAGACCAATTTAACCAAACCAAAAGTGTATTATACAAAAAAAGGAAAACAAAAAGGTGCACCAACCAATAAAACTAATAAACAATATATACAAAATATACACAATGAAAAATGGAGTTGTAAGTGAGTGAGAAAAATGTCCAAAGTCCAGGTTATTGTATGTGTGAAAGGAGATGGATCGGCCTCACCAGAGATGATGGTATAATCCTCGGAGGCCGATGTCGGAGAGTGAGAACCGGAAAGAAGCAATGTAGACGGCAATAATCCCAATGGCGTGGAAATCCCGCAAAGCACAGTCTCCTTAATTCTCCTTAAACCTCCGCTCATACCAACCAGAACCAGCGCGCTGAAACCTCCAAACTCCCTCCACGAGTGTTTTTCCGGACTGGCTTTTATTTCCGTGTCAGGTGACCACGTCACCATTTTCCCGGGCCAACCGGCAACGTAGTCTCGCGAGAGTTTGAGAGCGGGAACCAATACACATTATATGTGTGTGTACAAACACCCTTGGTGGGCACAACCAATACAGTGCTGCAGCTGTCTTCATTTTAAGCCGACTTATGTACACTATAATTTGCCCTTATATGCAGTGCTACTTTGATATTGGTCTATCTGTGGTGATGCAGAAATATTGCTCGTCGCTGAGTCCCCAGGAGGCGAGTGCATATGCGAGTCTGGCTGCAATTGCTTCGCCAGTGTGATCCTCTGGAAAGTAGACCGTCTGGAGGCATAAGTTGACAAGATTCCAATCTTTGTCAATAAAGTGGACTGTCGGGCTCAAGTATGGTTCCGAGGTTCGACTAGACCAGAGGTCAGCTGTGGTCGCAAAATACGACTGACTTGCGTTGCTCCTCCACCCTGTCCCTAACTTCATTATAGCCGTGCATGAAAAATATTTTCGACTTCGGAGCTCGAATCGGGGGTTAATGACTGACAATTTTTCTGAAGCCCACGCTATCCACCATACTAAATGGCATTATGTACTTAGCCAAGAAGTTTGTAACAGCCCTAGTAATGTCTTTATGATGATTAGACTGTTTGTCAAAAGGTACTGTAGGAATGCAGCCATCTGTGTTTGCTTCATTGACTTTTTTGGTTTCGGTGTAGGGGAGGGGGATGGAGGTGGTGGTGGTGATAGTTTGGGGACAGGTTGGCTTAAACTTTTATGATGCCTCATCTTCTGACTCTCAGTATGTTCTATTGGGTGAAACTGCTTCAAATTTGTGGAACAGATTTTATGTGTACCCGCTGCTAGTCCGCACCACTCTCCGGCACATTTTGCAGAGCACCGAAACCTGAAGTTTATCCGAACTTGAGACAGGAAAGACTAATTCAGTAGTGTGGAAGTGGTTCGGCTTTTTATCAACTATTTCATCTGCCTTCTTACATATGGAAGCTTGTTCATCCACATCTGTATTGTGGTCAGGGGTACTCATTTTGTTGCTAAAACTTTCCACGACGGAGCTTAACCAACTACTGCTGAGCGCTGGCAGCGTGTCTGTGATGTACGTCATCACGCAATTCTGTTCTGCTCTTTCTGACGGCTGAGCACTGAACATCATTCAGTGACAAATGATGTATAAAATTATATACTCAGCAAAAAAAGAAACGTCCTCTGTCTTTCAACTGTTTCTACTTTCAGGAAAAACGTGTAAATATTTGTATGAACACAGTCAACACCATAAGACGTAAACTAAAAATGTTTCACAATGTGTCCCTGAATGAAGGGAGACTCAAAATCAAAAGTACCAGTCAGTATCTGGTGTGGCCACCAGCTGCTTGAAGTACTGCAGTGCATCTCCTCCTCATGGACTGGACCAGATTTGTCAGTTCTTGCTATGAGATGGAGGGATTGTGTGTTCCTGGTGTGACTCGGGCAGTTGTTGTGGCCATCCTGTACCTGTCACGCAGGTGTGATATTCGGATGGACCCATCCTGTGCAGATGTTACACGTGGTCCTCCACTACGAGGATGATCAGCTGTCCTTCCTGTCTCCCTGTAGCGCTGTCTTAGGCGCCTCACAGTACGGACATGGCAATTTATTGCTCTAGCCACATCAGCAGTCTTCATTCCTCCCTGCAGCATGCCTAATGCACGTTCACGCAGATGAGCAGGGACCCTGGGCATCTTTCGTTGGGTGTTTTTCACAGTCGGTAGACAAGTCTCTTTAGTGTCCTGCGTTTTTTGGAACTGTGGCCTGGTTTGGACATGTTCAGAGGAGAGATGGTGAATATATCGGTAGAAGGATCCTGAAGTTGGAACTGCCAGGCAGGAGGTCTAGAGGAAGACCAAAGAGGAGATTTGTGGATGCAGTGAGGGAGGACATGAAGTTAGTTGGTGTGAGAGAGGATGCAGAGGACATGGTTAGATGGAGGCAGATGATTCGCTGTGGTGACCCCAGAAAGGGAACAAGGATATACACACAGTGTACATTACCGATATTTCGATATACATTTGACTGTATTCAAATGTATATCGAAAATGTTTACAAATCACTGTTATTGAAGAAAATCCTATCGCGATATATATATTGATATCGAATTATTGTCCAGCGCTACGTAAACCAAAACTTAGTTAGTTTTTCCAAGTCAAAATATATTGAAAATCTTTGCTCGTAACACTTGGATTGCAAGTAACGCAGTTTGCAAGGTTTCACTGTATTTGTAATCCTTCCTCTTCTACATTTGTATATGAGACAGTACTGGAATAAATCCTGCTCCAATCTGAAAGAAATTATAAACTGGACGTGGAGTTTGGCATTCTTCCTGAGCATTTTTCATATCTCGTTAAATATTTTCAGTAGGATTAAACCTTAGTCTTTGATTAGGCTATTCCAAAACATTTAAGTTCCTCATGGCCTCTTTACCTTTCTGTTTAGTGTCATTGATCTGAAAGAAGGTTATTCTCTACACCCAGATTCTAATTTCTTTGATAAAATAGACAAATAAACACCACCACAAAACGCAATAGACGAAACACCACAATGCCATTCTTTATCTATAGCGTGTGTCTAACATCAGTTCTGAATGATGTTGAGATTCCCTTGTACTTCCTATAAACTGCTAAATTTCACAGTAATTAAAACAATAGTAAAATAAAACGGCAGCATCAACAACAATAAAAAAGCATATCTCCCGAACTGTAATGTTGCATGCTTATCCTGTACAGTCTACAAGTAAAACCAGTAAACCGAATTATTTTTTCTTGCTGTTGATGAGCCTGAATAAATTTTCTCAATCAGAGCATGTTGTAGCGTTCCATGGACAGTTTGTGTGATGAGCTATAGATTGAGCAAGTTAAATGATGGACATGTATGACTGCTTTCAGATTGGAGTTTACTTAATACTGAAAATACATATCAGTATTCAGACCTCAGACATAAATATATCCTCAAGCTCTATTCCTGAGTTTCATGAGACTTGTGCATACCAGTTGCAGGATGTCTAAATTTAAGCATTGTCTCAGGAATGCCTGATTCTGATGTTCTGATCTACTTAGAAGACGGTTCTGGTGTTAGCAGCTGTTTCTCTGAGGACTTGACGATTTGATAGTTCAGGACTGGAACTTTCTACAAGTCTACCTGAGTCTCCAATAACTACCTGGACTCCATTTTAACATCAATTAACATCAACTATTATAGCTGAACTGCCTGCCACCTAACACACTGTATAAATGCAGATCATTTCCTGCTATCTGTTTCACCCAGATGAGGATGGGTTCCCTATTGAGTCTGGTTCCTCTCAAGGTTTCTTCCTATTACCATCTCAGGGAGTTTTTCCTTGCCATTGTCGCCCGCCGCTTGCTCACCAGGGACTATCTGAACATTTTGATTCATTCACATTCCATACAAACTTAAATCATTCTTTTGATTGTGTAAAGCTGTTTTGAGACAATGTCAATTGTTAAAAGCGCTATACGAATTGAATTGATAAAATTGCACAGCAGTTTTAAGTCCGGCATCACAGTCTGACTATATCTATTGCTGAAGTTAATGTTTAGTCTTTTCTTATTACAGTAGTTATGCTGTCATGGCTGGTCCTGCTGCTGTCCCTGGTTCCACTAAATGTAGTACTAGGCCTTGTCCAGTACATTATAGTGAGCATACTAATTCATATTTTTCTCTCCCTCTGTATGTGGCGCTCCTGAGATACCAGCCTGATCCTTACTTCTGTTTGAAGTTCTCGTCATGAGGAGACCACTGACTGCTGTTGATAACCACGTATGGTGTGCCTAAAGATATAGTACATTTGGTAAGTGAGGATGGTTTTACTTAAAAACTATGAAGATAGCTTTGGACTGCATTGATGAACAGTTTTTCTGTGGTTTGTTACCGCAGTTGCTCTGGTGGTTTTGGGACTGAGGTTGCCATGAACAGTTTGTATCCAATTTTCCAGCTGTGACCAGTAGGTAACATCAACGTAAACTTAATTTTAGGTAAAACTTGGCTATGAAAGGGATTTATTGTCATGCTTGGTTCCCTTTTGAGTCCGGATCCTCTCAAGGTTTCTTCCTCACATCTTAGTTTTTCTTTGCTACCTTTAACTATACACATTGGGTATAGAAAATTATCATCCTGTCCCCTTTAAAACAATCACATTTTGTTGCTTTGCATTCTGAAATAAAGACAGAAGTTTTTATATCCAGCTGTATTTACTTAGTGCAACATTTACCATCCAAGTCAAATATATAACATGTCAGAAAAAAAAAAACAATTACTGATTTATAAAAGGATCAACCTCATCCTAAAAATGACTTGTAAACACGAACAGGTCAAGCTAATAACCTTCTCAGAGAGATTGAGATCTCAAATTAAATTCTTCGGCAACCAAGGGGTACTGTAAAACTAATAGGTCGTTAGTAAAACAACAAAAGGAAGGCATAGACAGGAACAATTTGAAATTTGATTACCTTATAAGTCTGTTGGTAGCACAGATACAGTAGCTTAAATTTGTCTCATTACTATTATCATAGTGGTAGAGCAGTAAAAAAATGTATATAGTATATTATAATGTCACAGCATTGCATTTAGGAATTGAAATGCTATTTATCTTTATATTATTGTATATTTAATTTATTGTCCAATTGTTTTGGCTTTAACTGCTCATAAGGTCCTGGTTTATATTTGGATGCATGTGCACTCTATGTTCTTAGTACTACTAGTTACTACTATGGTCTCGTTATTTCATCCAATTAGCATTCAAATGCACAGACAAAAATATTCTCGAAAAAACTTGTCTACAGTTGTAACATGACTTTGTCCAATTTGTGGAAGTTTTCACTCTCTGGTGAACAACAGTAATTATTGTATAATCAAAAAAACATTTTTGTTGCTGTGACCTTGCTGTTATGTTGCTGTGACCTTGAAAGTATATTTATTGTTACAATTTTGATTATGAACATTTCAATATTTTGTATTTTTCTAGGATACAGAATCAGGACCTTCAGGAATTCTTGCCAGTCCAACCTGCAAGATGTCCCTGATGGAAATTCAGTCTTCCTGAAGGCATTGCAAATCAACATATTCCTTGAGGGCAAAATTATGACATTAATCCCCCCTCTTTTGGCTAATTTACTCTTTGCACCTTCATTATGCCAAATGTATGTTGAACATCTTTGTTTTTATTCTGCAAGTATTCTGGCATATTGATCGTGAAAAACTAAAACCTAAAATGTTTGCCTTAAGCAAGAAGCTGTAGACTTTTTGGTGACCATTGACAGCATTAGTTCAAATGCAGCCAGGGGACAGAACGACCCAAAATGTGTTGAAAGCTTGTGTGAAGTTGCTGAAGATTTTCTCTTTTTGCCTCTGGAATTGCAAACTTTTCAAGATGTTCATTATTCCAGTAGTCTGGTCAGAGCCATCTTATTTATTCTGGGTATTTATGATGGTTTTGCATGGAAAATTAAAATTTTAAGGTATCATGGTCATGCAGCATTAAGTAACAGTATTGACCATGTTACCTAGGTTTTTCAGAGTTTCTGTTTGCGAATCAGTGACAGCTTTTGGAGGAGTGGTTAAATAAGCACTAAAAATAATGTGAAACATTGAATTAAAGTTGTAATAGCGGTAGTAATTTTAGTTATTCTTCTAGGAATAAGGCTGAGAACTACTGCCTTACATCACAGTGTAAGGCAGTGATTTGTCTTTACAGTAGAAAGAGGTAGAACATTTTGCCTGGTAATTGATTTTTTTCAACAACCAAAAAAACAACTGTATATATAAATAATCAAATGAAATGGGGAAAAATATATTTAAAGAAAATAAAATTTTTATATTTATGTATAATGTTTTATAAATATATAATGTATTTATTAATTGTAATTATGTATTACATTGTGATGCCCATGGTCCTGGTAATTTAATAACTCTTGGTTATTATTCAGAAATATTGTATATATTCCATGATTATTTATTGATTTGATTGATTGGCATTGCGCTGTACTAAAATGGTTTCAACATTGTCAAATGCTATGATGGGAATACACTGGGAATGCAGAGATAGATATCTTTATGGTCAAAAGTGGCAGCAGTATTGTTGAATCTGGTCTAGTGTACTACCACGTGGCAATTTATTGCAAAGTAATGGCCGACATGAGGGAATTGGATATGTTAAGTACTGTATGAGCACTAAGTGCGTTTTTGTTTTCTACAGCCATGGTACTGTATTTATGTCAGTATTTTTATTTTATACATTTAATCGACACGTCATATCTTCCTTCTACTTTCCTTTTCAGTTGACTGGTTTAGGTTTGCATATTGCTGTTTATGGTTCAGTTTTAGGAAAGAATTTGATTGCCAGTTAACATACGAGACCTCTCAGTCCTATTTTGCATTGTTGAGGGGGTCAGATGTGCAGAGCAGATCAGAAAATTTTTTATTTAATTGTCTGAATAGAGTGAATAAATGGTTTGAAACAGTATTTTGTGCTTATTCAGAACTGGTGCTGTTTACATTATCATTTGATTTCATTAGCAGGGGAAATTAAGAAAACTTTTGAAGAAAATGTGGGGAAAATATAATTTTTGTAAATACATAAGTATCCAATTAATTAATTTTGGATATTTAGTAAGGAATTTCTAACACTGCAATTTTTGTTTATTTTTAGTAAAACTATTGTTTGGGTTAACTATTGTTATATTGTTAGGCACTGATAACCGTACAATTGATAGTGTCAAATCATTGCAACAAAAATTAGAAGAAGAAAAAATTCACTCTGTAAACAAGCAAGGTCTTGAATATGACCAGTGTTGTGGGTAATTGTCTCCCATGTTCAGTCTCAGTGCGCATGCGTCTGAAAACCTGTCCAAATCTACCTGGCCCTTTGTGAAAAAGTAATTGCCTAAAGCTAATAACTGGTTGTGCCACCCTTTGTGGCAACAATTGCAAGCAAGTGTTTGCGATAATTGGGAAGTCTTTTGCATCGCTGTGGTGGAATTTTGGCCCACTCTTCTCTGCAGAATACAGGTTTTGGAGGTTGGAGAGGTTTTTTAAAAATATGAATAGCCTGTTAAGAGTCATGCCACAGGATTTAAGTCTGGACTTTCACTAGGCCACTTTTTTTGAGCCATTCGGAGATGGACATGCTAGTGTGTTTTGGAGCATTGTCCTGCTATGTAACCCCAACTGCCCTTCAGCAAGGATCCTGAGGCATCCAGAGAAGGATCAGCTCAACTTTCGCCCCCTATATTCTCTTCATGTTGAATCATGAACAATGACATTTACTGAAGCAAGTGAGGCCTGTAGATGTTTTGGGTTCTTTATTGGGCTCCTGAATGAGTTGTCATTGTGCTTTTGGAGTAATTTATTCCTCCTGGAAAGCTTCAAGTTTTCTTCATTTGTAGATAATCGCTCTTAGCCGTGGGTTCCTGTAGTCTCAAAGCCTTAAAGAGGTCCTATTATGCTTTCATGCAGTGTGTCACGTAGCTGCATGTGAACTACGTCGCGAACAACTTGCCAACTCTTGTTAATTTGACCGAGCATTCATGCAGAGTTCACTTCAACACTTTGTAATAAAAAAAACAATAACGAGCACACAATCCTTTTTAACTGTTTATTCTCCACCATTCACCAAAATTGAACTTAACACTCGCGATATGCGCATGCCCCGATGGGGAAAAAAATGCATCACACACACGCGAAGTGCGCATGCGTCTTGCCCTTCTACGGCAAAAATGCATCACACACTTGCGAAGTGCACATGTCCCTTGCCCTTTCCCTGACCTGCCTTCAAAGGGACAGCCGGGAAAGAGCGGGGGGAGGCGTAGTAATGGTGGACCAGTGCTGGCCACCATTGAAATGGTATTGAAATTTATTTAATTTCCTTATAGTAGGATCTGATGCGAATTACTATGCGAATGTCCTGATTCGTAAATATGCCAGCGTCTTATTTAAAACGTAAAAATGTGTCACCATCATCAGAAGACATGAATGAACTATATATATTATTTATATATATATATATATATATATATATATATATATATATATATATATATATAAATCATTAAGTAAATATTCTTTTATGAACACGAAGTGCTTCGGGCTTTTTAGAATAAGAAATTGTGTCCAGCATTGAATAATTATTTCATCCATTATTTGACCATGGCTGGAAATAATAACTGGAATGTGATTCTGAATTTATGACTGAAATAAAGCCGTCTGTCGCCGTGCGGAAACCCGCTGCTCGTACTTTCACTTTACAAAAGGCAACGTTTTTATCAAAAGACTGATAAACGCATGTTGTACAGTATATACAACGCGACAGCGCACTCAGTTACTGTAATCCCTCTTCTCACCTTTGATGTAGGTGTGAAGTTATCAAACCGGTTTCGCGGATGGGGGAATTGGCAGAATTGAGGCATTTAAAACTATTTAACAAGACTGAGCAGACGTCTCTGCCTAAAATTTCGCCAGCAAAACATAGAATCAATAGAAGTAAAATGTTTAATGGTATCAGACTTTATAATTACTCTAAAGTAATTATATACAAATCTGTACAAAATTAATACAAAATAAAGTAAAAATAAAACAAATTAACCTGCACTTTAAACGTTAATAATAACTTCTCAATTATTAAAGCTTCTCCGCTTTTTTTTTAATGTAGGTCGTTACAGCCCGTTAATTCATGCTCGTGTAATGATGAGATGGACAAACTGATCGATGCCCCCGTTCTTTTATTTGCTGCATTGTCGGGCTATAGTACAAACTTTCGGGTGAACCCTGCACTTAAATCCAACTAAATCCTAGCTTACATCGCGTATTCGCGTTCAAACACACCGGAATGCATTACCCACAATTCATCTCCCGCACTGGGCTACACGTCTGTAAACAGCGGTCATAAATCAATGTCTCTCCCCCGCTACACTGTTTTAGCGGCGGGGTGGGGGGAAGAGTATGTCTGCATTTTTATCTATAAATCGCATGCGTTTATCATCCTTTTGATCAAAACGCTGCCTCTCATTAAGTGTAAGTGCGAGCCGCGGGTTTATACGCGCCGATAAATTAATTTTGAAGCATCTTTTTTAGGCCTAAATATTTTTTTTTATTAATGGCCAGATGTATTACGAAGTGAAGACCTGTTTAGTTGTTCTCTGCATGGTCTATCTGCGCTGAGAGTTTGTGTCCGCGCGCGCGTCTCATGCTGTACTGTAGGTGTGTATATTTGTGACATTATCTTCTCCTTCAAACATGCTTCCAAGCAACCAACCCACCCTGGCCTCCAAACTCAGAAGGCTACGTGTCGTAGTCGATAACTGCTCATTTGATCTGCTGGTTACCACGGGGCGTCGACTGTTGATCAGTGTAAAGTAGTCTGAACAAGAACTTCCCCAAAAATAGTGTAAATGTCTGCAACAAACACTAATTAAATTCTTAACATTTTAATGGTTAAAGACAAACGTATAAATTAGATTTTCTTTATACATATTTTCATTATATATATAAACTCATGCAAGGGTACTTGTACTACGCTGAAGTACCATTTAAAGCTATTTATTCATTTCCCTTTTATTTGCTTACTTACTAGAGAATGCTTTAGTAAAGGGCTCTGAAACAACGGCAACGAAACAACGGTTTCTTTGTCCGTTTTTTGCATTGAGTTTAATCATGCAGCAATTTTAGTATTCATAGCAAAAGCAACCCAACAGTGTGATTAAAGTACCCGAAATAACACTGAATTTTGACCCAACATAATCAACCCAACGACATGTTTACAGAAACCCAGCATTTTTACTACTACTAATGAATGGAGGAAGCGCAGTCAAAGCCCGGGGATTCTGCGTGCTGTCACGTTGTATTCAGCGAGTAGTACACATTTTTGTTTTTTTCATTTCATGTCTGTACTTTTATCGATAAACCCGCTCGCAGATATGAGCAGATTTATCAGCCTTTTGATCAAAAAGCCGCACACGCAACTCATTTTCATTTTGCACAAAGCTGTTTATTGTTTAGTGTATATTTAAAGCGCATAAACACAATAAAACAATTTTGTTTTAGGCTAACATATCATACATTTTTGTTACATTAGTTGTACTTCGTCTTTTTGCACAGGTGCATTACAATAATATAAGAATAATGACAATAAATTCGGCGCACTACTACTAATAATACTGAATGGAGAAAGCACAGTTAAAGAAGTATCATTGGAGGAGAGAAGAAAATGAAGAATAAATACATATCAGTATTTACAGTTTGAGCTCGACACGTTTATGAGCTCTGTCGCTTGCTGTCAATGGGTGCCTAAGAGAGAGAAGACATTTTTGGCTTCAGTAGACACACAATACTTCAGACTGAAACATGACTGCCCCCTACAGGTAATGAAGGGCATTTTCACAGCTTCTGAAACACGACTGCCCCCTACAGGTAATGAAGGGCGTTTTCACAGCTTGCCGCGTACAGCTGCGGCAAGTCGCGGGATACCTTTTCACGAAATGAGCTAAATGGGCAAAAGCTTAGTGAACACGTCAAGCAATAATTCTTTTAATTAATGTAAAACTTAAAAGTACTTTTTCTTAGGTGCATTCAGTAATCTCTAACAGAGCAAAGTATCTAATGTGTTATCTCAAACAACAGTTTATTTACTCTGTTTCGTGACAATGCAAGTCTTTTAAGGCTGTGAGTTCTTCGAGGAGATTCTTATGTTGATTTTCCAGCACAGCGACACGATTCTCCAGATATCTTATCCACTCTTTCTTCTTCCGCCGGAATTCCCGTGCAGCTTCCCTGGAAGCAATAGCAAAGACCCTTCAACTGTGCATGATCACATTAAACTTCATTTCAAGAGCCAATTCAGTCAGGGGAAAAAAAAAGAGCTTTTTAGCAATATAATTTAAATTTAGACTGAAGCAAACTGGCTGGTTCTTGATGGAACAGGCAGTGTTCCCTCAAACCCACCAATCACATAATTTCTTATAAAAATCACTTTAGTTTTTGTCCTCTGGGATAACATCATTATAAAAATAATTTTTACTAGATTTAAAACTATTTATTTTAAGATTGCAAGTGAAAGTATTG
Organism: Channallabes apus; assembly: GCA_030522415.1. Classification (NCBI taxonomy): domain Eukaryota; kingdom Metazoa; phylum Chordata; class Actinopteri; order Siluriformes; family Clariidae; genus Channallabes; species Channallabes apus. The sequence goes on along the minus strand of CM060111.1, from coordinate 5,816,948 downwards.
CATCCAAATAATTTTTATTAAAAGTGATTCACTGAGGCAGGACAGAGCCCCAAGAGGTTTCCAAGAATCCATCGTCAGTTCTGTTCACTGCTGTATATTAATAGGATCAGCCGATTACGTCGTAGCAGCAGAGTGCATAAAGTCATGCAGGTAGGTATGCATAAAGGTATTCTTACATCGAACATTTTTAAAAAATTGTGATCTTAATGAATCTGACAGTGGGCTTGTTGTATAATGGACTGTTCTGAGGTCAAGTGCAGTTACTGTAACTGTCCAGTTTTGTTTAACCTGTGCACATTAAAACCTCAGATTCCTGTTGGCTGACAGGGTAGGAATGTTATAAGACATAACACACTAAACATTGAGAAAGATGAACTAAAACAGAATGTCATAAGATGCTTTCTGCTCACTTTAGCTATAAATAGTGCTTACAGTATTTAATTGACCAAACTCTTCCTCTCTGCTCAAGTCAGTCTGGCCATTTTCCTCAGATCTCTCTGATCTGGTTAACTGCTGCTCACTGGATGTTTTTGCACCATTCTGTTGGTTATAATGTTTGTGAAAATCCCAGATCTGCCATTTCAGAAAACTAAAATCAATATGTTGTTGTTAGTCTTTCGGCTGCTCCCGGCAAGAGGTCGCCACAGTGGACCACGTACAAGCTTGGCCCCTTTTTTATGCAGGATGCCCTTCCTGATGCAACCCTCCCATTTTATCCGGGCTTGGGCCCAGCACTGTATCCAGGATCAAATTTCTGTATTTATTATTATTTTTTTTAATCCCTCATTGTCCCTGATGTTAGATGTTAATATCAATTGAAGCTCTTGAACTGTCCCCATATGATTTTAAGCATGTACTGCTGATCCATGATTGGCTGACTGCACATGTGAAAGAGTGTACAGTATGTGCTACAGAACCAAGTATCCATCTACTGCCTAACTAAACACTTCACGTATCCAAGATTTATAAGATCTTATTAATGCCACAGTAAATAACTTTAATGGACAATTTTTAAAACATAATAAATTATTTTTTATCTGAAAAGAAAAATATGGCAAGCTCGTATCTTACTACTGCAACAAAAAATGACGAGCATTACAAATTTCTGGCAGTGCAAACCTGAAATTGACAATAAATAAACAATAAGTAATAGTTAAAGAAGGAAAAGACGATGTGTAGAAACTGCCTTGAACAACTAAAGGCACTGAGTTGATGGAAATGAAAACATTGTGCATAAAATTCATTCATTAGAACTGTTATACACTGAAAACTTGGGCCTCAGTTTTTGTGCAACATGCACTACAATAAAACCAGTAGCGATATGTAGTGTGCTCAGTTTAGAAGTAGAGTAATCTACCTGTTCTTTTTCATACGGAGCTCCCTCTTGCGTGCGGCCTCCTCAGGAAGATTCTGAGAGCTGTGCGGAGGGCTTGATGAGCTGTCCATCGCTACACCATGCTGCAGGCTGACCGTGGGAGAACAGGTCTGAAGTGCTGACACATCTCCAGTAGCAGCTAGAGTAACCCACACACCAACAAATAAAACCACCGTCAAGTGCTTGTCCTATATTTGTTTAGACAATTTTACACTTATTTTATACCTGAACATATGACCTAATGTGCCAATGATGACTGAATTATGTGAGCCCTGTATTTTTTAATAAACAGCAAAGGAATGGATATTGATGTACAAAGCCAACTGAAAAAAAGAAAACAGTACAAACCATAAAAGTGAATTCAAAGCATTTTTAAAGAAGGGACAAGAAGACAACAGGGGTACTCCAATACCATGGTAAACCCGTGCTTCACATAATATTTTGAAGATTTAAAGTATTAAACATCGTTATTGAATCAATCAATTAATTAAAGATTTGAAACTGATTGTGCACAGACTGTTTTTGTCAAGTTGATCATTATAAAAAAAATTAAAAAAAAAGAATTAACTGGATTTTTCAAAAAGTCTTACATTCCTGGTCTCTGTTGGAGCTGTAGACGGCGGGTGCTTGAACACGACGCCGAGCAGTATTTTTGACTGACAACACTTCTGCAATCATTATAGACATCGGTGGAGATGTATAACGCTTATGCAGGTTTTTCCTGGAACACAAAAATTTGTCTATGATTTCTTAGTATAGTTAAGCTATGAGCATAATAAAATGCAAACTCTTTTACCCATTGGAGCTGCCTGGAACGAAGATATCTTCTGCATACGTCTCATTTTTACAGGCCATTGATGCTTCCTAAAAAGACATTCAATGTTATTTTTAAAATTCAATGTTGTAATCGAATCACAATAGACACTATATTCTCACCTGGTAATGCATCCATAAAGTCTACCACTACACATAAATGTTTGTCTGAGAACAGAGTGCTCAAGTAGATTTCTATATACAGTGGAACCTCGGATTGCATGTAACGCGGTTTGCAAGTGTTCCACAAGACGATGTACTGTAATATGTATTACAGATGTAAATGTAATACATTTTTGACTTGAAAAACAAGCAAGTCTTGGTTTACGAGTACCAAGTATCATGTATTATGCATGCGCTTCTTGTTTTGATGCCAAGTGTCACATGATCACAACTGAGCCAATGGTTTTTCTTTCTCACGTGCTTCAGAATTATGGGTAATCGTCTCCCCTGCTGGGTCTTAGTGCGCGTCTCTCAATGATATAATCAATATCCATGCGCGCATGTACTTTTTACAATAACACTGACCACGTGTGCACGTAAAACTTTTATTTTGTGTTTGTATGCGTGTGTGTACAGCATGTGGACTGTTTATTAGACTGTAACACACGTGTGTGCAGCGCCCATGTAAAGCAAAAGCAAGTCTAGCCAGGGGTAGCTCAGTGGTTAAGGCATTGGACTACGGACTATGGTTCGGAAGATCCCAGGTTCAAATCCCACAACCACCAAGTTGCCACTGTTGGGCCCTTGAGCAAGGCCCTTAACCCTCACCTGCTCAGATGTGTAATGAGATAAAAAAAAGAAAAGTAAGTCGCTCTGGATAAGAGCGTCTTCCAAATGCCTCTCATTAGAGAGGTTAAAGATCCATTTTCTCTTTCTGATGAGAAGAGGGCAGGGTCTCATTCCTCCTCTCGTCTTATTTTAGCTTCATACACACACACACAAGAGCGCACTAGCAAACACTTATCTGTCGGGATTTATTTTTACTTTTTTCAAAGGTAAATAAAGTGCAGGTTAATTTGTTATTGGCGGGATAACATGGTATTTGTACTGTTGTTTAAAAGCAATATTACACCAGAGGTGGTGCTGAAAACCCTTCCCATTAGGAGCATTATAACATGCGCTAACTAGGAGTATTCTGAGGAGGAGGTGAAGGCCTGTAACTCAAACATCATAGAGCATTGCAAGAGGAAGGAACGGCACGTGCCCCAATCCCAACCATACTGTAAGTAGGTAAGGGAGGAAGGCGTGGCTTCCTCTTGCAGTGCACTATGATTTTGAGCATCTATTTTAGATGTTTATATTTTAACAACTGAATGTCAGTGTAGGTTTTATGTAAGTTGTACACACACATATATATATATATAAAACACTGTCAACTTGCCATCTGCAATCTGTTAAAAACAAAACAAATGTTGGTATGGTTTTATATATAATTATAAGAAAAACATCAAATGAAAGAAGCGTTTTAGCTTTTATCCGATGAATCGGGGAAAAAATCGCCCAACTAATCGATTATCAAAATAATCGTTAGTTGCAGCCCTAAGTGAATGTTTTAAAGGTAACATGATAGCACACTGGGGTAGATTATTTTAGATATACTGCATGCATGTATGGTCAGGTATACATATATATATATATATATATATATATATATATATATATATATATATATATATTTAGCCAGAGTGTGAAGTCTGTTCTAATCCACGATGTTTCCATTAAACAGTTATATTGCACCATATTATACAAAGCAATATCAGGTGTTACTATGTCAGAATTAATGTATTTAATTGGGTGTTTCATTTTATGTCACAGGTTCTTATTAGATCAAAGTTCTAATTCCATAAATCTATGGCATTTATTATGTTATAAGAAAACAAGTTAAAAGAACCATAAAACCAGGTCATCCTGGCAACCGCTAAATCTGTGTTCGAGGTTTTTCACAGGAAAGGCCAGTAAGCACTGTGATGTCAGGCCACTCCGTGCAGGCACTTCTCACACACACTGTGCATACCGCATAGGGTGCACCAACTGTGGAGTGCGCATAACAAGGGGGCGGGGCAGCGGAACTCATCTGGGCTGGATGGTCATTTAAGCACAGCCTTTAAAAAGGCCCCCCATCACTTCCACCTGGTGAGTGAAGAGAACTTGAACTTGACCTTACACGTGTCTCCTGTCTCCCTAGACTCAACTTCATCTGACTCCTGCTCGTCTAGGAAAAAACTGCTGGCTGCCCACCTTCACATATGCTTTGCTGTCTCTGCATACATTGCGCCAGCTGCTCAGCACCGCTGGTCTCTCCTGCTCTGCACAAACATGTGCGCCTCTGACACCACGCCTACTGAGCTTCAACCCCCCGAACGACGACATTCACCAAGATGCCTGTCTTGCCTGTGCTTTTACCAAGCGTAACTTAACCAAAGAACTGCATCGTTTTTGTTTGCTTGAGAAGTGTTCACTGTTGTTGAGACGTTGACCACTGCATCCTGTATGATCTGTACGTGGGATACATTTGTGTGTCTGTTAAACAGCTAAATATTTTCAAAATGCAGTTTTACACATGCTCACTGCGTGGTTTAAAATACCTCATAAGGTGGAAAATCTTGAGTGGTGATAGACTGCAAATCTGTGTAAACAAGTAGAGAAGGATCTGCTGTATCCATTTTTACTGTAAAATAAAAATTTTTAAATACATTTATAAAAATTTTAGTACACTAAGCATATACAAGTTTGTGTATATGTAAATATATAATGTAAACCACACTGATTTACGGTATACATATGCACATTCAGAAATATATAGAGTTGGGGCCATATGTATTTGGACAATGACCACATTATATGACTGGTTAAGTAATGTTACAGGCCTTTCCATTGTACTGGGTTGGTAACATAGATATCTAACCAAACATCGACTAGCAGAAAGACAAGATTTTGCTTGGAAATTCGATATGGTGGACAAGGAGGTTGCTTGAGCATCAGTGGTAGTTTTAAAAAAAAGAAGAAAAATGTCCAAAATACTAATATTCACAACACTGGTGGATGAAAGTAGTACTAAGGAAATTGAGGATGATGTCATTTTATTTTGATTTACTTCTCATCTCCCATACCTGCAATGTCACACAATGACATGTAAGTGGATGGTGCTGGAGCTCTTACCTTAACTGATGAGATTCAGAGGTTCAGACCAAGTGTGATCCATTCACTCTGAAGTTCTTGATTACCAACTAAACCTGTCAAACAGTCACTTTCCTGTGATGTCATGTGTTGCGCCATTTTACTGTGATGTCATATGTTGCATCACTTTACTTTGATGTCACGTGTTGTGTAATTTTACTGTGATGTAGATTCCTGTTTTTGAAAAGTTTACTGTGCTTTTCTCGTTTGCATCTGCATTGAAAAAATACTGCTTATAATAGTATATGTGATAACTGATTTTTCATTACATCTACATTAAAAACGGCTTGTTTAACAATCCTTAAGCAATAGTTCCGAAATTGAACCTTGCAATTTCATGGCCCCTCCTCCAAGTAGTTCTTGGTCATCCCTGTGCATCCCCATATACAAAATGCCCTTGAAATCCCTAGAAATGCCCCTTCTATCCATCCATCCATCCATCCATGATTCTGTTTAATGAGAATGCAATGTCACATTACTGCCAAATTCTCAAAAGGAGGCAAAAGCAAGTGTCATTAGAATGGTTCCGCATTATAGTCATGCAAAAAGTAGAAGATTCCAGTAACCAGAGACTCAGTCAGAGAGGACTGATTCTGATAGTGTATGTGTGTGAAAGTCGTCCTACACAGTAGCCCCACTGCTCCTGGTTCTTCTCTCATCTAACACCAATCATGATTCTTTTCAAAGTTTAAGCGCAGGTTAATTTGGTTTATTTTTACTTTATATTTAAAAATGTTTTTTATATGAATATTTTGGGCTGTGGAACGAGTCATCACAGTTTCCTTTATTTCTTATAGGGAAATTCGCATTGATATGAATGCTGTTAATTGGTGATTTTTGAGGCTGGTGACTCTAAATGAACTTCTCTGCCACAGAGGTAATTTTTGGTCTTGCTTTCCTGGGATGGTCTTCATGAGAGCATGGTACTTGATGGGTTTTTCAAATGCACTTATGCACAATACTTGCAAGAACTATTCCAGAAAGGCCGACCTCTGTATATTAAAATAACAACTGGCTGTTGTTGTTACATAATTACATAATTCTATATGTGTTACTCCAGGGGGTTTTATGCTGCATAACACACCTGTATACAGTATTTGGTAAGCATCAATGAAGTTGTTTTGCCTAAAGTTGAATCCTGAATTAAAGAATAAGTTGAATTCTTGAAAATGACGGTTCAGTTCTGTTAAAGAAGAATGCACCTCAAGGAGGTTTTGCGATGATTTGCGCATGCGCGCCCAGTAGAAAATGAACGAATCACGCTCGGAGACGACTCGTTCATCTGAGTCACGTTAAAGATTCGTTCAAAAAGAACAACCCATCACTAGAAGACTCAAAGATATATCGCGCGGAAACACAGTCGCGCATTTCACTGAGAACTCATTTGGATTATGATTAAATTAGCATGTTTGTTTAGGCGTCGGTCCAGATTTAACCGTATTTGGGTCCGAATGCGGCCGGAGTCCGTCTATTGAGTACCCCGGGTGTAGGATAAGAAATGTCGCCTATCATGTGGCGCCATCTCCTGGCCATAGTTATTCATTAAAATTAGTTGAACTGAATGAGCGTCCTACCGTTAATGTATTATACATTTAGTATACTAAACTAACATTTTAACAAGTTTTGAAATATAAGTTGAAGTATGTATGTATGTATATATATATATATATATATATATATATATATATATATATATATATATACACACACATGTTGAAGTGTGTGTGTGTGTGTGTGTATATATATGTGTATGTATATATACACACACACCCTCTTGAGACCTGAATGTATATGAGGCCATGACATTTTCTCCCCAACTTCATAGTCTAATATATATATATATATATATATATATATATATATATATATATATATATATATATATACTTCTACCATCCTCATATGAGGACTGTTGGGTATAATTATTTTGACCAACATCCCCCTGGTTGAAGACTGATTACATTTACTGAATAGTTATCAGCTATGAATAAAGAGAAACAGTAGAAATTGACATAGTCATCACAGTGACAGTAGGTATGTCTGTGGGTGTGTAGATGGGTAGATAGATATTTTACGTATATAGCAAGATTGAACTTTTTTAATTCAAGACTATTGCTTAGGTATTGTTAAGCAGTTCTTAATGTAAATATAATTCGAGTAAATCATTATCACATCTATCATTACACCGCTAATATACATGAAGTCTTACAAAAAGTAGTCGTGTTGTCTGGATTTGTCCAGAAAATCATCCATTACCAGCGATTAAACCGATTATTTTGCACAGATTTATTACTTTCATTCAACAAGTTCGAAAAACTGCGTTGGGTAGTGGGTGACGTCATGGTTTCACTCGGGGAAACCGGTGTTATGCTCTAAAATGCCCCCCTGCCACGGATTGCATAATCTCTTTCGAATATTATATTAGAACATAAATTCATAGATTTATGGTTTACAAATTACACGAAACGAATTTTGATTATAAAATATACATGTTGTATAGGGGAAAAATATAAATGATAAATGATTTTTTTTTTTTTTCAAATACAACATGTATATTTTTATATTGCTTATTTTATAATAAAAATCGTTTCATGTAATTTTTCATCATAAACAATGATTATTTAGTGTAATATGATGAATACAAGTGTTAGTTTTGTATTAAATGACAAACCCCTGTGCCATAAAATAAACATTTTGTATATGACAATTTTTATTAATGGTCTCGACGGCTTTCACGTGCCTAGGGTTAATTATAATAGCAATAATATATTTGATAAGAATAAACCTATGAATTTATGTTCTAATATAATATTTGATAGAGATTATGTAGGGGGGGGGCAATCCGTGGCAGGGGGGCATTTTAGAGCATAACACCTGTACAAACGAAAAGCTCGCAGTAACGGTTCGAAAACAAACAAAAACAAACAAAAAAATAACGGTTCGAAAACCGGAAGCCACGTCACAGTAAGTTTAATCGTGACGTCACAGCAGAGTGACGCTACACATTCAGTGAGTATTGATAAGAGCTTCGGTGCGAACGGGTCACTTTGGGTCTCCTGAAATCAGTTAAGGTAAGAGTTCATCTTCCACTGACATGTCAGGGTGCAACATTATGATCTGTAGTGTCCTCCTTCCCACCAGTGACGTTAATCATTTTATTGTGGACATATTTTCCATTGTTTTGGTTATTTTTGTGGAACATAAAAAAATATAAATTAGGCATCTTTATTAGCATCTTTAGAAAATGAGGATCTAATTTAAAAAGCATGTGGAAGTCAAAGTCTTTAACTATGTTAGCTTGTTTTCTCTGTTAATGTCAGGTTCGATTAGACTCAGTTACAGGATCTAACATTATATAACTATCAGTGACAATAGTTGATTGATTTGATTTGATTGATTGATTATTATCTTAAATTATACTTAAATGATTATAATATATATATATGATTATACATAAATTATAAGTAAATTCATGAAGCAAAGCAGATGGAAGTGTAAACCTCCAGCTTTAATTCAACAAGCTTACAAAATGCTGCATTGACCATTTAGAAATTAGATATTTTGTACAAAGGCCCTCTATTCCACTTAAAAGTATGTGGACCAGTCACCGATAAGATTACGTGACCAGGTGCAGCTTGTTTCCTCAGTATTTCATGACAAATTAAGGACATAAAAGGTCTCAAAATGATTTCCAAGTGTTGAATTTGCATTTGGTACTGTAGCTGATCATAGGAAATAGCAATATGCCGTTCAAAGAGGTTCTGATACAAGTGAAGGAGGACATCATTAGGCTGAACAAACAAAATAGCCTATCAGGGAAATTTGTTCTAACAGTAGAAACTTCAGCGGTGCACAACTCAACTATGTTAATCAACTTAAATGGAAGGAATGCAACAGTGATCTCAACAACAGCAAACATGCATGGAAGACCAATATGATTATGATTACAGAATTATTTCCTTGGATATGAAAACCTTCCTTTTATGTCCTTTACATCACCTGACCCAGTCATGGACACTCTGGATGAGGTAGCTGTATTGATGTCTACAATCAAGAGACACTTTAATGAGAATAAATACAGAGGGTGTACTTGAAGATGCAAAAAAACAATGGTAACACTCAAGAACAGAAATGTTGGAAAATGGTTTACAAACTAAAAGCAGTCTGCAAAGTACTTGGATCCATTTATTAAGAACTATTCCTATAGCTTTCACTTTCATTTATAATAATCATGATAATAATCACTGTCCAAATATTTACGGGCCAATATATTTCTGAATGTACAGATGTATTAATCATGCAGTTTACATTTATACAGTATATGCACAAACCTATATACGCAGTCATGTTCTTCTTATAGTTTACTAAAAATACAGTTTTAATATTTGTTTATGAAATGTTTGTTTATTTTACAGTTAAAGAAATACCTTCATGGATACACAAGATCCTTCTCTTCTATTTTATACAGAATTGAATTCAATCACCACTCAAGATTTTCTACCATATCAGGTATTATAAGCCCTGCAGTGAGCATGTGCAGAATTGCGTTACACAGTGATTGCAATTTGATATTTGCCGCTTATATTTTTTTACGCACTAATTATAAGTTATTTAAATATTTTTATTGTTTTAAATATTTTTTATATTTAAAATAATAAATATAAAAAATACAATAGTTTTGCACTAGTCTAGTGACATAGGGCGCATATTTTCTAAATGAAACCAATTATTTATATAGGAATCCTCTAGAGCAGTCTGTTCTCAGAGATAAACATTTCTGTGTACTGGTAGATTTCATAAATGCCTTATCAGGTGAGAATATTGTGTCTATTGTGATTCCATTACAAGACTGCTTTTTCAAAAATAATAAAACATTGAATGTCCTTTTAGGAAGCATCAGTAGCCTGTAAAAATGAGACGTATACAGAAGATATCTTCGTTCCAGGCAGCTCCAACAGGTAACAGATTTGAACAGAAAAGTTTGCTTTTTATTGTTTATAACTTAAGTATACTGTCAAAAATCATATCAGACAAATTTTTGTGTGTTCCAGGAAAAACCTGCATAAGCGTTGTCCATCTTCACCAGTGTCTATGATGATTGCAGAAATGTTGTCAGTTAAAAATACAACTTGGTGTCAAGCACCCGCCGTCTACAGCTCCAATAGAGGCCAGGAATGTAAGACTGTATTTGAATAATCCAGTAATAAAAAATCTTGGGGCTAGTGCTAGAGACGTTTCAGTACTAATTATTATTATAATTATAATACGCTTTTTTTTTTATTGTATCAGTTGATTAATAGTAATGCTACCATGCTATGGTTTAAATGATTGTTTTGCAGTATGAGAAACGTAAATTGACAGCATTTACTATGTTGTCATGTATTTGTAATTAATCAGTAAACATGCAGTAAACTGATATGGGTATATGTCCAGTATGTAACAACTATCACAGTGGGTGAATGGATGCACCAGTACATCTTAAAAAAAAGGGGGGGGGGGGTATTTAGTCTATCTAATAGCAGGGCAAGAAAAAAATATTTTAATCAAAAAAACACATTGTAGGTTTATTGTAATGGGAGTACCCCTGTCTTCTTGTTGTTATTGTCTCTGCTTAAACACAGCTGATCAAACTAGTCACATACTGTAATTAACGTTCCCTTCCTGAAGCAACATGCGTGTGGTAGAGCCGGATAAAAGTGCAGTACAGCATGACCGTGCTTGGGAATCACTGGTGTAAATAATTTTATAAACAATCATATTAATTAAAAAAATTGCTCTAAATTCACTTTTATGATTTGTGCTGGTTTGTACACCTTCTCTTTTTATCCATTCCTTTGCTGTCTTATCATTGGCACATTAGGTCATATGTTAAGGTATAAAATAAGTGGAAAATTGTTTGTGTGTGGGTTACTCTAGCTGCTACTGGAGATGTGTCAGCACTTCAGACCTGTTCTCCCACGGTCAGCCTGCAGCATGGTGTAGCGATGGACAGCTCATCAAGCCCTCCGCACAGCTCTCAGAATCTTCCTGAGGAGGCCGCACGCAAGAAGGAGCTCCGTATGAGAAAGAACAGGTAGCTTACTCTACTTCTATACTTAACACACTGCACACTACAGTACATATCGCTACTTGTTTTATGGTAGTGCATGTTGGCCCTAGTGCACATGGTTGTTCAACGCACAGTTCCTACACACTGTCTTTCCTTTACTTGTTTACACACTGACCAATGAGGCAGATGAACTGGGATCTGAGGCTTCAATGTGCATAGGCTCAACGAAACTGGACAGTTAACTGGAAAAACTGCACTTGACTAGGCCACTGTCAGATTCACTAAGATCACAACTTTTTAATGGTTTGATGGGAATGTTAACAGAAGGCCTTGACCTGTACATACTGTACATAAGTTTATGCACCCTGCTACTACCACATAATCAGCTGATCCTATTAAAGTGAACCGAACTTGCAATGTCTTGGAAACTGGGTGTTCTGTCATGCCTCAGTGAATCACTTTTAAGAAAGTAGATTATATGTAATACTTTGGTTGCCATCTTAAAATAAGGAATATTTTTATATCTAGTAAAAATAATTGGTATAATGTTGTTATCCCATAGAATTAAACTATTCTGTTAATTTAATAAGGAATAATGTGATTCGGTGGGTTTGGAGGAACATTGCCTGTTCAGTCAGGAACCAGACGGTTTGCTTCAGTATAAATTAAAATGAAGCTCCTCAAAAGTTTTCTTTTGTTTTTTCTTGACTGAATTGGCTCTTAAAGTGAAGTTAAATGTGACCATGCACATTGAAAGGTCTCTGTTATGGCTTTCAGGGAAGCTGCACGGGAGTTCAGGCGGAAGAAGAAAGAGTGGATAAAATATCTGGAGAAACGTGCCGCTGTGCTAGAAAGTCAAAACAAGAATCTTCGCGAAGAAATCACAGCCTTGAAAGAAGCTACATGTATTAGAAGTGCTGTGTAATGCAGGAGGATGAACTGTTTCAGTGTTGATGCTTTTTTTTTTTTTTATGCTTCAAAGTCTCCTAATAACTGCCCTAATGAAAGCTTAGAAAGCTTGTGGAATAGACTTGTCATGTGCTGATTAAAAACATGTACTGTAGTGATGCTGTAACAGAAGTTATGTGACATTATGCAATAATTAAAAACTACAGTACTCAGATTAGCACGTACTGCCATAACAATTGTTTTGATGTGTTGTAAATAAATATACAGTGGAACCTTGTATTGTGAACAACTTGGTCTGTGAGCGTTTTGCAAGACACGCAATAAAAAAAAATATTTTAACTTAATAAACGAGCAAAGTCTTGACATACGAGTAGTTCACAAGCGCTTTGTCTGCCGTGCTGAGCACAACTGAGCCAATGGTTCTTCTCTCTAGCGCACTACAGGATTAGGGGTAATTGTCTCCCATGCTCAGTCTCAATGTGTTCTGATATACAAGTGTTTTGATATATGAGAAGGCTTCCCAGAATGAATTATGCTCGCACTATATAGGATTATGTACAGTTATTATTAATTATCACAGTATGCCATATCCTAAATAAAAAAGAAGGACAATCAATATATGGAAAGGTAAAACACTGAAAACCTTTTCATTAAACTGTTGTGTAGTTGTTTTAAAGATTCCTTTAATGACAACAGTGCGTAACCAGTGGAGATAACAAAACTGTTGATCTAAATTATGATGGAAAATATATGAAATAAAAAAACTCACAAATTCAGGTTGCCAAAATTCAAGTAGAAAAAAAATCAGGTCTTCACATACAGAATTTCACAGGAAGAGTAATGGATTGCAGATCACTGTGGTTTGTTCCGTAGTGTACTTTAAAGAGTGCCCTTCCTGGTCCCTGTGCCCTCAAGGAACTGTGATGCATTGCAGAAAATAAATTATTCTTAGTAACTTGAATGTTATTATTAAACACAAATCAGATAGTCATCAAAGCTTATTACTATTATTTTACTACATATATATTGTTTATTTTACAATTATTTAATTTATAATAATTACTTCTATAGTTATTTAGGAACATTATATAGGAAGGTTTGTGTTCCAACAGTATTATTCTGTAATGTAAGTGTATGTTAGAATTAAAATGTACTTCTACAGTATAATTGAAATTTTTATGTTTTCCCATAAATTCGCTAACCTCTGAATAATTCCCTCTGTTTTTGGCATCAAGCAGTCCCAACGCAAAGTATATACTGTACAGTTGTATGTTTTTTTTTTTTTCTTTAACGAAGTCCCAGGAGCCCCTGGACTTTATTTATTTTTTTTTTGGCATGTGCATCTTTAACAAAGTATCAAAGAATACTCTCCATTGACTTTCCTAAAAATCTGCAAATCATATTTTTGTTATAACAGGAACTTGAACGGAACTACGTTTGGAACACTCTGACACTGGTCCACAAAGTGTAACTGAGAGGCCAGAACTGGAAAAATAAATGTTTTTGATTATATACTGTATAACAATGTGAAAGGAAGACTAACAAAAATAACGACAAGAGCAAAAAAATAAAGGAAGAACTATGACAAGGTAATAAGTGAGGCAAAATAAAAGGGGGAAGTTTTTACATGAGTCGTATACAGTACAGTAGGAAGGATGTTAAAAGCAGGAAATGCAAGGAAGAATGATCGGGCTTAGAAGTTCCCAGAGATGATGGTGGCGAACTGACATAATTTTTAAAAGATTAGCATCGAAATCAGTAAATATACTGTATATATACAGTATATATTTATTGATTTGTACTGTCTACAAAGTCTCACACTAATCAGCACTGTAACACCTTCCCACAGGCCCCTCATGTACAGGCGTGTGCAGGAAATGGGCTACAGGTGCCGCATTCCCCAGGTCAAGCCACTTTTGAACCAGAAACAGCAGCAGAAGCGCCTGACCTGGGCTACAGACATGCAGCACTGGACTATTCACTGCTCAGTGGTCCAAAGTACTTTTTTCGGATGAAAGGACATTTTGCATGTCATTTGGAAATCAAGGTGCCTGGGGTGCCATGTCAGCTGCTGGTGTTGGTCCACTGTGTTTTATCAAGGGCAGGGTCAATGCAGCTAGCTATCAGGAGATTTTGGAGCACTTCATGCTTCTATCTGCTGAAAAGCTTTATGGAGATGAAGATTTCATTTTTCAGCACGACCTGGCACCTGCTCACAGTGCCAAAACCACTGGTAAATGGTTTACTGACCATGGTATTACTGTGCTCAATTGGCCTGCCAACTCTCCTGACCTGAACCCCATAGAGAATCTGTGGGATATTGTGAAGAGAAAGTTGAGAGACACAAGACCCAACATTCTGGATGAGCTTAAGGCCGCTATCGAAGCATCCTGGGCCTCCATAACACCTCAGCAGTGCCACAGGCTGATTGCCTCCATGCCACGTCGCATTGAAGCAGTCATTTCTGCAAAAGGATTCCAGACCAAGTATTGAGTGCATAACTGAACATAATTATTTGAAGGTTGACTTTTTTTGTATTAAAAACACTTTTCTTTTATTGGTCGGATGAAATATGCAATTTTTTTGAGATAGGGATTTTGGGTTTTCATGAGCTGTATGCCACAATCATCAATATTAAAACAATAAAAGGCTTGAACTACTTCAGTTTGTGTGTAATGAATCTAAAATATATGAAAGTCTAATGTTTATCAGTACATTACAGAAAATAATGAACTTTATCACAATATGCTAATTTTTTGAGAAGGACCTGTATATTTGCAATATCTCATAAGTCTGTTCTGTTATTCTTCACAATTAAACATCCCGGGTCGCAGTGGTGTCAAAAGTATTCACATTCATTATTTAAAAGTAGAAGTATAGATACTAGGGTTTAAAAAGACTTCTTTAGAAGTTCAAGTATCAACTCAATCTTTTTACTCAAGTAAAAGTGTAAAAGTACTGGTTTCAAAACTACTTAAAGTATAAAAGTAAAAGTAACGTGAGGGGGGGGGGAAAGCATTAAGGATAAAGCTTATGGCTGTGCCATGGGCCTGTATACTACTGTACACTAACACCTCATAAAAAAAAAAAGAAAAGAAAAATGTGTTGTTTTTTGTTGTATTTTTTAATGGCTATAGTGATTTGGGATACTGTATATGGCAATTGAAAAAGAATGCATTTTAGTCCAATGCAAATATATTAAAGAAGCATATACTGTACGCGTACTACTGAGCATTAATATGTTTTATGGAGAAGAAGATATGATAACTAGTTGCCTATAAGTATTTTAATGGTGCAAAAGTAAAACTTCAGTAAAACATCAGTAACCTTTATTGGAATGTAAATGTACATCCAAACTTAGCTGCAGGAATCTGTGAGGGCAACATACAAGAAAATTAGTGTAGCCAGGGCAGGCGTGTGTGTGTGTGTGTGTGTGTGTGTGCGCATATATACAGTGTATATATATATATATATATATATATATATATATATATATATATATATATATATACATATATATATATCATTCCTGTTACCTTCCTCGCTGGTGCTTGGTTGTGACATTTCACACCTTATTATCACAACCTCATTAACCGAAAATGCTAATTTATTCAAACGTCCTTGCTGGAGTGTGTGACGTGACGTCATGTGCAGGTGCGATGGATCGCGTACCAACCAACAGGGTGTCGGTATGGTATGTTTATACTTCTCATCTGTAACGTCCTTCGATATAGAAGAAAATAAAGATCACATAGACAAACGGAGTTGTTAGCGAATGTGCCGTTTACTTTTTTGTTCTCTCATGCGCATGCCCAGTGACAGATTACACACGCTTAGTTACCTCGTCCCGCTCGACATGCTTACGTCAGAGTCAGGATGCTGAACAGAAAACTTGGAACAGAACATCATGCAAACATTACATCATCCAACCACAATCAAATTCGCTCCATCCAGATGGCGCGATTTATCCGGATGTTTTTTTTGTTTGTTGAATGACAAGCTGAAATAAAATAGGAGTAACGAGGCCATTTTTAAAATGTAAGGAGTAGAAGTACAAAGTCGGCTAAAAAATAATTACTCCAGTAAAGTATAGATACCCAAAATGTCTACTTAAGTAAGGTAACGAAGTACTTGTACCGGGTTGACATGAAAGCGCTATACTGTACATGCACTATACTGTATGGCCAAAGTATGTGTGTACCTTGTCATCAAACTCCTACGGTATGTTCCCAAACTGTTGATAGGCCAGAATATCATTTTAAAATGTAAAATCAAAAAATGTATTAAAAAAAATATATTTTATGATATGTTCAGATTTTTTGTACATAAATACTTGTGATGTTGTAAACCAAACTGGACCGAGCAAAAATCTACAGTAGGTCTAAACATGCTGTATTTGCACAAAAAAGGTAAATATGTTTAGATAATGTATGCAATAAAGCTGCTGCTTGTGGCATGATACAGTGAGTGGCAAGATGATGATATGATGCCCATCCAGAGGCTAACCATTCAATGACCTTCTCTGGAAAGATGGATCTTTAGAGACGAGCTGGTCCAACCCACCTCCTGTGATGAAAGAAGTTGTGTGCAGGACTTAATTCTTTGGCACAGCAGTATAGTAGGACCTTTCTTTTCCTGTGCACTCTCACTCTATGCAGCGTGTGTTGGCTGGAGATCCAACATACCTAAATCAGGCATTATAAGAAGTACTGCCATTTGTACTGTGCCATGACGTGATTAGGCTGCACCACTCATGTAAAGGTCATGCTAACTAAGCCAACAAGGAAGAGGAGGTGAGACAGATGACGGACATCATGATCATGAACTATGCTGACTAGTTAATGCTAAAGAAAGCAAGGCTTTGAAAAAAATCTTTTCAAAGAGAGATTCCTGACCTGGCATTAAAAAAAAAATTCTCAAAAAGATTTTTTTTTTTTAATTAGCTGAGTGCTGTTCACACATATGACATCAATTGGACCCCTCGGTCTGACACACTGTCTTCAGGGAGTTCATGATATTGAAAAGTACGAGATTGAGTGGATAAGTAATTAATTGTAAGTAAATAAAATTTTGCATTTACCTGTGGATCCATCAAAACTTTTATTTGTGCTAAAAAGGCTTGAGTTGATTTTGGCCGCTGTTAGAATTTCAATCAGTGGCACTGACTTTCAATTTGAACTTTGCACTGGTAAGTTCAAATTAGCTCCTTGATAGCTGTAGTGACTTGAAGTTGTTGAGCATGAGCTATAAGCTATATACAATTAATAGCCTTTGTATGAACACTACAGTACCTATGTGTGCAGTCCATGCTGGAGGGTAATTTACGGTAAGTAATTCTAGGTAGATAAAGGATTCTAGATTCTAGGATAAACTAAAATCGCAGGACTTAATGACTACAGACCAGTCGCCCTAACATCTGTGGTCATGAAGTCATTTGAAAGACTGGTGTTGGCCTATCTGAGGGACATCACAGGACCCTTACTGGACCCCCTGCAGTTTGCTTATAGAGCAAACAGGTCTGTTGATGATGCAGTCAACATGGGACTGCACTTCATCCTTCAACATCTGGACAAACCAGGGGCTTATGCAAGGGTCTTGTTCATAGACTTTTCACCAGCTTTTAATACGATCATCCCAGCACTGCTTCAGACCAAATTAAACCAGCTCTCTGTTCCTAGCTCTATCTGTCACTGGATCACCAGCTTTCTGACAGACAGGCAGCAGCTAGTGAAACTGGGAAAATTCATGTCCAACAGTCACACCACCAATACTGGAGCCCCTCAGGGATGCGTTCTCTCCCCACTGCTCTTCTCCATCTACACCAACGACTGCACCTCCACAGACCCCACTATCAAGCTCCTGAAATTTGCAGATGACACTACAATCATCGGCCTCATCCAGGACGGTGACGAGTCTGCATACAGAAGGGAGGTCAAGCAGTTGGCTGTCTGGTGCAGTCACAACAACCTGGAGCTAAACACGCTCAAAACAGTGGAGATGATCGTGGACTTCAGGAGAAACCCACCTGCACTTCCCCCACTCGACATCATGAACAGCACTGTGACGGCAGTGGAGTCATTCCGGTTCCTGGGCACGACCATCTCTCAGGACCTGAAGTGGGACATTCACATTGACTCCATTGTTAAAAAGGCCCACCAGAGGTTGTATTTCCTTCGCCAGCTGAAGAAATTCAACCTGCCACAGGAGCTGCTCACACAGTTCTACTCAGCCGTCATTGAATCTGTCCTGTGCACTTCAATAACTGTCTGGTTTGGCTCAGCTACGAAAGCAGACATCAGAAGACTACAAAGGACGGTTCGGACTGCTGAAAGAATTATTGGCACTCCCCTGCCCAAGCTGCAAGAACTGTATATATCCAGAGTGAAGAAAAGGGCACGGAATATCACTTTGGACCCCTCACACCCAAGCCACCTTCTTTTTGAACTTTTGCCATCGGGTCGACGCTACAGAGCACCGAACACCAGGACAGTCAGGCATAAGAACAGTTTTTTCCCCCAGGCAATCTACCTCCTTAACAGATAAACATCATTCTAACGGTCAATAAATATATGTGCAATATTGTGTACAATACCACTGTGCAATATACTGTATAATACCACAGACTTCAGATATTTATGTGACTTATTTAAAAGTATCTCACATCGTACTCCATTTGATGTCAACCATTTAAAATTTATTTATTTATTTATTTATTTTTGCGTCATGCTGTTTTTGTCTTGTCATTTGTATTTTTTGTTCTGGAAGCTCCGTCACTAAAACAAATTCCTTGTATGTGCAAGCGTACTTGGCAATAAAACTCTTTCTGATTTTGATTCTGATTCTGAGTCAGAAGGAACAATGCTTTACACTAATGCAAACATTGAGTGACAAACCTTTGTAGTGATTAAATGTACTCTGGTGAGGGCAGCCTCTGCTGGCAATTAGGGGATATTTACTGAGCTGTTTTCACAATTGCACAACATATGCATGTAAAACCTGAACTGTAAAGAATAAGACGAATAAACTTATGTATGTCTCCATCACTGCCTTAGATCAGAGCCTATTGTAGACACAATACAGTAAATGGTCCTGCTCGTACTCTTTCAGATAACCAACACTGGTCGCTGAAAAGACTTTAGAAGTGATCTGATTTACAGTACAGTACAGCATACTTGGTGACTGAGTGTGACAGTGATAAAGGACATTCTTTTGGAGAAGATGGTGGGCCAGTTTTAAACGTTAGAGGTCCAGTAATGAATGGTGGATGAAGAGCCCACTTATGTAAGATTTTATGACCCTAGATATCTGACATACTGTATGCATACACAGCCTGTAGTACTGTTCAGGCTTCTTGGGTGCAAAAATGGCCATGCTGTCAGGGTGGGAAGGAGAACATAATCTCTACCCTGTTAATCACTTAGTTTTTAGTTGTTCTTTGACTGATAAATAAAATAATAATGTACTAGATGACAAGCCCAAAATTATGTTCTTGCAAATGCCAGCTCGCTGATCAAAATAACATTGGAGAAGAGGTGGAACCTGCATGTTCTCCCCGTGCTTGGTGGGTTTCCTCCGGGTACTCCGGTTTCCTCCCACAGTCCAAAGACATGCAGGTTAGGCTACAGTAATTGGCGTTCCCAAATTGACCGTAGTGTGTGAATGTGCGTATGAGTGTGCGCCCTGCGATGGATTGGCACCCTGTCCAGGGTGTACCCTGCCTAGTGCCCGAACTCTCCTGGGATAGGCTCCAGGTCCCCCGCGAACCTGAATAGAAGGATAAAGTGGTATAGAAGATGAATGAATGAATGAAAAGAGGTGGAACCCACATTCTGTACCTAAAGAAGTTGCTGTGGTGCCAAATTTTGGTTTATACTGTAGCCCTTGCCTTGAATATCTGGTCAGCATGTAAATCATGAGAGGAATGATAACATTTCCAATAACACTAACTGTAAAGGGAAATCTCTCAATGAAAAGTATAGTTTTACAGTTTACTCTGCAAATAAACAAGACTACTGTAGTTATAAAGACTATAAAGTAGTTTCACTGGGTTGGAAGCACCTACATGTACTATGTTAATGGATTTGGCTTCAGGCTCAAGGAAACTAGTGAATTATTGACAATTATGATTGACAATTAAGAGATGGAGATCACTCATTCCTAGAATATTTATTACAGATGGTGGATACATGAGTTTGCAAACTGTAAGTCCACATTGTGTGGATTATCAAGTGGATAACTTGTGTACATCAGGATGGTGTGTGAACCATGATGACCTATTTTCAGATGCAAAATGCTAAGAGAAAAAAAAAGTCGCCCTTTCCAATTTTTCCCCCCAGATCGTTTCAGGGACAAGCTGATATTTATAATTTATACCTTTGTCCTTAATTATTTTACCACAATTTTTATCCATATATTTTTTCTTTCTGTAACGCTGCTTTACCGCAATGTCCAGCTTTAAAAGTGCTATACAAATAATATTGTATTGAATTTTCCTCACAGGTTTCTTCCCACAGTCCAAGGATATGAAGATTAGGCTAATTGGCGTGATGTTATACGATAGTCATAAAAATGGGATTAAATACAATGGGCACCACTGGCCTCCAATGGGCACCATTGGCCTCCACAGTCCCTAGTTGGACTACAAAGGTTCCTAGATGGATGGATGGATGTCCAATGAAAGAGCATTCACTTTTCAATTTAATTTTATTTGGGACTATGTCATTATATACTGTACAGTTGATAGGGAAAGTATTCAGACCCCTTTACTTTTTGCACATTTTATGATATTGTGGGTTGATATTCAATGGATACGATTGCTATTTTACAGAGGAATCGGCACTTAAATGTCCATAATTATGAAGTAAATAATTTTTTGGGAGATTTATGAACATATATTAAAAGGTACTACTAAAATGTCTTGTTTACTCTTTATTGTGGCACAACACTATTTTGATCAGGTGTATCCTGTTTCTTCACTTTTGAGTTGCATCTACAGTAGGATTTAAATTTAATGCACAGCATTCACAGTCACAAGGGGTTGTTGTAGCCTACGCAGGAAATTATTCTATTAAGGATTATGTTGAAAGTTTAATAATTAAAAAGCAACTATAATAAGTTATAATACGTTCTGATTGAGCTAAAGTTAGTTGTATAGATAATAATATATTTTTTAAGTTATGCAAGCACTTGACCATTACATACATGTGGGTCTTCCTTAAACTGTTGCCAGAAAGTTGTACACTATTGTGTAGCATGTTTTTGCATAATATACCATTACAATTTCTTTTAACTGGAATTGAGGGGCCCAACCCTGTTCCAGCATGACAATGCATCAGTGCACAAAGCTAGCTGAAAAAGGCTGAGAGGGAATATAGATTATCATGTAGATAACTTGTGTACATCAGGAAGGTGTGCGCACCATGGTGGCCTATTTTCAGATGCAAACTGCTACTGTAAGAGAGAAAAAAAATGTCACCCTTTTCCAATAGGCAATGTTTTTCAGATTGCTTCAGGGACAAGCAGATACATTCATGAAGATACATTCATGAAGACATGGTTACATTCATGAAGACATGGGTTGCCATGAGGAGCTCTGGCCTGCTCAGACCCGTGACTTTAGACCATGACTTTAGACTTAACCACATTTACTGAATTTGAACGGTGACTGAGCCCTACACCTGTTCACCTGACATCGTCTGACCTTATTATTGCTCTTGTGTTGGACTTGATAAATCCCCACAGCAGTGGAAAGTCTTCCCAGAAGAAGGTTATGATAATAGCAAATGAAATGCTCAGCAAGCACAAAGGCTATGGCTTTGACCAACACGTGTCCTCAAACTACTTTTGGTCATTTAGTGTAGCTTATACAGTATGTACTGTAGAAGTGTGTAGTCTGTATATAAGCCAGTGACACACGTACACGGGCTCAGTAGCACCGCCCCTCCACCCCGCATCGCACGCACGCACGCGCGCTACCACACGCTCACGCGCTCTTCACTCTCACTCTACGTTGGCTCGAGCTCAGGTTGGACACACCGGTAATGGGATCTCTGGCGAGGAAAATCTTCCAATATTTCCGCGTTTATGCCCTCCAGAGGCTTCTTTTTATTTTGCGGGAATAATTCCGGGTAGGACATTCAATTACTCGGATGCACAGTGAGGGATAGGAGATGTGCTGAAATGTAAAAAAAAAAAAAAAAAAAAAAAATTGCTGTAGAAAAGAAAACGAATGGGATAAAAACTCCAATCAGGACTATGTAAAATTTATTTATCTGGAAAAATCCCCCTAAGGTCAAATTATTAAGATATTTCCTTAAAAACCGCAATTATAATAGACAAATTTGTTCAATTTCAAGAACACAGTGTTAGAAAGAAACAAGCAGGTCGAAAGGAAAGATTCCTGAAAGTTGCTGTGCGTCTTCGTGTATGGAGAGAGGCATTGTGTATGAAGCTTTTTATCATGGCTAAGTGGTTTAAAGATTTCCCAACTCTGAAAACGGGCTCGGACCGACTTCGGTCGGCGTCTGAATCCGGAGCGCAGACTCGCCCCAGAGGCGCACTGAGCGGAGGAACCGGAGCCAAAGCGAGTCCGCGGAAAAACTCGGAGAGCGCAGGCGGCGTGGGGTCACTGCTGTCCGGGAGGAACCGCAAGAACTCGGCCGTCGAGCTGGGCCGAAACCACACGAGTCCGGGCTCGGGCAAGGATGCCAAGATATGGGAGATCCTCATACCTGGCAAAAACAAGAAGAACGTCAAGATGGAGGGCTTCGAGGACCACCGGACACTGAGGACGAGCGCCATCGCGGACGCGTACATGAGCCGCATGATCAAAGTGGAGAAACAGGACAAGTGGCAGGAGAAGAAATACAGCAGCAGCAGCAGCACTGCGACTGAAGGCACCGGGAGCGAGCCGGACCGCGGGAAAACACCTGTTAAAACCGAAACGGTGGGCAAATACAATACTATACTATATATATATATAGGCCTATATGCTTGAACACACAGTAACAAGACACTAAAGAGATTATTACCTTGCAGCACTCCAGGTGTTAGCCAGTACACTAATACATCTTCAGGAGCGAATTAACTCATCATATTAATCTATTAGTTTATAAAATACATTAATAAGAGAGTTTGTGTGCTGCGTGTTAACCCACAAAATAATGCATCACTATAGGAGAAAATGTATACTTTTATCTATAATAACTCTCCTAGTGTTCAGAAGTACATTATAGGTGTTGATTGTGGTTTTTGTGTTTTATTGTGCAGCCTACAGTAGGAGCAACATCATTTCCATTCTTCCAAAAGAAAAATTCTTTATTCTACATTTTTGTATTTTTTCTGTTTATTGTTGTAAATAGCTCCCAGTTGTCTTCTATCTCATGCACAGGTTCTGAACATGTAACTGTATATACAGTAGTTTGCCTTTTTACTGTCTCCAGTCATTGACATGCTCTGACTCATGTTCCTCTCTGCTAACATCTGTGGGAACCAAAGAAAATTATTTTGTTATGAAAGGCAAGATTGATATCTCTCTTCCAGCTCCCTTTGTTTTTAACCAACCCTTTCCCCCCCACCATTACTTCTCTCTCTCTCTCTCTCGTTCTCTCGTTCTCTTGTCCTTTCCCAAACTCTATTCTGTGTGCTCCTATTATGATCAGCCCAACCAGAGTAGCAGGAGAGTAAGCACAATGAGAACAAACCTTTTCTTACCACTCTTCCTGTCTCTATTCAGTCATCCTCCACACACACACACACACACACACACACACACACACACACACACACACACACACACACACACACACACACACAGAAAGAATAGAATGCACACACAATACAAAGTGTCTTTTCTTTCCATCCCCAGTGAAGGTAGCGTTTGAAGAATTATGTCACTTGACACACATGCTGTAACCTCTCCCATAGATGGACTGGCCCTCCGGCTACTCTTTGAACATAATACCACAGAAATGAGACTCATGAAGTCGGGATAAAAAAGTCCCGGGGCGTTGGTGATGTGTGTATCTATGGACAGGGGGTGTGGTGCTGAATTGGACAAAAGAAAAGACAATGTCTTTAATTTGAAAGATGGTTTAAAAAGTATTTTTTATTAGGTGTCCACTTACTGCAATTGCTGTGGTGTGTATTTCACCACAGTAAGAGCAGCGGTTTTCAGCAGTCTGTCTATAAGGTTTCACTATTTCTGACTGAGTAAATACACTTTGTTAAAAGACTTTTAAAATGACATGCAAGTCGATTTAAAACGCAGGGGGAAAATACACTCAGTAAATAGTTTTTTCATTCAATTAAAAATGTAAACTTGGCATTTATAGTGGCAGTTTGTTTCTTTTAATAGAGAAAAAATAAATCCAAAGATTCCAGACATTTTTTCAATAGTCCTACTTTTACTAAAAGTCCTATATTAATGTGAAAACATAAACACATTGTTAACTGACATTGCAAACCCAAATAACTAATATAAGGATCTTTCTTTCCATCTAAATAGCTGATTATTTTGGAAGACTATGCTGACCCTTTTGATGCTGAGAAAACGAAAGAGCAGAGGGATGCTGAAAGAGAAGGAGAGAATGATGGATATATGGAGCCCTATGATGCCCAACTTATAATCACAGGTTCTTTCTCTTTTATTTTTTATTCACATTGCTTCTTTTTTTTGCTATATTTATTCATTCTAACCATCCTACTTGAATCCCCTTCCACCTCTTTAACTTCTTGATGACTGAAAAACTGCAGGCAGACTTTCAGGGATTTAAAAATCACAGCACCCTCTTTTAATCGTCGATCTCCTCTCTCGGGTGGTTGCTACAGTGATGGTGTTGTGCAGGGACAATGGGTGCAGTTTCCTCTTTCTGCTTCCCGTTTCCTGTCCGTGTTTCCTTTGCCCCATTCTCTGGGCAGGAAGTTGACCCCTGCTGTCCCTCCAGTGTGCTTGACTGTGTGAGAAAGCCCCCGCTCTTCTCCCAACAGTGACTTCCTAGAACTCAGGAAGTGAGTCTGCTAAACGAGCCAATCCTAAGCCTGGGCCGTCCTTCCCCTGGTACTGCCATTGTTTTCTCACACAATAGGCCAGACACAAAGTGACAGCAGACTAACACAGCTTGAAAGATGGAGCACTCTGTATTTGTTACTGTTCCCCCATTAAAGCCACAATACGTACACAATACGTGTGTTACAGGCAACTGGACTTTTAAGCGTTAATCCGTTTATCTGCTTATTGTAAAATTTGATGTTCCTCAGTGATTTGGTGATGTTTGGAAACTTTTATGCTAACATTAAAAAAGAAGTATATAAATATATACTATATTCCGATCTATATAGAGCAGGGCTGTTCAAATCAGGTTCTTTTTTTTGCTCAACACAGCTCTGTTAATAGCCAGGTTCTGTTGGTGTATTTAAGTGTTGATGAATTACAAACTGGCCCTCCAAGACTGGATTTGAACAGTTCTCCCCTACAGTATCACTTACATGTACAGTATATGTAAAAAAAAAAACATAATGGCCCATAATTGAAATTAATTAATTTATATATTTTGCCATCTGATTCTCTTGGTTCTGCTATTTCTCTGATGGAGTTTGTTTAATTGTAAACAAGTAGCCTGTTCAGTTGAAGTGTGTGAAAGGTCAGTGTTTGTTCCCACAGAGATTCGTCATCGTGGGTCCAAGGACCTTCTGAAGGTATGTGTGGTGTTGAATGGAGGAGAAGGAGAAGGTTCTGGATCCACACAGATCTACGATGTGCCGTATGAGGAGGTTCTGGAGGGCATCCCCCTGACCCGGCCCGAGTCTGACCCCCGACCACCTGCAGAGTACGAACTCCCCTGGGAGTGGAAGAAGGAGGAGATCGTTCGAGCGCTGTCAGGTATGTATAGCAGTTCTGTGATTTTCCTTTTGAAAAACATAGTTAACAACATGATTAAGAAAAATGAAACAAAAAGGTACAAAAGTTCCAGAATTAATTATAAAACAAATAATAACAATATTTTTTGTTCTGTCATAAGACCTCCATTAGTAAGATTCCTTTAAGAACAACATTGCTGCACACGGGTGGATCCTGGGTATATGGTGGTGGTGGTGGTGGTGGCGGGGGAGGGGGCGGCTGTCACAGGGTGCCAATTCATCGCAGGGCACACAAGCAGCGCCAAGTAATCTAATCTGCCTGTTTTTGCACTGTGGGAGGAAACCAGAGTACCCGATGGAAACCCACCAAGTACGGGAAGAACATGCAAACTCCCCAAATACAGACCCGAGGTGGGAATCGGACCCTCAACCCTGGCAAGGCCAAAGTGCTAAGCAGTACATCACCATGCCTTCCTTGTCTACATGGGTTTCTTTATAGTAGTATTGGAAATGCTACATTGCCTCTCAGTGTTGTGTGTGTGCTGGACTGGTGTCCTGTTTATGGTGTATTCCAGCCCTTTCCCCAGTGTTTCTGGGATAAACTTTGAACCAGAGTTATAGCGACCAGAATAGGGATGAGATGAGACGAGATGAAGCAGTAAAACATCTATTCAAAATAAGTATTTACAACCAATTTTACAACTTCAGGTTATATCTTATTTAAAATAACAAAAAATAAATCTTTCACAACACATTTACAATTGCATTGCTAATCAATCAGTCTTCAGGTCAACAGCCGAGCAGTGAACAAAACCATAAAGAAGAAATAAGGCACTTTAATGTAGATTATGTTATGGATTTAAATTCTTATTATTTTTAGATGATGAAAGATTTTTTTCATTAATTCTTTAAGGTGTTTAGATCAACGTATAAGATTGAATCTGTTGATGGTATTATCAAATCTACATGACTACCATGTTTGCCCTTTGAGAACATGCCATGGAATGAACCATCTCATTTCTCCAATGCACCTTCCATTATCAGCTCAGTTTGACTGTGTGGAGAGGCTGTGTAAAGAGGATGCTGCCCCCACCGGTTTTAAACAGCAGACTCTGCGCTCTGTGAAGAGCTGGACACCCAAATCTCTGCGCCTATCCCCTCCCTCTTCTCCGAAAGCCAGCTCGGATTCGGACAGCCCTAAAGTGGACCCCACTGTGCCCCTTGAGTTACAAAGGTATGTGTATGGGACAGCGCAGCATGCAAATAACAGGCTTTTACAGTATATGATGTACTGGCTGATGTACAGTATATGATGTTATATCCTTGTTATTATTTTATGGTTTAAGGATCCAGTGCACTTAAACACTTTAAATTTCCATTTGTAAATTCTCCATAAGAACATCATATACTGTATGTTGGCAGTATGATTTTTCTTTGTATTGAGTTTTCTTGAGTTCATAAAATTGATTATTATTGATTTTTTTTTATGATAACTAATGTCTAATAATAATAATAAGCTAGCAAAATGATTTGGTAGTAGCTCTGATACTTAAAATAGTCTTTGTCTACGTGATTTATTTATTAGCAGCAGGCTTACCTTAGCTTCTGAACAAAATTGGTTATAGTTATTGGATAGCAATTTTAATCAAAACCATACATTTACATTTAGGCATTTGGCAGACGCTCTTATCCAGAGTGATTTACATTTTTATCTCATTACACATCTGAGCAGTTGAGGGTTAAGGGCCTTGCTCAAGGGCCCGACAGTGGCAACTTGGCGGTTGTGGGGTTTGAACCTGGGATCTTCCAAACCGTAGTCCAACGCCTTAACCACTGAGCTACCCCTGACCCTGGCCCTACTGTATCATACTGTAGAAGATTTTGTGGCCTTAAATTCCCTTAAGAATTTAAATTGTATTGAATGTTGTGGAAATTTCAAGTATACTCAACTCAAAATACAACGATGGTTTTATTTTGTTGAAAAACGCACCTACTACAGGAATTTTGTTAAAAACACACCAATTACAAGAAAATTCATTCAACTAGTAGACTGTCTCTTTGTATATTTTGTATATACACTCATTTTCCTCCATCATCATATTGGTAATCAATGAAGATTTTAAAAGGTTTATTTGTGGCAAATCCACCACAGTCAATATCATAAACCTCAGCCTATTGTTTGAGAGAAATAATTAATCTGGCTGGTTTACAAGTAAAGCACCTATCAGGGTTAAACCTTAAAAACACTATAGTCATACAGTAAGGTTGTTTTCTTCATGTTTTTTCATGTCTTGTTTCTTCTCATTCCTGTATGGTACTGAAGATCAATTTGGGTTTAGTTATGTAATTCTCTCTCTCTTTCTGTCTCTCTCGCGCTCTCTCTCTCTAGCTGGTATCATGGCAGCGTAAGTCGTCAAGAGGCAGAGGCTCAGCTGCAGAACTGTAAAGAAGCCAGCTTCCTGGTGCGTGACAGTGAATCAGCCACCAGCAAATACTCCATTGCCCTCAAGTAAGGCTTTATAAACACACACACACACACTTTTGGCATAAATATAATCAACATAACATAACATCTTGGTATAGATCCTACAAGTCAGTAGAACTATACTGGAGAGATAAACAGCATTCTTCTCAAATGGTGCTCTCATGATCATGATGAGAAGGCTATCTAGAGCTTTGTTATAATCATCCATACAGTAGGTGTTGAATTGGGTTGTGATTTGGTGACTTTGAGGACAGTGGAATATAATTTACAGCATTTCCATCATCTTTAAATGATTCAGTGACTCTGTGGATAAAGAGACTTCCATCAATGTTTTATCATAAGATAATTACGATTAATCAGAAGACATTTTTATTGATTTGAAATAATGATTCTGACTAACGCCTACTTCGTCTCTCACTCTCTATTTCTTTTTCTCTCTTTCTCCTTCTGCATCTGTATCTGCAGGACCAGCCAGGGTTGTGTGCACATTATAGTAGCCCAGACCAAAGAGTGTGGTTACACACTGGACCAGAGCAGCTGTGTGTTTCCCAGCATCCCAGAGGTGGTGCATCACTACTGCACCCAGCGTCTGCCTTTCACTGGAGCTGAGCACATGACGCTGCAGCACCCTGTTCCCCGTACACACTGATCCTCTCTCCACACAAACACACATCTCCACACAGCCAAGCACATCATCTGTCTACATCTCCCCGCAGACACACACTTCAGTGCTGGAGACATAACTAATAATGACCTCATCCAATATTGAAATCCTTACCAAATACTCATTCTTCCTCCCTGTGTACTTTTTTTTGAATGAGCGTGTTGCAGATTAAACTTTTCCCAAATTAAGCCAAAGCCATTAGTCATGTACTAACCTCTAACGCCCTGAAAGGGGAAATAATTCTTCACAAGTGCTAAAGTTTTGACACCACATGGTAGTTTATTTAGTTTTTAATTTGTTTGTGGATATGTTTCCTTCACGCCCCGTTTGTCTCCTTTCTCTTGTGCCCTCTGGAGTCTTGAATGTGCTGGGCTTCTAATCAACATCATCATCATCATCATCATTACTCTAATAAATATGCCTCTGTTTTAATAAAACTCTGGAGGGTAAAGAGACACTAATGCCACGTTTGAGGTGCTCATTAGCTCCCCCTGATGATTGTAATTACACATTGCAACTTGTCTGTTCTAATGACCTGCTCTTACAGTAAGTCTTCAGATCAGTTGGTACATCAGTCAGTCCATGAATTCATCAATTGATCTGTTTGCCCTCTGTCTGTTAGCTGCTTTTATTTGATTTCTGTGCATATATCACAGCCAAATTTAATTTGTCTTGCTCATTTATTATATTTTGTTGTTGTTTTTTTATGTCTCATGATTAAAAAATATCTTTAAGTGATGACAGCTGCGAGACAATCAAGTTGGCTGACGTTAGGTGTTTCCTCAGTGAATTATGTGTCTCTAGTGACTTGCCCACTTTTTGTATGTCCTTGAAAAAGCTTTCTGTTGATTGGGATTAATTCCATTTTATGATGTTGTAGGGTCAGGGGTGGCTCAGTGGTTAAGGCATTGGACTACAGTTCGTAAGATCCCAGGTTCAAACCCCACAACCACCAAGTGGCCACTGTTGGGCCCTTGAGCAAGGCCCTTAACCCTCAACTGCTCAGATGTGTAATGAGATGATAAAAAAAAATGTAAGTCGCTCTGGATAAGAGCGTCTGCCAAATACCTAAATGTAATGTAAATGTGATGTATGCACTCAAGGTTGATAAGTGGTAAAGGATCTGTGGCTGCTACTGGTGAGTGCACTGCTCTGAATGATACAATACAATGGATATGCAGTTTTCTCATGATTTTTAAGCATTATTTTAAAACTTGGAAATAAAAAGTGCCCATATACAGTAAATAATGTTGCAATTGTACTTTTAAACAATTTTACCTTAGTAAAATATATGATAGCACATACACTACAGTATATGAACAAAAGTGCATGTCTGACAATCCCTGTTCCAGTTCATCCCAAAGATGGGGCTGTGGCTCGGTGCGGGTCAATCAAGTTCTTGACAACAAACTCATCAAACCATATTTGCTTGCTTTGTGCACTGGGTAAAGTCATGTTGGAACAGAGACGAGCTTCACCAAACTGTTGCCACAAAGTTGGAATCATACAGTACAGTATCTTGGTATGCTGAAGCATTAAGATTGCCTCCATTGGGGATAAAGGGCCTGAATTCAGGTTTAATTCAATAATTAACAGGTTTGGCATAATAGTTTATAACTATGGCATGACTCCAGAATGGATTGTAAATTCAAATGAAAAAAAAAAACACCACCATCAGTGTGCACCTCTCCAAGCTGAACTTCTGATTGACCATCTCATTTGGGTCTTTTGATTACAGACTTATGTCCTTGAATTACAGCAAAAACAAAAAGCAACTTGTAACAAGAAAAGACATTATTTGTTTGTTTTGCACAAGCTTTTTAGTTTGAAAAAATTGGTGAAGATACTGAAAAAACACATTCATAACAATACAAACATTTAGTTTTCTGCAATTAATCATGATTGCAATAATAACTTTTTAAACAAATATTATCTAAATAATATATAAATTATATCCAAATAATATGTAATATTCAGTATCATAAATGCATATTTAATATTTAGTATCTTATATATTAAGTAATATCTTATATATTAATAGTTAAGGCGTTATTATTAATTAGGTAAGAGTATATATATATATGTGTATCTTTTGACTGTGTATGTGTGTATGTATAAACACACATACAGTATACACACATGCACATGCTTTTTTAAAAGTTTAATTGAATTATGGCTGCAATGTGTAGTAATACGTTTCCTCAGTAGTCAGTACCACCTGTCCTCAGACAATAGTAGACAATGCTATCAATGTGACCATCCCTAACCCTAACCCTAACCCTAATTGGAATTTTACAAATTGCCTGTAGTGTACAGTGGCTACGGAAAGTATTCAGACCCCCTTTAATTTTTCACTTTTTGTTATATTGCAGCCATTTACTAAAATCATTTAAGTTAACTTAATTTAACTCAGGTGATGTTTATTTCTTCTGGTCATTTTTGAGATGGTTCTACACCTTCATTTGAGTCCAGCTGTGTTTGATTATTCACCTTTGAAGTCCCTGGGGCGCGGGGTGTCACCTCCTCACATGCCACCCACATTTACAGGTTGGTCTATGTGGGTGGCATTAGATAGACAGAGTGGTTTCTCCTGGGCAGTGGTTCCTGTGGGCTTTTAATGCGGCTTCACTCTCCACTCTCTGTTTTGGCCAGCCGGTCCTGCTCAGCCAATCATTGGTGTGGCCTTGGTGTGAGCCCTTGTGACTAGTTATTTTCAGGTGCCTTACCCCAACTTGGAAGGGGGACTTAACGGCAAACAAAGCACCTTATTCTGGCCAGCAGCTGGAATGCAAAAGGCTTTTTTGTAAGACATTGTCTCGTGTCAAAGATGTATATATGTAATTCAGGCCCCTTTACATTTTGGACATTTTATAATATTGGCAGATAAGTTAGTTAGATTATCAGATACTGTAGAGTTAAGGGCCTTAAGGACTCAAAAGTGGCAACTTGGCGATGTTGGAGCTGAAAATTAATAACACAGTAATCCATAGGCTTAACTGTTTGAGCCACCACTGCCCATATATAGATATACAGTAAAACTTTAGATTGCGATTACCTTGGTCTGCGATTGTTTTGCAAGACAAAAAAACATTTTAAATTATTTGTACTATGAGTAGTATTGTGGGTAATCGCCTCCCAGGCTTGGTCTCAGTGTGCGTGGGTCACTCAAATAGTCAACATCCGTGTGCGCATATACTGTTTACTATAACACTGTGACCAGGTTTATGTGGGCATAAAGTATTTTTTATTTTGTGTTTGAATGTGTATGTGTGCGTGTGTGTGTGTGTGTGTGTGTGTGTGCATGCTTGTGTGAGTGAGAGTTCCTGTCAGCAAGCTGGTACAGTATGTGTATGTGCGTGCACTTGTGTCAGTGAGAGCTTCTGTTGGCAAACTGGTGTGTGTGTGTGCGTGCATGCGTGATTGTGTGAATGAGGGTTTCTGTTGGCAAACTAGCATGTGTGTGTGTGTGTGTGTGTGTGTGCGTGTGCGTGCGTTTGCGCGTGTGTATGAAAGCTGGCCTACACAATAGCCCCCCTCCTTCTCCTCCCATCTCTTTGGTCTCAATCAGTACAGCTACTATTCTTTTAAAGAGCAAAGTGCAGGGTAATGTTTTACTTTTACTTTATATTTTGTATTAATCCTTTTTATATGAATATTTTTAGGTTGTGGAATGAATCATTAGAGTTTCTATTATTTCCTATGGGGAAATTTGCTTTGATATACAAATGTTTTGATATACAAGCACACTTCGGGGACGAATTATGCTAGCAATCCAAGGTTTAACTGTATACTGTATACAAAAACATGGACACATGCCTGATTTTAACCTTTTTCCATTTTTCCATTTCCATGCTATTTAGATTTCTCCTTCATGTGACCTTATATAAAATGATACTCACCCACTGCTTGCTGCTTAGCCCCCCCAGCTGTTCCCAGGGTGCAAGGTGGGGTTTAGCAGTAGACCTTTCATATAGACACTGAAACTGTGCATTCAAAAGAGGAGGAAACAGGTTATGTTAGAGGTAATTTTGGAGTAGCCCTGTAATAGGCAGTTGTGAGAACATTCTTTCAGCTGGGCTCAATACAGCAAATGTTTTCGCATTACATGTCAAAGTATGTATGGTGCACACTAATCAGCTGAAATAATTAACCGGAAAAAAAACACACAAGAACTTTACAAAAATAAAAATGTATGTATATAAATGACAAAAAAAAATTTATGTAAGGATAAAAGTAGAAATGACAGTTTTACAGTTAGTGTTATTGGAGAGGTTATTGTTTTTCTCACATTTACATGCTGACCAGGCAAGTGCTGTAAACCCAAATTCAACACCATATCAACTTCTTAAAAATTTTATACATTATCTGGGTTCCTCTTCTTCTCCAAGGTCATTTTTCAGTAAGCTGGCATCTTCAAGAACATCATGTTGGACTTTTCATTTACCACATTATTATTTTATTTACCAGAACAACAGTTCCAGAACAACTACTTCAAGCTTCATTGACACATGCCACATATGTACATGCTATGTAATAGGCAGCATAACAGACTCCACTATCTATAACCCACTGTCTGCCCTCTTTTGGCTACATGAGCTCACAAACAACCACAATTAATTAACAAGGCAGAGACTATGCTCTCCTTCCCACCATGAGAGCATGGCTACCATTGTACCCAAGGAGCGTGACCATGGATTGCTGTGGCATCATCTGATTGTCTCCCATCCAGTGAATGTCTCCAGGCAAACACTTTTCTGTTGCACCTAAGGCGCCAGCACATCATCGTCTATGCATATTTCAGATATCTAGGGACATAAAAGGCTACATAAATGGGCTCTTTATCCACCATTAACAGTTCCCACCAGTCAACTATCTTGCCCAAGAACATTTCCTCTATCACTGTCACACTGAGTCACCAAGTATGCTGTAAATCAGATCACTTCTAAAGTGTTTCCAGTGACCAGTATTGGTTATCCGGAAGTGTATCAGCACGTCTGCTTACTGTCTCTACATGGGGCCC
Source organism: Channallabes apus (assembly GCA_030522415.1). Classification (NCBI taxonomy): domain Eukaryota; kingdom Metazoa; phylum Chordata; class Actinopteri; order Siluriformes; family Clariidae; genus Channallabes; species Channallabes apus. The sequence goes on along the minus strand of CM060111.1, from coordinate 5,782,596 downwards.
TAATTCACAGTTCTGATTTTTACATGCATATGTTGTGTAATTCTGCGAACAGATAAAGTCCCTCAGCACTACGATCACAATAACGATGTAGAAAAATTTATTCCATTACTGAGTAACAGTAAATTCATACAGTAACAAGCTCTCTGGAAAGTTTCACTCACCATAGTTCATTCAACAATTGCAAAAGTTTTCCATATTTTGTCACATTATAACCACAAATATAAATTGATTTTATTGGGATTTTATGTAATAGACCAACACAAAGTGGCACATCATTGTGAAGTGGAAGGAAAATGATAAATGGTTTCATTTACAAATAAAATTCTGAAAAGTGTGGCGTGCATATTTATCTGGCCTCCTTTACTCTAATACGACTAACTAAAATCCAATGGAACCACTTGCCTTCAGAAGTGACCTAATTACTGTAGTAAGTAGAGTCCACCTGTGTGTAATTTAATCTCAGTATAAATATAGCTGTTCTGTGAAACCCTCAGTGAACCTTGGTGAACAAACAGCATCATGAAGCCCAAGGAACACACCAGACAGGTCAGGGATAAAGTTGTGGAGATGTTTAAAGCAGGGTTAAAAAAAAAAAATAAATAAAAAAAAAAAAAAAAAAAAAAAATATATATATATATATATATATATATATATATATCCCAATTTATAACATCTCATAGGGCACTGTTCAACACATAATCTAAAAATGGAAAGAGTATAACACAACTGCAAACCTACCAAGGCATGGCTGTCCACCTAAACTAACATGCTGGGAGAACATTAATTAGCGAAGCAGCCAAGAGGCCTGTGGTAACTCTAAAGAAGTTGCAAAGATCCACAAGACAACTATTGTTGAAAGAAAGTCATAAAAAGTCCTGTTTGTGGTTTGCGACAAGCCATGGAGGACACAGCAATCATGTGGAAAATCAGCTCTGGTCAGATGAGACTGATGAAATATATGAGGGTCAGGGAAGCTGGTCAAATTTTATGGGCTAAATGGATGGAACCATCTTAGAAGAAAGCAATCTTAGACGAAAACCTGTTAGTGTCTGCAAAAGACTTGAGATAGGTCACTTTCTAAAAGGACAACGAACGGCCCTAAACGTATGCCAGCTGGGCACTGCCTTCTGACTCGCACATGCACACCTTCATGGCTTTCTGTCGCTTTTTTTCCCCCTTCTTCCCTCTTTAAACCCTTTTCCTTTACCAATTTTCTCTAATAAAATGACCCTTTTGCCGCGAGATCCCGCCCTCGTGTCTGTTTGTCTTACAGTGGCAAGACTTGAAAATTGCTGTTCACAGACACTCTCCATTCAATCTGACTGAGTTTGAGGTATTTTGCAAAGAAGAATAGGCACAAAATTTCACTTTCATATGCAAAAGGACTTGCAGTTATAATTGCAGCGAATGGTGGTTTTACAAAATACTGACTCAGGGGGCTAAATACAAATGCACACCACACTTCAGATATTGTTTGGTAAAAAAATCGTGTTCCTTCTATTTCACAATTTTTTGCCACTTTGTTGTGGTCTATAACATAGAATCCCAATAAAATAGATTTACAGTACTTTGTGGTTGTAAGGTGGCAACATGTGGAAACATTCAAGGAGTATGAATACTTTTGCAAGAACGACTTGTTTATTCTGACCTGAATTACCCTAGATTACCCTTCAGCCTCGTTGAAATGTAATGCATTGTGAGTTCTCTTTGTTTGCTATGACTTGAAAGTTGATCTTCATTCTACGTTTGAGTTTCAGTTGGTACAGATGACTTAACCTTCTACTTTGGATACGGCAGAAGTGCATGAACTGCGTGTAGAGCTAGTGTTCATACAAAGTTCATAAATTGTGAGCAACAACTTCCTCATCACTATAGCTATGAAGGAACTAATCTAAGCTTCCCAGGGCAAAGTTCCCTTTGAAAGTCCACTGATTGAAATACTAACAACAAGTCAACTCTCAAGCCTTTGGAGCACAACTGAAAATTTTGATGGATCCACTGGACAAATACATAAAATTGCAGTGCACCTGTTCTCAAGCCTGCATACCCTCTATGACAATATCACTAGCGCCAAAGCCACACTGACCACCGTCACCTTGCACATCCAGTGTGCGGGATTGATTCCCACGTCGACGTGTTTCCTCCAGGTATGTGTGCCCTGGGATGGATTGGCCTTGCGGCCTAAGAGCCCTGGGATAGACTCCAGACTTCCCACAACCGTATATACAGGACAAAGCGGTATAGACGATGAGTGAGTGAAATATATTTGCATTTGGTGGTAAAATTCTTCCTATGTGAAATCCTTCATAATACTATAGGTGGAGCAGCCAGCTGTTCTCACACTGACAGGGAACACAGCAACCTGTGCGGTAGGAGCAAATATAGGAGTCTGTTTAGAATTGTAAAAAAAAAAAAAAAAGTCAACAAAAATTATATTAAATAATGAGATCTATAAAATTGTGATACAAAATTGCTGTACAAATAGAATTTGCACCTACTGTACAGTAGGTATTGTGTTATTATATCAGCTGGTCCATTGTGATTCCCATTCCTACAGTATTAGACAACATTTAACTAACATTTTCCTCATTCAGTCATACTAAGTGTCCTGTAGAGCAGGTTTTGTTATTGAGACAAATAAGATGCAGTTTTCATTCATCTGAAATCCCAGCCAGCCCTAAAATTTTTAATAAATCATCTATGCTGGAAATGTGAAAGTTTGACTAGTCAATAGTCAAAGAATTCTAAAAGCAAAAAAAAAAAAACATACATCTAGCATTTCTTAAGTTATTTAAAAGTTAAATGTAGCAGTTTTTAGGTAGTTTGTCCCTCTTCAAGTTGCAAATATGTGGAATTTAATCAATCAAGACAAGTTTTCTTTGTGGAGAAACAGGACCGTAGACATGACCTTGAAAGGCTTAATACATAGATTTTCCTATTATCTGTTGGCTGATCTCCCACTGCTCTTTCATGGAAGTTGATGATTCTGCATCTGGCATAGGGACTTACTGTAACCCTGGCTACTAAAGTAGAACTAGATGAGTGCTGCCCTTTCTTTGATCCTTACTGCTCACACATATCAAGTCAGTGTGCGAGTCAGAAAAAAAGGCTGAATTCAAATTTATTCTGACATACATACTGTAGACCAACACCACCTCCAGAATACACTCAGGGAGTATGAATTCTCAAACTGCTAGGAGAGTCCTGCTTTAGACATGTAATGTAGCCACCGTTTAGGAAATTATGGATGGCATTGGCTGAGGGATAAATTACAAAACTGCATGTCTTGAACACCCCCCTAAAAATATTTGTTCCATAAACCACAAATTCCTCGGTTTTACACACTCCTAATGTAACATATTTTGCCAAACCTACCCAACTCTCTACAACCTAGAACCCCTATCAGCCTATAAGAACTCCTGCCCATGCTGCTAGGCCCCTGGTTTCACATATCCACCCAATCATACTCCTAACAAAACTCTCCCAAACTCCTAGGACTCATAATATAAAAAAAAAAAAATCACAGTAAATCACTTTGAGGATTTTTTTTTTTTTTGCCAGGTCAGGAATCTCTCTTTGAAAAGATTTTTTTTCCAAGCCTTGCTTTCTTTAGCATTAACAATCATGATCATGATGTCTGCCATCTGTCTCACCTCCTCTTCCTTGTTGGCTTAGTTAGCATGACCTTTACATGAGTGGTGCAGCCTAATCACGTCATGGCACAGTACAAATGGCAGTACTTCTTATAATGCCTGATTTAGGTATGTTGGATCTCCAGCCAACACACGCTGCATAGAGTGAGAGTGCACAGGAAAAGAAAGGTCCTACTATACTGCTGTGCCAAAGAATTAAGTCCTGCACTCAAATTCTTTCATCACAGGAGGTGGGTTGGACCAGCTCGTCTCTAAAGATCCATCTTTCCAGAGAAGGTCATTCAATGGTTAGCCTCTGGATGGGCATCATATCATCATCCTGCCACTCACTGTATCATGCCACAAGCAGCAGCTTTATCATAAACATTTTTATAAATATCTTTTGCCTTTAAAAAAACAGATTTTTCCTAGCTCCGGTTTGGTTTACAATATAACAGATGAAGTATTAAGCTACGTCCAGCTAATATGCTGCTCTGTAATTTTTTTCTTTTTCATCTCAAAATTGTTTAATAGGGTTGAGAACAGCGCTGTCTACAAGCCATCTGGACATTCTTAATGTTTTAGCAGTTTGGGAAAATGTATCATAGGAGTGTGATGGCATACTTTTGGCCATATAGTGCATGTTTAAGGTGTGTTCAAGTCAAACTGGGACTTTTGATTGTGAAGAATAACAGAACAAAGTTTTGAGTATAAACTCTACCTTTGTTTCTATATATACAGTGTATAATACTAATGCCTTTATCCTAGCATTCACCATCAAAGTAGAAAGATTTCTCAGTACACCAGATCCATGGTCAGACTACCTATTTCATGTCCGAAACGCTGGCCTCCCAGGAACTCCTTTAATGACCCAAACATGTGAAAATCGCATGCAGTGAGGTAAAGACCGTACAGGGGATGTGCTGAGTTTCTGTAATGTTTTACAGGTAAATGTTTGGGTAAATTGATCATTTAAATGGAATTCAAATGTTATTTATTTACTCTGCGTGAGTGACACAGTTTATTTTATTTCATTTTTTTTTTTAATCAGAGGCATGCTGTAGGTTTAAATGAAGACAGATGGTGTCCCCTGACTATAACACACCTGATATTTTCATATCAGTCAGTAACTCAGCACATGGGTCCTCATATACTGTACAGTATCTGAGAAATGCTCTGCTAAATACTGACCTGGACAATTAGTTTTAAACCACTAAAAAGGAAACCCAAAAACCCAGAATGTACACATATAATTTTACAACTCATGGGGAGATTAGTGAATCCAACATTCATTCATTCATTCATCTTCTATACCGCTTTATCCTTCTATTCAGGGTCGCGGGGGACCTGGAGCCTATCCCAGGAGGCTTAGGGCACAAGGCGGGGTACACCCTGGACAGGGTGCCAATCCATCGCAGGGCACACACTCATACGCACATTCACACACTACGGTCAATTTGGGAACACCAATTAGCCTAACCTGCATATCTTTGGACTGGAAACCGGAGTGCACAGGGAGAACATGCAAACTCCATGCACACAGAGATGGGAATCGAGCCTGGCCGGGGAATCGAACCCAGACCCTGGAGGTGCAAGGCGACAGTGCTAACTAGTGAATCCAACATCACACAATCAATGACAGACAATGCCTCCCTCTATTGGTCGATAACAGCAACCTGGGCAAAATCTTATTTATTTATTTATTTATTCTATTCTATTCCAATCTTTGGTAGCGGCATGATGGCTTAATTGTTATCACAATCACCTTGCATCTCTAGGTTCTGGGTTCGATTCCCACCTTGGTTCTGTTCTCCCTGTGCTTGGTGATTTCCTATCACAGTTCAAAGATATGCAGATTAGATTAATTGGCATTCCTAATTTGCCCATAGTGTGTGAATGAGCATGAGTGTGTGTGTGTGTGTGTGTGTGCCCTGTGATGGATTGGCAGCCCGTCCAGGGTGTGGCCCCGCCTTGTGCTCTAAGTTTCCTGGGATAGGCTCTGTATATAGCAGGATACAGTGGTGTACAGTAGATGATGAGTGAGTGAGTAAATCCTTGATTTACAGTATATTCTACTAAACTATATATGGTTGAAGTGACAATAAAAGCCTACTTGACGTGACTTGAAAAAGAAAATATTAATCAAGCAAATCAAATTAGTACATGATATGTATAAGAGGACTGCACTGAGGAATAAGTAATAGCTTCTAAACCTTGCTGTACACAGGGCACTCTGTAAAACGCTACAGCCTAAACATTTCCAACTTACTAATTGAAAACGCGCTCTCTTGTGGCTCCACCCACCACGCATCTTCTGACGAATCATATCCCTCTCACTTGCGTCGGTGGGCGTGGTCAAGCGCGTCGGTCGGTAAAAGGTAACAGGTTGTACGTATTTGTTGAGCAGTTTACTCAGGCTGGGTTGTTGATGTGTGTCATGGAAGCTGTCACTCAAACACATTTCATGAAGGAGAAGCACAGAAGTGGATAAGAAACCGCAGCCGCTAACAGCTCGCAGACTTCATAACGACTTTAGGTAGGTTCGATATTTATTCGCTAACCCGTTAGCTTGTTAGCCCTGCGGCTACTTTGGTGTATTAAGTAACTTTGTTGTCTTTTAGTGGACAAATATACTGAGTTCGCTCTATTTACTGTGGAGAGTAACATTAGCTCCTTCACTGCCCCGGATGGACAGAGAGCCAGGACACAAAGTTTCACGTTACTTTAAACCCTTCAGTTACGATGTTGTTACTAAGTTTCCTCCTTAAAACAGTTCGGCGGTATTTACGGAGAAAGTTGGATTAACGTCCGAACATGAGGATTAATGTCTCACTGGAGCAGGGATGGTGATTTAATACTTGTTTTTATTTTGTTGCTCTCTTAAACAGCGCTGCCTGGAGAGTTTATCTAGTTAGCTTGTTACAGGTGCACCTGCGCCTCCCGCCTCCTCCACTCTGTCTCTCTCAGGAACCCTGACGTGGCTGACAGGTTTCTGTACACCGCGCGCGTCCCAAATGACCCGCAATGGAATAGATAAGTTCACTAAATACTGTAGGGAAGCCATTATTCTAGACTGTGTGTAGTGTCCCTAGATGCGCACTCACTCAGGATTTGAGCGTAGGAAACAATCTTTGATTTAAAAACAAAGTTTATCATGTTTTAATATTAGAACGTGTCATTTTTATTTATTTATTTTCTTTGTAATGAAGCCATTTACACGTTTAAGCACAATTTCAACCAAAATCTGTCTAAGTGTAAAAGTTTGTACCCCCTCTTGGTTTATTCTGAGCATGTCTTAAACACTACCAAATTTGACAATAAATAAATTAAAAAGTTATCTTGTTTCTCTGTTGATATTAAAATTCAGATGCTCACTATATTGGAAAAAAAAACTGGTGTAGCTCAGTGTGTTAAGGCTCTGAGTTACTGATCAGAAGGTTCGAGCCCCAGCTCCACCAGGTTGCCGCTGTTGAGCCCTTGAGCATGGCCTTTCACCCCGTCTGCTCCGGGAGCATTGTACTGTATAATGGCTGACCCTGCTTTCTGACCCCAGCCCACTAACAAAAAAGCTGGGATATGTGAAGAATAAAGAAATGCACTGTGCAGTAATCTGCATTACACATAGGATTTAAAGTTTTGAAATTTAAATTAGAAAAAAAGAGAGTTTTAAGGGGTTCCGTGATTTCTTATGAATGGTTACGGTTAAAACACGTCGGAAACTTGTGAAGAAAAAGGAAAAAAAAAGAAGATTTGGATGTAAATACAATAAAATAGAAAATAATAAAAGACCATTACGTTCAGAAACATGTATACAAAATATGGTTTTGTTATTTGCGATGATAAAGAATCATATCGGATATTGTTCTTTATGTGCTAAAGGTTTAAACAGTGTGCTGTAAAGATATTGAGCAATTAATTGTGCCACTAAAACCATTGAGAGGTATATGAATCTCCATGCACATTGATAAAAAAAAAAAAAAAAAAGTGTAGAAACCAAGAGTGAAACCAATGACTCATTTCACAGATATTTGGGAGTTTGTGCTCAGGCTGAACTCCAGGTCTGATAACTCGAGCTGTAATCCACAGGACATACTCTCCCATACTGGTGAGTTATATTTACTGTGGAAACTCATACGTGGTACAGTAACTCTGATCTTTTCTGATTTCGGCAAGACAGAAAGCTCGCTTGTGAAACGTTTGGTGTCGCAACCTTCTTGGAGCCGCCGTGCCTTCCTGGTTATTGACCTGTAAATGCACAATGACGTTGATGAGCAGGTAGATGTTTTAAGATCGGCTAAATGGTTATCTTGTCAGGAAGGCACACCTTTCCTCACCGGAGGATGATTTGTTTTCAAAGAACTCAAAGATGCCCGTTTTCCCCAGTATATCAGGGTGTGTGTGCGTGGGTCTGTGTTGTGTGAGCAACACAGGAATGCAGGTTCCAGAAAGAATGGTTATCATTGTTGGTATGAGACTATACCTTATGCTATTTGGCAACACTAAAGCCTTCTTTGTAATGCCAATGAGGCACATTTTAAGAGCTGGAGAAAGAGTGAGAGGAAGAAATGCTGGTTTGTTCAAGGCAGAAAGGAGGACAGAAGCTCAGGTGACTGAGAGGTAGTTTGGAAAGAAACAAAGAATGCCAAGAGAGTTAAGCCCTAGCCTAAGGGATGTGCCCTGAAGTGATAAACACGCACCTGCTTAACTGTCAAAATTTTAGCTATAAGCTAAACTAGCTGTATTTTTAAGTGCATTTATAGACAGTGTTTTTTTTTTTTTTTTTTTTTTGGTGGGGGGGGTAGAGGGTATCTTGGTTAAATGGCACTCTGGATGTTGTGTGTGCATATATTGAAAGGTGCTGGCGATGTTTTTTGTTTGTTTGTGGTGCTTGTGTTTTATTATGATTTCCTACAAATAAAAATGTGAAATATAATCCCAATCAATCACATTTTGTTTTCACTTAGGATTTTGGGTTCCTGAGATTAGTGAGTTGAGAAGTGAGTTTACAAAATTATCGCATTCCATTATGTAATGATTTAGGCTGCCCTGCCTAAAGTGTCTGGGTTTGGGCATCTTCATGGATCGCAAAGATGTCACATTACATTACTTATGTTTTTTTTTATTTTTATTTTTTATTTTTTATTGAATTTAGAATTTAAAGCCTATATAGACTGTGGTCCGTTTTCAGGAGGAGTTTAGCAATTCCCATCATTTCACAAGATGTACGTTTTTGTTTAATTACTCAGAGAATCATGGGCTGAGTTCAATGTGTTGAAAGAGAAAACACTAAAATCTACAGTACATGGCTGCAGCACTTAATCAAGACGGCCAATCCCTATCCTAAACAGGTCAAGAATCTAAAAAGTTTAGCTTTTTTAATTTATTGGAGCTCTCCTTCACATGCCTGAGATTTTAATATTTTACAAGGCTAAAAATCAGGCATGTTTTGTGATCCCTAAGTCCTAAGATGACAACAGATCATTTAATAAACCTAACCAATAATTATAAGAAACCCAGGTTTAGAATAGCAAGCCTGTTTATAATATATGTGCTGCAAATCATCAGAATTGTCAGTTGGTATGACCAAATTTATAAGTAATTATGCAGTTGCTTGTAACGTTCTTTATTCTTTAAATCCGGATGCAGTTTAACGTTTTGAATGTGCAACTTGTTCATTATTAAATGATAGACAGAATATGGCATGACCATGCATAGAGGAGGTTGTCCACCAATAAGTTTGCCAAAGGTCATTTTGAAAACGACCAAGACCAAAAATGAACTTTCTAATTATCATCAGTGAAACATGGTTGTGGTAGCATTATGTTGTGGAGATTTCTTTTTAATGCTCAAACTGGGAAACTAGTCAGACTTGAGGGCAAAAGAGATGCAACCAAGTACAGAGCCACACTAAAGAAACCCTGTTCTAGACGGCAAGAGACTTGAATACTTTGTGTGCCTAAATAAAATATTTATATTTATTAAGGTGCAACTGACTTATCTAAATCAATATTCATTACCCCTAATGGTCAAGGCAGGAAAACAACAACATGAAATTTATCATCATTCTTCGTTTAAGTGTGTGGGTTTGTGTCTGTTGGTGTGTTTGTGCTCTGATCCCACACTAATGATGTCGCTTGTGCAGTCAAGCTTGCCGTGAGCAAGAGAGCGAGTCCATGACAGTGCTATGGGCAGACGGTGCAAAAGTGTGTGTCTATCACCGAAACTCACACTGATAATGGTTAATATCTGATTAATCATACACCTTTCTGTATTCACATCTTTGATTTTCATAGCAAGGTTAATGTTTGCATGCTATTGCCCTTACACATTTGCATTTTATCACACTAGAGCAAACCACAGTCTAGCTTCTTATGAAAGCAAGCTAGTACAGGGGCCTTTGGCACATGTTTTGAGAAGGTGCTTATATTATTGTGTGCTTGTATTATTGGAAGATGTATTATTTGACAAGATGCATTATTGTTTATGGAGGATTAGAAGCTGGTAAGTCAGGGGAAAAAAGGTTGTAAGTGTAAAACAGCTGTGTAAAGTGTAAAAAAAGAAAAAAGAAGAGGAGGGGGGGGGGGTGTTTTTGTGTAGAGGAATGAAGCTGAAAGAACTTAATACTGTATGTCCCACAGAAGAATGAACACTTACCATGTCAGTAAGTGCTTTGATTTACAGTACAGTAAGTAAACACATTATAGAACAACGTTGTATTGTAGTATACTGTGTTCTTGTATAAACAGGTATTTTATTTCAGAAAGGGTAGTTAATTTTAGCATGAAGTTTTCGTTCCCATGATGATAATGTACAGAAGGGATCTATGCTAGAGAATTACAGTAGAGACGAGACAAATGCTAGAGAAGAGACTGGGTTCAGTGCGGTCTGTGTTGTTCGGCTTTCCACTGCGTTTTCTGCCCCACTTCACCGTAATAAAGATATGAGGTTGTGTGTTAATGCTTTCCCCCCTTTACCCTACACTTGTTCTCTGCAAGCGCTGAATACTGTCACTGTTTTTGCTCAAGCACAGACAGGAAGTAAACAGACCGTGAATGAGTTTTGGCGATGCTCTTTTTGACCATGCTTTTCCCTTTTATGTTCATATTAAAATATGATAATTTTAAGTTTTTTATAAAGAAAAAATAATCCTGTCACACTTGGTCTCCACTAGACATCGTGCTTATTATTGTGGTCAAGGATTATATCCCCGGCTCAACTGGTATCAAGTGTACTTGCATACTGTTTGTCTGGGTCATTGAATTTGGTTTTCGAGAGGTTAAGATTTAGCCCCACAGGAATACATTGCTGCTTTCTAATCTAAATGAAGCTCATTGGTTATAAATGTCTCTGGGTGCCACCAGGGAAGCGTTCAGTACAAAGTTCACTAGCAGCTGCCATAACCTATAATAATAATAATAATAATAATCCCATAATATTTTCTTTCCTTAAAAAGTAAATATTTTCAAGAGCACATTATTTACAACGTAAATGCTTAAGTCTAAGTAGGTTGTAGCAGAATAAATTGTTAATAAAAGAGGGGAAAAAAGGGGGAAAAGAAACACTTATCAGATATCCCAACAAGCCACGGTCCTCAAGGACACACTGTGGCCATGTTACAGACAGAAAGTCAAACTGTTGTGCAATTGAGTCATACAGCAAACTTGCCACTTCATCAATCTGTGATTTAGTATGGATGGCAATTCAGCAACATCTGGCAGGTGTTTATGATCCTTTGTGGAGTAAAATGGTGTTTAAAGTTCAGTTTACTCAGGCAACTAGTGTTTAAATACAGGCCATAGTCAATTAACGCTTTGTGGTTTAACAGCACTTACTGTAGTATTTGTGTTAAAATATTGTTTTTATATGATTATGCTTATCTCAAGGGAATTTATTATGCAAAATTGGCTTTTTTGTTTTGACATTCAGATGGTCCTCCAGTCCAGTGTGCATGTACTGTACAAAGTAAAAAAAAAATCCTGCTTTTTGTCCTGGTTTCTTTTAGCCAGTCTGATTTATTTTTTGTCCCTTCTAACATGGCCTCATATAAGAAGAACCCCTCTCCTACTAACTTGTTTGCTGAACCCTGTTGCTCTCACAAGTTCAGTAGCTCAAACCCTGAAACATCACATTCTGACGAGAAGTGAAATAAAGTGAAGTAAATGATCTGAGGGGTATTTCAACTGGGGGCATTAACAGGAAATGGAGATGAGGACTCTTTCAGGGTCACGGGTTCGATTCCCGCCTTGGGTCTGTTTGCGTAAAGTTTGCATACTCTACTCGGTCTTGCTGGGTTTTCTCTGCGTACTCCAGGAGGGAAGGACAGTTGAGTTTGACATACGATACATATAACTATTTTATTATGCTGATTTATGACTCCAAACTTGTTTTTCTTTTTACATTTATTTCAAATTTATATTGGTTTGCTTTCGAGGTGGTGAAATTTTGTCCTTCCTTCGTAATCCTGCAGGTGGTGTGCTTCAGACCAGTGGTCTCCAACCTTTTTTGCACCAAGGACCAGTTTCATGTGAAATGTGAACAGTTTCCCCGGACTGGCGATCGTAACAAAACATAAAGTGCATAATATATACAACATACCATAACACAGAATCAGTACGAGTCCTAAGCTGGTTTCCCTTTGACGAGATGTTCCCATCTAGGAGTGATGAGGGACACCCAAAGTGTATTCCTCATGTCCAGTCCGCTTCTTAATTTCATTTTGGTTGGATTTCAGATGTGTTTTGATGTTGTTGGATATGAGTTTAGCAGAGATAATAGTATTATACACTGTGGTGGACTATTTTCTTTTAATGGAGGTGGTACACATGAAATCTGGATGCCGATAGTATTATTTTAATTCACATCAAACAAGTTTTCATTTAGCATGTAGCTATGTTTAAGTGTAAACATACCTGACTGTTGATGATGGCACCACAATCCTTTAACCCTAGTGTGTTGCACTCATTGGAAGAGGTTGCAGAAGGGTTTTTAACTACATGGCACAGGTTTAACTTTCTCTAGAGAAGCTGGGGAGTTCTGATATGCCCACGACCAGATCCTGATATCGTCTGTTCCTCCTAAACTGGGTGCTGGTGTTCACATATTCAGAATATGAGGATTCAGTACAAAATAATAAAGTTGAGTGCAAATTGTGTCCCCGACATTAACTTATAAAGGGAGTCTGAGCAGGAAGACCATGAGCGACAATCGGAGTGTAAAATCCATCCAAGAATTCCTGTGACATCATCTTGTCACCTGATTCATTATGCTGCTGCATGACTCCAAAGTATGTGAAGTTAAGGAGGTCCCCAGATATGATCGTTTTATTGCCTCATACAATATATAATGCTCACATTATGGTCAGACATAAGGAACAGACTTACCCAGACTCGAATAATAATCTTCATATGTGATGAGAGGACAGAACACACAGACAGAACTGACGTGTTATTGTTTTTTTTTATTACTATTATTCATTCATTCATTCATTCATTTTCTATACCGCTTAATCCTGTGTTCAGGGTCGCGGGGGACCTGGAGCCTATCCCTGGAGACTTCGGGCACTAGGCAGGGTACACCCTGGACAGGGTGCCAATCCATCGCAGGGCACACACACATACACACACTCACACATCCAATCACACACTACGGGCAATTTAGGAACGCCAATTAGCCTAACCTGCATATCTTTGGACTGTGGGAGGAAACCGGAGTACCCGGAGGAAACCCACCAAGCACGGGGAGAACATGCAAACTCCATGCACACAGAGACGGGAATCGAGCCTGGCCGGGGAATCAAACCCTGGACCCTGGAGGTGCAAGGTGACAGTGCTAACCACTACACCACCGCGCCGCCTATTACTATTATTATTATATTTTAAATATTAGCTTATGATGTGTTGGCATCAAAAACGTAGTCCTGAGCCGCACACTGGAGCTTTTTCATGCTCTCTGGAGTTGCTAATAAATGTGATCCTATATGAGGACAAGGACAATATTATAGAAATGAAAATGAGTAGTCAATGTCAAACCGTCAGATAAGGCTTCTGCATGTTGGTGTGCCCGCTAATACTCACAAGCTCTACTCCTCTCCTCTCGTCCACTGCCCTAATGCTCTCTGACTCTGGTCGCTATGATGACATTTAAATACTGTATCCCTTCAAAATAAGATACAGATACGCCACAAAAACGAATATGAAGAACATTTTTATTTTCATGAAAATTTTAACTCACGATAACGAAGTGAATGGGCTTGAGCTGAGCTTGTTTCTCTGCGGTGACTTCTGAGAGAAATCTTTACAGTGGCTCCCGTAATGGCGCGCAAGACGTAACCGAGAGAATCCGGTCTTTTTTCAAAATAAAATATCGTTCAGACTCAGATAATACATAAAAGGGAAATATGTAATTATTTATTGTACGGCCCGGTACCATTTGATTCACGGACCAGTACCGGTCCGCAGCCCAGGGGATGGGGACCGCTGTTCTGGAGTAAACGTTTTTTTTCCCCCTGGCTGAATGGTCACATGAGACTAAGACCTTTTAACTACACTGGCTGCCAGCTCTACTGCTCCACTTTCTTTTCTAGGGGTGTGTGTGTGTGCGCTCCCACACACATACTTTACGCATACTGTACTTTGAGTCACTCTAACAGATACAGGGAAAGAGTTTTGTTTGTATGGTTCTACAGGACCGTGATTTGTTGCTTTTGTTTTATATTAAAGCGGAAGTCATTTGAATGTGTGTGTGACTGTGGAAAAGAGAAGAACAAGGGGAGGTGTGTCTCTAGATTCACCAGGTGGTTGTTTCTTTTTTATCACCACAGTGAACTTTGATAAGAGCAGAGAGCTGGCTCTTTTCATTCTTTGGCATTTTCATTGGATTTGTTCACTTTACTCTCTTTACTTTATCATTATAATTTGTTTAATCATTTAGTTTTTAACCACTGTGTTTTATAATATTTAAATCAATAATAGTGTTTTCACAACGTTTTATGTTGTCCACGTTTCTTTTGTTTTTTTTTTTATTCTAAAGTGTCATCACTGCTGTTGTGCTGGAATGTGACCAGTCGCACTATTGTAACCTGTTCACGAGCTGCCAAGGCATGTGAAAACTGCCGTATCCAGTCGCAATAAAGACACACACCCGCCTTGCAGTCTCGACAAAGTCATCGTGTTGATGGATTATAATGTCAGAGACTGACACACCCTTTGCACTTTAATCTCGCCACCTCCACTGAGACGCGCAAGTGACGTCTAGAAAAGCTATATTTGTAATGTACTTAATCAATATCACATGAGCGGGAGTAAGGGTGTACTAAATATCAGCATGACTGTTTATTTAACCAATCATTTTGCTCCGCCAATACGTATCCTTCCACAACTGCTGGAACTAAACAAATGTCACTGGCAGGACTCAGTGAAAGACACTTTAATTAGGACATGTGAAAAGGGTTTTAAATTCTCCCCCTTTGTAGCCAAAAGGTGAACAGAATAAACCATGAAGGTGGTGGACGTTCCTGTAAATTGCTGAAGTTTGTCTCCACTTATTCCACTTTAGGATATCGGCTCCGGTTCCGGGGTTGAACACGCATGGTGTGAAATTTGTTACTCGTGTTGGAAGCTAGTTAGCTTTGTAGCTCGTGTTGGCCGTCAACAAAACGACGGTTCAGAGGTAATTTCGAACAACTCGGAATCAATAAATAAGGAGGCAAATTGTCCGTTAAGAGGACATAATGTTCTCAGATGTGTTTTCTTGATAAAAGTTCTTCTGTGACTTGTTTTGAATGTGGATTTTGGCAGCAGATCTTCCCTCTTTCCAGTACGGTGGATCGTGGTGCCGGTACCGACCGGCTTTTCACCCATGTTGGAAACATGCGCATGCGGATATATAAATTTTTCCAAGCTGAAGATTATAACAAATTTACAAAATAAATGCAAGGGAGCAAATAACTAGGTATCGCTAGTTATCCCAAGACACCGCATTGGAATTGGCTAGAAAGCAAACAAACAAAATCCAGACTGGCCACGAGATGCACTGTTAAGTGAGATATGCAAGAGAGACAGATAGTCTAAACATGGATGTACTGCAAGCTAGCACATTAAATTAACCTGACTGTTATAACATTAAACTTGGGAACTTAATCTAATCCGGTTGCTGTTCCTGCAGTTTAATCATGCCCAGAAAGATCATTCCGCTTTGACACGAGAGAGAATGAGGGGTCTTGCATCATTAAAATGAAGTGCAGAAGTATCGGAACAAATTAACCCGGGTGACTGCAGTATTGGACTGATGCTGCATTCTTCCTTATCATATAGATTTTAGTCGCTACAAAACCTGTAAAAGACAAATCGGACAATCACAATTGTTGTTATTCACTTGCTCGTTGGATTTCTTTTTGATATGACGATCATTTCAGGGCGGAGCTTAGCGGCAAGAAACACCACTGTTGTCCGTGATGTCTAATATACAATTTGTGTAGCGTGTTTAAACCCCTGCTGCTCACACAACTGTTACATGGTCTGCTACATGAAGCCTAAATACAGGCTGTATACAAGTAATGTTTAAAGCCATTTTAAAGTTTAGTTCAGGTATAATGTGTAGGTTGTGTTTTAAGCCGTGCTTCTGGTGAACTCGGGTTGCTTTATAGCCGCTATAAGTTTGTATCATAGCTTGTGTATATACACACCGTCTGATTCCAGTTTGTTGTAAAAAAAAAAAATTTAATACAAATGTTGAGTGCTCTGTGGCTAACCTACAGTATATGTGCACTCTGGGAACACGGAGTCAATGTGCCAAACCACAATAATCCATGAAAACACATCAAAGCTCCAGTTCCACAAAAGGTAGGGTTATTTTTATCCTTTAGCAACAGGGTACAGTATAAGTCTTAAATATGCAAAGTATATTTGCATATTTAGCTGAATAATGTTTTGTAAAAGGCTGCAATAAGTGTGTTTCGACATGAGGTGATCTAGTCGGTAACTCATTTCCTAAATAAGTCTAACGCCTGATGTCCTACACTATATATATATCTATATATATATATATATATATATATCTATATATATATATATATATATATATATATATATATATATCTATATATATATATATATATATATATCTATATATATATATATATATATATATCTATATATATATATATATATATATCTATATATATATATATATATATATATATATATATATATATATATATATACAGTGGTGTGAAAAACTATTTGCCCCCCTCCTGATTTCTTATTCTTTTGCATGTTTGTCACACAAAATGTTTCTGATCATCAAACACATTTAACTATTAGTCAAAGATAACACAAGTAAAAACAAAATGCAGTTTTTAAATGAGGGGTTTTATTATTTAGGGAGAAAAAAAATCCAAACCTACATGGCCCTGTGTGAAAAAGTAATTGCCCCCTGAACCTAATAACTGGTTGGGCCACCCTTAGCAGCAATAACTGCAATCAAGCGTTTGCGATAACTTGCAACGAGTCTTATACAGCACTCTGGAGGAATTTTGGCCCACTCATCTTTGCAGAATTGTTGTAATTCAGCTTTTTTTGAGGGTTTTCTAGCATGAACCGCCTTTTTAAGGTCATGCCACAACATCTCAATAGGATTCAGGTCAGGACTTTGACTAGGCCACTCCAAAGTCTTCATTTTGTTTTTCTTCAGCCATTCAGAGGTGGATTTGCTGGTGTGTTTTGGGTCATTGTCCTGCTGCAGCACCCAAGATCGCTTCAGCTTGAGTTGACGAACAGATGGCCGGACATTCTCCTTCAGGATTTTTTGGTAGACAGTAGAATTCATGGTTCCATCTATCACAGCAAGCCTTCCAGGTCCTGAAGCAGCAAAACAACCCAGACCATCACACTACCACCACCATATTTTACTGTTGGTATGATGTTCTTTTTTCTGAAATGCTGTGTTACTTTTACGCCAGATGTAACGGGACACGCACCTTCCAAAAAGTTCAACTTTTGTCTCGTCGGTCCACAAGGTATTTTCACAAAAGTCTTGGCAATCATTGAGATGTTTTTTAGCAAAATTGAGACGAGCCTTAATGTTGTTTTTGCTTAAAAGTTGTTTGCGCCTTGGAAATCTGCCATGCAGGCCGTTTTTGCCCAGTCTCTTTCTTATGGTGGAGTCGTGAACACTGACCTTAATTGAGGCAAGTGAGGCCTGCAGTTCTTTAGATGTTGTCCTGGGGTCTTTTGTGGCCTCTCAGATGTGTTGTCTCTGCGCTCTTGGGGTAATTTTGGTCGGCCGGCCACTCCTGGGAAGGTTCACCACTGTTCCATGTTTTTGCCATTTGTGGATAATGGCTCTCACTGTGGTTCGCTGGAGTCCCAAAGCTTTAGAAATGGCTTTATAAACTTTACCAGACTGATAGATCTCAATTACTTTTGTTCTCATTTGTTCCTGAATTTCTTTGGATCTTGGCATGATGTCTAGCTTTTGAGGTGCTTTTGGTCTACTTCTCTGTGTCAGGTAGCTCCTATTTAAGTGATTTTCTTGATTGAAACAGGTGTGGCAGTAATCAGGCCTGGGGGTGACTACAGAAATTGAACTCAGGTGTGATAAACCACAGTTAAGTTATTTTTTAACAAGGGGGGCAATCACTTTTTCACACAGGGCCATGTAGATTTGGAGTTTTTTTTTTCTCCCGTAATAACGTAAACCTTCATTTAAAAACTGCATTTTGTGTTCAATTATGTTATCTTTGACTAATAGTTAAAGGTTTTTGATGAGCAGAAACATTTAAGTGTGACAAACATGCAAAAGAATAAGAAATCAGGAAGGGGGCAAATAGTTTTTCACACCACTGTATATATATATATATATATATATATATATATATATATATATATATATATATATATATATATATATACACACACACACACACACACACACACACACACACACACACACACACACACACACACACACACACACACGTCATTCATGGATGACTAATTTATAGGACAGTCTATTGCTTAGACTTAATTACCACAGCTCGGAGCACTTCCTTGTTTCGATTTGACAAGAGACTGTCAGAATAAATGTCAGCTACTCACAACCGATTTAACAAGAACCACGAAACAATTATACAGACCATTTTGAGACTTGTGCATATTTGATTTATGAATTTTGATATCTCGTAGGCAAACGTTCTTTCTTGAGGAGGCCTGAAGTGGCATCCATGCAGGACAGCTCACAAAGAAAGTATGTTTAGAACCAGAAGAAAAATGTCTCCCAGGTCAGTTGTACCAACATTGTTTGCCATGTCATATCTTTGAAAAAACAGTAGAGGCCAAGTGTATGAGCCAAGTGAGATGTTACAAAGCCTTTATACTGTACATACACACACCCAACAGCAAGTTCATTAGGTACATCTGTTCAACTGCTTGTTAAGGTAAATATCTAATAAGCTGATCACATGGCAGCAGATCAATGCACTAAGGCATGTAGACATGATCAAGACGATCTTCTAAAGTTCAAACCGAGCATCAGAATGGGAATGAAAGGTGATTTCAGTGACTTTGAACATAACATGGTTGGTTGGTGCCAGACGGACTGGTCTGAGTATTTTGGAAACTGTTGGTCCTACTGGGATTTTCACACACGGTCATCCCTAAGGTTTACAAACAATGATGAGAGAATATATCCAGTGAGCAACAGTTCTCTGGACAAAAATGCCTTGTTGATGCCTTTGGTCGGAGGAGAATGGCCAGACTGCTTCGAGCTGATAGAAAGGGGAAAGGCAACTCTAAGTCAAATATACAACTGAGGTACGCTGAAGAGCATCTCGGGATATTCCACCTTAATTTAATCCAGAACAACAGCAGAGTTGAGATTGTCTCAAACATGCTTTTCCACATCTATTAAACAGAGCATGTATAGTACAGGCTTGGAGCACGTGAATCATCTATTGCAATGAACCCATAATTTAGGTAGGACTCTTGGGTAGTAGCTTTCATTTTGTTGGCAGTCTCAGAGTCTCATTATTGGGTATTTTCTCTTTTCTTTTAACTGATTTTTACCTAGTTAGCTTGTAGCATTAGCCTACTTTTACTGGGGATCAAATCCTATTACAAAGAGAAGTGTGAAGGACGAACCCAAAATACAGGCTGACCTGGGGGGCATTTTTCCCCTCTTTGACCTGAACACTAAACCCAGTTTCTTTGTGAGCAGCCTCACTTCTGGCCTACTCAAGAAAGAAAGGTCCTTGAAGAAAATTTTCCTGTGAGATCTAAAAATGTAAATTATAACAAATATGAGATTAAACCAGATGACTTTCTGTTTAGCATGAGTCTCAAAATGGACTTTACACATTCATGGTTTTGTGGTTCTTGCTAAATGATGTGTGAGTAGCACATTAACTGAAGCTTTAAGTTGCGAATGGGAGATGATTTGATATTTTATTTATTTTTTTAAATAAAACTCGCTTTAGATTGTAAGTTGATACAATTAGGCAGCCTTGTACTCAATGCAAAAATGCTACACAACTATCTCGTGCTTTAAAAGAGAACAAAAACTCAAGTGTGGCAGCGGTTCTTTAACCTTGATGCGATGCATTCTGTGGAGAAAATACAAAAACAATACATTAGCGATAACGAT
The DNA here is from genome assembly GCA_030522415.1 of Channallabes apus. Taxonomy (NCBI): domain Eukaryota; kingdom Metazoa; phylum Chordata; class Actinopteri; order Siluriformes; family Clariidae; genus Channallabes; species Channallabes apus. Next base: position 5,762,326 of record CM060111.1, on the reverse strand, counting down.
ATCTCAGCAGCGTCAGCTATTTGGGTAACAAGTTAATTCTCCAAGAATTCTGATCATATTCCAGTATGTTTTGATTATTTAGGTTGCAATGTTTCTTAGTTTCACCCTAACATAATTGAAAAAAAAAAATCAAATCAGATTACAGGTAAAGTTGTGGAGTCTTTGCTTTAGACTTCCCTGTTCAGTCTTGATGTCGAGTTTCTCCTCTCTGCTTTGTGCTTTTTATTAAGTTCTCTGGGTTCCTACCTAAATGCCAGTTAATGAATGAATTGTCTGATTGATGATCTCTTTCCCCTTGTCTATTTCAGCATGTCTGCATCAGCATCGGGAAGAAAAACCCCAGTGGATTATGGGGTTCAGATCCGCTTCATAAATGACCTGCATGATCCCGCAGGTGGAGGTCGTCGAGACAGCACCGGGAAATCCTCATCCCGGTATGGCGTGGCCGTCAGGGTGCAGGGCATCGCGGGCCAACCGTATGTAATGCTTAAAGATGGAAAGAAAGGTGATTCCTATGGAGTGCAACTCCGAACCCCAAGCTACAACAGCTTACCCAGGTAACACCGGTTTACAGAGTAGAACATGCACATTCATGCTTCAGCCTACCTTTGCATTTAACTGAAGAATGAGGAAAAGAGAAATGGTAATGAACACTACTTTTAATGACCGCAATGACATGATCTAACTTCACTTCACAACCTTAAACGTAGCTATAAGCTAAATAAAACATTGTATTGTAATTTCTTAATATTGGACGTAGCATATAGTGCTGTAATGTTGATCTCGCCTCTTAGAAGCCGGGAGGATGGGATAGAAGATGGTCGGCATCTTTCCTCCGCGGATGCCAGCGTGTTGCGAAGGGCTCAGTCACACGGCTCTCTGCTGGACCGAGAGAGTGACTACAACAGCTCCTTAAACGACTTTAAGCAACCTAATGGAGACAGGCGCTCCGGTAGCTACGCCAACCTGGACAGTGGAATCGGCATGGGGATGGAAAGGAACCAGTGGGGAGGCTCCTACCAAGCAGGGCTGAACGGCTCTTTAGGCAAGGAAAATCTGAGAAGAATAAACAACTACTATGAATCTCCTTCAGACGCTGTTAAACCTCCACAAGACAGACGAGCCAAAAATGGAGACCGGAATTTTACAGGACAAGCCAGTGTTTCCGGAAGCTCCTCCAGGGGGCGCACTCCTGGTGTCAATGTAGGAAATGGGCCTGCAACCAACGTCCTTTCTTCTGCTCAGCTGGTGCCTTCAAATGAATATGCTTCTCCTCCATCGTCCTTACCTGTTTCAGGTTACAGCAGACCGAACCGGACCTCGGGATCCGTGGCTAAGATCGGAGCCGTGCATTCGTCTGGCTTAAATAATGATTGGTCCACAGTAGATGCGCATGTGAGTGGTGTATCTATCTAACACATTGTCTATAAATAAAATAAAAAAAAGGATAAATAAATGATCTGTAAAGCTGATTCGCGACACTGCCAATTGTTAAAAGCGCTATACAGATAAATTAATTGAATCAGGTTTATTATTTTTGGGTGGTGAAAGGTGTAATATTTTCCGTATGCATTGTACAGCTTAATCTCTTGTAGCTTGATCTACAACACAATTGGAGAATGTTAAAAGTAGTTCTCACTCATACTCGATGCCAAAATACAAGTACACATGCAATTAATGTAACAGTGTAACTTATGAAAGGTACACCGGCGCTGGTGCTAGTACTGTGATTCCCGCCAGATATTTGACATTTCTACAAACGTAAACATGAAAAACGTAAAACTGCAATCTTTCAGGTCGACTGTTCGAGCAGGAGCTGCAAATACAAAGGACCCACTGTGCGGCTCCCTTCTCTGGCCTCCAGAGCTCTGAAGTTTCTCTCAGTCCCAGATAGCAGTGTTGACTGTGACCAACTGTTTATCAGACTGTAGTTAACAGGAAAGGAAACAGACTCGCATGTGAAAGAAAAACTTTCTCTTTATGTACGACAAGCCAAGGAGATAAAATAGATTTAGACGTTATACATTGCGCAGTACAGTATGTCTGCTTTGACGGTTTAATTGTTTGTTCAGAATTAATAACGGTTACTCAATTGTTCTCAATTACTCAAGTAAAAACTACTCAATTGAAGTAGTCCTCAAATGTGTAATCCAGCACACAATATGTTAAATTGAACTACTTTGCTACTGGGATCAGGATTTAAATCAGCTCGGGTACTGGTCTGCATTCTTTGTTCACGTTCAATAGAAATGGTCCATTACATTTCACTCTCATTTGCAAGTAGCTGTAGCAGGTTACAGAAAGCTGATCCAGAAGACTGGCCTCATGCGCTCAAGTAAATGGGCCTTGGCTCATTGGATTGGTGTCTGCTGACAGACCCTGTACTCAAATTGCAGGGTGAGAGTAATTGGGTTTAGATAAGCTCAGGAAGGATTTACACTGCATGTTTTCGGAGAGAGAGTGTTTAAAAATTTCTTTGTTTCTTGCAGTCATACCCTAGAATGTATGAAGAAAAAGGTCCAACTTAACACTCAATGTGTATTTTTCTGGCATTCGATTAATTGTATTTAACAAATACTAATCAGTGATGAAAACTGAAGTCGCAATAGATGTTGGTTTAGTAGGAGATTATTCATGATGCATTTGCAATTGTTGTTATTATTAATGTGCTTTTCTGTTCTGTGTGTTTCTATGCTACTGAATCTCATGTAACATTCTTGGCCCCTTATTTCTGCTTTCAGGTGACTCCTGATCTTTTGAAGGATCAAAGTCAGAGCTCAGGGTCAGAGTTCAGCAGTGAGGACGATCAGATCCAGCAGATAATCTATGGTGTTCTACGACAGGGGTAAACGTATATCATTTATAGAAATGTGTAATGAAAATGAATAAAATTGCATCCATGTCAAAATCTCTGTCTTATCTAGAAATGCATGCCAAAGGTAAAATGTGCATTATTTGTAAGAAAAAAACATAATGGGAGGTTTAGCCTTCATCCGGTCGTTAGATTGAAAAACGGCGATATGTTCATATGTTTTCTTCGAATGTATGAGTGCAACTTTAAAGTAAACTTTCCTTTTTGTTGCCTTTAGGAGCAGCGAGAGCGACGCCGCAATCAAGCGCAGAGTCCAAGTCATTTGCAATAAGATCCAGGGACTCAAGGTATGGCCGAGGTTTCACCTTACCCTCTGTAACTTTACACTTCGCTTCACTTGTTGCGGGGATTTACTTGGAGTACGCTTGGCTTCTGCACTTAATCTCCACGCGTGGAAGTGCAAAATGGCGACTTCTGCTTTCATTCTTTACTCATTTTGTAACAAGAACTTTAAAATGTTGTGAGCTCACTCAGACCACAGGGCGAAGCCTCAATTGAATTCTTTCTTTTTCATTCTCGTTGCAGAGAAAGCAGACTCATTTATGATAATACATGAATTTGCAATGGATGGCAGCAGATACAAGTGTAGAACATTTGTTTATTTACATGTGAAGTACAAGCACATTATCACAGTGACTAATATCGCACATAGACTATGTAAATGGCACTAGGCAGGAACACTACTCGTTAACACAGAACACAGCAAAAACGAGACAAACAGGAACTTTTTTAGAGAGAATATAAAGATGCACAGATTAGTATGATGATAAGACATGTGACTAATGGTGGCTGATGAGAACTGTAGTTTAGCACCTCCATGGAGAAACCCTGAGTGATAGAAGCCACAAAATATGTAGGGGTGTAAAAACTTACTCAAGTAAAATGAGTTGCATACAGTAGTACAGTCTGAAGTGCTTATAGGGTTCTACAGTGGACACTTTATATGTCTTTCAATTATAATATAATCACAATTAAAATGTAACATTAAATTTAACACACTATTTTTGGTCAAAATATTTTGGTGACATCACAAGTGCATTTTAATTTGAATCCGTTTTTGACATGTACTTGAGTAATGTTGGGGGTTCGAGTCTTGCAGTCGGTCTGTGTGTGGAGTGGGTTTCCTCCAGGTACTCTGGTTTCCCCTTACATTCCAAAGACAAGTGGTAAAGGCTGATTGGTGTTTTTAAATTGGCCATAATGTGTGTGCACATGTAGTGGGTGGGTGTGTGTCCATGTAATGGACTGGGGTGCTCCATATGCCCCATGTTTGGTTGGACAGGCCCCATATGACCCTACTCACAGGACAAGCGGTATAAGCATTGGATGGATGGATGGTTGGGCAAAAAAATTATGTGATAATGAAAAACTAATAAGTTAATAAACTCAATACAAAGATTTGCACAGTAACTTTATTAAATAAATGAAAGTCTCCATGTAAGAGCAGCACCCAATGCAAAAATAAAAATGTAAAACAGAGTAAAACTGCCACTGCTGGAGAATAATTTGACTGCCAGTGCTTCAAACAGTTAAGTGGGTATTTGAATACGTGTCATGAGGGAGAGCTGAAGTTCTCTCAAGCTTCTTTGTGGCCAAGCTGGCACAATACGCAACTCGGAAACGAACAGTGTTGAAATGGGCATTACAATAATGTCTTTCTTAAATTTGTGTTAGAATTAATTGGCTGCAGATCAAACAGCGAAGTCCAGTTTAGTGCAGCTTGGAACATATCCACTTCAAACACATACTTCTTTTGATAAGGTATATCTGTGTCTCTGTTGAGTTGGAATATGGATGGATTTTTTTTTTTTTTTTTGGGGGGGGGGGGGGGGTCTTTAAGTCTCCAGTGTGTCTACCCTGGCATTTAAACAAATAGTTGAATAGAGAGGCCCTACATTCCTGACTACAGCAGCACTGTAGTTAATGTTTTCCTCTGTACCTTTTTATCTAGGTGGTTTCCGGGGTACTCGTTTGTAAGTAAAGCGTGATCACCTATCAGGTTGCCCTCTGATAAGCTGATTAGAGCTTAACTGAATTCTCTAACCACTATGTTGATGGTGCACTGATTGTAGACCACATGAGCATTGAGTGTATTTGATTACTAGGCTTGTTAAATCCCTGTTTCCTGGCCATATACTGTTACAACACCTGCTTAAAAAGTATTAATGTCCTTCAAGTACAATATGTATTTGTTAAATATACAGTGTATATATGAGTAATAGTACTTCTGAGACTATGGCTCTATAGGACTTTTGGCTGATGTGAAATCTGGCTGTGTTTGTAGACGAACAAATCAGACCTTGCACTTAAAGCAGACCTGGAACAGAGTCTGGATGAAAACATTAATCTGCAGGAACAGCTGAGCAGGAAGAAGACCGAGTTAGACCAGACACATTCTGAGTAAGATCCACCTCACACATTGTTTCACAGTCTGTCTTTCACAGCATTTTTGGGTGTTATGCCATGATTATACTGTCTGTGTTGCACATCAGTAACAGTGTGTTTGTGGTGTCTGTCTGTGTCACAGGATGATTCAGTTGCGTATGGAAAGAGAGAATGCAGAGTCTCTCGTCAGACAGCTGGACGACCAACTGACAGGGCTGCAGGAGGAGCTGAGGAGAGAGGCGGGCAACAGAGCAGAGACAGACGAGATGCATACGGTACACAAGCTTTTATTGTCTGTAATAATTAAAAAGGAGTTGGTTTACCTGGAAGTAGGGCTAGGCAATTAATTAAAACAACACTCAGAACCTCTAATAAGCGTAATGTTGCCGCGGTCAATTTATAATTTTTTATTCTGTTAATACTTGCCTCATCGTGTTTGTACATGTACTCATTAACACATACTACCATATGTTTGGTCACATGACTCCACCTTGTCCAGGCTATGACATGGTACAGTAGCAACATGGAGGAGAGCACTTTCATTAGAAAAAAAAAAAATCCCAGCTTTAGTAGTTGAGCATATTTACAGTACAAACCATATTGGCGAACTATGAGGCCAAAAAACAATCCATAGTACAGGTGATGTGTTTTATTGTTAATCCAACAATAATAGTCCATACTATTTTATTATATAATTGTATAATATAATAATACTTAATCATGAACAAGGTAAAATGTTCAGTTGATCGTGGTAGTGTGACAAAAAAAAAAAAATTGGGGGGCTTCATTTAGCAAATTTATTTTAATTAAAATAAAAATTTTAAAACTGAAGTTTATATATACAGACCATGTAATTCCCATGCTTTAAAATACATTTGCAATTAACATTTAGAACGCAGATAAAACTTCAATTTTGATGAATGAATCGTTTCTGTAAATGATATGTAGGAGTTGATGGCACTGCGCAATGAACTGGCTGGAATGGCAGCGCAGTATCAGAGACAGGAAGACATTGTGAGACAGAAAGAGCGGGAGCTGACTGCCCTGAAAGGTGCCCTGAAGGAAGAGGTGTCCACTCATGACAGAGAGATGGAAACTCTTCGACAACAATACAGCCAAGACATGGAAAAGCTAAGAACCAGCATGGCACAGGTGTCGCAGGTTTGTACACTCGTACATGCATTGAGGGAAGCCAAATGCAGATACAGTACAGTAACTGCTGAGACCTGAGGACCTTAAATCCACTGTATCCACTCAAACAATAAAGTTAGAGCATATTGTATCTCTGTTTCTGGTCCTGTAAATATGCAGTCCTAAAATTCATACATTGACACTTTTTAGCCCGATGCAATTTTTTTCCAAAAACATTTTTTAATTGCCATTTTTATGTAAATACTCTCACTGAGATGTCTCTCATGATGCTGATGATATCTTTAATGTATCATGGTATACCATGGGCTTCACATGTCCCCTTATGTAAGAGTCAAATAGGCTCTGGTGACCTCGAAAGCCATTTTACAGGCCTGCTGTAATAAAGCCAAGACTCCAGAACCTGTTCAGTATTATGAGTAAATAAGGCAGCTGGCAGTCTTAAGTCTCCATAAAAATTAAACATCGGACATGTGCTCTACAAGATGGCATTAGAGCAGCTTTAAAAGGCATTGTTTTTCTAAATTCATTTTTTTTTTTCATGTGCGCAATCATCTTTTTCCAGTCTCAGGTAAGCATAGAAGCAGAGCGCCAGCGTGTGAACTCTACAGTCCGTTCATTACAGCAACAGCTAGAGGAAAACAAAGAGGAAGGTGTCCACTGGAGAGAGCAGTTCCAGAGCACCAGAGATGAGCTCCGCAACACGAAACAAGAGTAAGTGGCCAAAAGGTTATGAGATTTGGAGGTGACGAATGTCAAAATCTCCATGTCCTAAGCATCCGTAAAGGTCCACGCTGGCTGGTTCTGCAAACTGTCCGCAACTACTTTGCAACAGAATACTTCCAAGCGGAAGTGGGGAATCAGGATGGATCATGCAGGTCTGGAGAGCAGAAGCGGTCAGATCAATGGTATCTCAGAAGTGATGTGTACCTAGAGAGAAAAAAGATAAAGAAAAGTAACTGACAAAGGGAGAGGTAGGGAGTGCTTTATTTTATTATAAAGCACTGTGCCCCTGAGTGCCCCCATCAGCTCCTTTACCCAAGGAAAAACTATTTACAAATGGCTTGATTTCTCTGCTTAAACCTAAACATTGAGAGTAATTGTAAGTCTATTCCATGACTGTGGGTTTGCTGTAGTTTTCATTATACACGGTGACAACAAACAGCCTGCACTTTTTGATTATAAAAGGTATGGATAAGTATGCATATTCTTTGCTTCGTGTTAATATTTTGTGCATGTATGATATGCTAGACTTCTTCAAGCACGCTTAGACAAAGAAGAGTTTGAAGAAGAGCTCAAAGAGCTGCAGGAGAAACTTGCCACGATGAAAAATCAGATCCCTGATGTCAAACCAAGTGAAACAGTCAACCAGGTACTAACATTTATGCTTTTATTTGGATTGAGGGAATCAAAGTTGAATCACATTTCAAACTCAAACTTTTTTTTTAATATTAGTCTTATGACTTTTCAAAGGAATGATCAGTAAAAGTATAAAAAAAATAGCATTTACCTTTATCTCGCATGCGCACACACTCTTGAATTTAATACAGGAGCTGGAGCGGTGCCGTGCATCCCTAAAGCGAGCAGAAGCAGAGGTGGAGAAACTAAAGCAGGACCTTGACAAGAAGACTATGGACATTATTTCGTTGAAGAGGACCAATCAGGAACTAGATGCCGAGCAAAAATATGAGATCGACAGGCTAAAGGAACAATCCCGGAAAGATAAGGACGAACTGACTAAGGTTCATGAAAAAACCAAGCAGGTATATGGTTAAACCTGACATAAGAGTGATCTATGGTTTATTATGCCTTTATGATGCTCTTACTGTTGCCCTGTCCCTCTGGCAGCTTGCAGATCCTGCAATAGTGGAGTCTCTGCGTGGGGAAATGCGTGCGGTGCGTGGAGAGGCAGAGCGTCTGCGCAGTCAGTTGGTTTTGGCAGAGGAGGATCAACAGAAAGAAAAGGAGCGTCTCGCCTCATCCCAAATTGAACTGAACACAGTCTCAAATGAACGAGAGGCACTGGAGGAGGCAAACACACGCCTCAAAGATAAACTTGCACGTCTAGAGGTGAATGAAATAATCATAAGCCTGCTAAGGAATTGTTTTGAGAGAAATGCAGTTTAATAAAATCACTGTAAGAATAAAAACGCACACTCTCGTACAACATACTTGAGCAACAGCTTTGTCTTTTCATATCCAGTCCACAATGCAGGAGCATGCTTCGCAGAACCTGGAGGCAGAGCAGGAGCTGCAGGTGGAGAACAGGAAGCTGAGGCAACAGCTGGAAGAGATCAAACGCAGCAGCACCAAACTCAGCCAGGAAAAGAACGAGTTATCCAGAGCGCTGGAGGAACGAGCCAGGCAGATCGATGCTCTCCGCAGGGACAACGCAGAAATTGACGAACAAAAGAAACAGCTTGAAAAGGCAAAGGACAAACTCAACAAAGAGGTACATATTAATGAGGAAGACGGAGGCCAAGCCAGATGTACAGTATAGATACAAGTTTTCACAATAATCTTTTGATTGACAAAATAGAAATGTGATGCGGCAGAAAGTCACTCAATAGTGGTCAGACGTAGATATTACACCAGATCAACCATTTTGCAATATGAAAGGCAGTGTATGGTGGACACACATGTATACTATAGTACTGTCTCATGCCGTATTGCCGTACCCCTGATATTGTATCTGTGTTTTGTGTTTTTTCTATTTCTCCTTCAGATTGAGCGGTTGGCTGCTGATTCGAGTGTGTCTGTGCGCTTGGTACAGTCTCAGCTTGATGAGCACAAAGAAAAATGGAAAAAGGAGCAGCAGGACCTGCAGAAGGTCAACAAGGAGAAAGTCGGCGAGCTGGAGAAAACCCAGATCACTCTGCGTTCTCTCCAGGAGGAGGTGAGGCGGGGCAAGAGGGTATTGTTTTTTTTATTTTTTATTTCTGAACTGTCGATCTTTCATGGACTCAGCTTTATTGACTACAGGTTCCCCCATGTACAATGTATATATTGTGTACATAGTACATACTGCTCCCATAACTGCTCTGTTATTAGCTCACCGCTTTATAACGCTAACGTCAGCATCAACATTACAGTAGGTGTCCTACAGTATATGTAGCAAGATTTATTTGCAGGATGTAACTAATATGCAAATATGGTTTCATTATTTAATTTATTTTGTTTACATAAATTGTATGACAAACTAACAAAGTAAAACAAAAAGGATTACGGAAAGCTTGTCTGCAAACACATCACCTGTACAGAAAGGATTTCCATCACTGGGTGTTGTGTCCATTGCTAATAATAAACATAAGAAAATATTTTGGGTGTGTTCCTGTTATGTTGTTTATAACATAAACTCACAACAACTCAAATATTATCTGCTTGAATAAAAACTATTGAACAAAAGATGAGGGTTAAAGATTCCATATTATACCAGTTTTAAACAATTTCCCTTAACCCTTAGTGGCCTACAAAATGATTTATCAAATTTGTAGTTGAAATGCCACTCAAATTGTGCCCTCTGGCATCCCACTTGTTCCAAATGCACCGTTTCACTGTCGGTAACTTTTTGCTCTGTAGCTTATTTACACTTAATTTTGCTTAATACAGTATGTGCCCTTTAAACTGGTTGAATGTTATCCACTTCCCATTTCCCTCCTTATTATGTCACCTGACTGTAAAGCGTAAGCGACACACAGACTATGCGCCATGTTTTCTTCTATCCGCACTTCCTAAACCATTCATGGAAATTTGCTCAAACCAACACAAAACCTTCATTAGGAAGCATAGATGTACAGTATACTAGCTATTTCATAACGTAATGAACGTAATAACAGCTTGATGTTTTGCTATGATTTTATCATCATTTGTTGTCCAGTGTAGGCCACACATTTCTTTGGAAGATGGCTGTTGTTGTTTTTTTCATTTGGACTAAGAATGATCTAGTAGATTCATAGACTTGAATCTTTCTGATCGATTTCCAGTTATCCCGTCAGAAGAAGGACCTGCAGTTGTTCTCTGAGGAAAAGGATGATGCTCTTCTGGACAGAGAGATGTTCATCAACCGCATCAAACACCTAGAGGGAGAGCTGGAGACTCAACGCAGCACTTTTAATGACCGTGCACGTGATATCCGCAGTGTGGAGGCAAGTGTTAAATCAAGTCTCAATTTGCTTCTATGTTCCAATAGAAGAGTTCCAAAACAGCCTTTGCACTCTGATAATAAATTTTAATTAAATTAGATTAGATTTTTATAACAACGTATAACAATTGTTCTTAAAATTGTGGAAGTTTGTATGAAATGTGAATATAAAACAGTGTGGTGCTGATCCTTCTTGTCCTGCTGAAACCAGTGACGATAGACATTTTACCACATGACTGCACGCACACTTGAAGAGTGAAGGAGCAAATCCATCCTAAACAATTGTTCGATGTTATGGGCATTTGGATATTTTGTTCATGCTTCATTTCTTTGATTGTGTCCGTAGGATAAAATGAAACGTTTAGAGCTGGAGCTGGATGAAGAAAAGAACAGCGTGGAGCTTCTGTCAGACCGAGTAACCAGAAGCCGAGACCAGGTGAGCACTCCGGCTGACATCTGCCCACCCAAAGAGCAAGTGCAATGATGGTGCCTTCCGCAATTAATTTATATTTTTTTGTGTGTGTAGATTGAGCAGCTGCGTTCAGAGCTGATGCAGGAAAGATCATCCAAACAAGACCTAGAGCTTGACAAAAATTCCTTGGAGAGACAGGTACACACAATTCTCCATTTTGCACTTGTACATTATGTGCACTGAACAGTCAGGTTTTGCCAAGCTTCATGTATGAAATGACAAAATGTCTTGATTTTTGTTGATATCAGCATTTCCATCAAAAATAAATATTCTTATCTTTTTTTTTTTTCTTCCTTACTTCTTTTCTGTGTTCCCATAGCTCAAGGAGTACAAATCCCGAATTAAAGAAATGGAGGGCCAGTCTCGTAGTTCCACTAATGTTTCTCAGCTAGAGCTTAAACTGCAGGACTTGGAGGAACGCCTACTTAATGAAGAAAGGTACAGAAATACCTGCATTATGAGTGACCGAGTCACAGTCAGATCAGTAGGCAGGTACAGTAGGACAGCCTCACAGCTTATGACCCATATATATTCTACTGTATATGTGGTGCGATATGGACAGCAGGAAGGTGTTCTCCTTGTGAGGATAGTCATTCACAGCTGGGCGTCTGGAGAATACAGTTGGCCATGGTCTTTGGTTGTTCATGTATGTGGAAGAGGGCAGTACCCTCCTTAGAGAGTATTACACTGCCTGTTGACTGAGAAAGAGCAGCAGATCAGAAAGATGCACTGGCTGGCATTACATGTCTTGAAGAGAGAAAATGTGTTCCCTTCGCCTTCCCAGGAGAGAACCAACTGGTGGCAAATGAGAAAATTAGGGGTGGGTGGGGGGTATTAATATCATGTACGTTTTAGAATAAAAATAACATTTATAGAAATAGACACCATACAATGCATTCTTTTAATGCAAGAAAAGACACAGGGAGAATACAGTTGTGCAAAAACTAGCTTTATACCCTTTTAATAAACAAAAATGTTTCAACTCATTAATGAAGACATGAGTTCTTATGCTATTGAGCTATTAACCACGTGAATTCTATCCTTTTTTGCATTTTGCAGAGATAAAAATGCAGCACTGTCCTCACAGCGCCGCCTGGAGAGGAAACTGAAAGAGCTGAGTTTGACTGTGGATGAGGATAGACAGCAGATCACTGAGCAGAGAGACCAGGTTCCCCTCTCTCTCTCTCTCTCTCACACACACGCATGCATGCAAATTAGATGATGAATATTCTAAGTAGTACACATTTTCCATGGTCATATCATTTAGCCATTCTAATGAGAGTCTTCTCTGTAGTTGGCTCTGCGTGTGAAGGCATTGAAGAGGCAGGTGGATGAAGGAGAGGAAGAGTTGGAGCGATTGGAGGGGTTGCGGAGGAAAGCATTAAGAGACATGGAGGAGCAAATCGAACAAAAGGAGGCGCTACAGACCCGAGTCACAGCACTGGAGAGTGAACTCAAGTAAGTGTCATCTTACAAGTGTCATAACTTGATCTTCTGGGATTTTTTTTTAATTAATAGTCATGTCCTGAAAGAAGAAAAAAATACATTTTACATCAAAGTAAAAATACCTAAGAAGAAATGTAGTTCTAGTTATTTTTTTATTAACTATCTCATGACCTTCTTTAAGGGAAGGCTGCTCCTAAAAATAGGTTTGTAAAGGTCAACAGTTATAATATGTATAAATTTAAGAATCTGTAGATTACTTCATATATGAAGTTATACATTTTTATACTGAGGCCTGTTTTTGTTGGAACAGGTTTGAACACTCAGCATATTTCTGAAGTGAGCCTACTTTTCCATCCCCTTTCCCTCCCACATTTCCACCAGACCACACTTCTTGTTTTTCAGGCCTGTTTGGTCCAGGGCCCTTTCATACTGAACATATGCAGTATCATAATGCAAAGAATTTTAAACCGCCACTATGAAGGGAAATTCCCTAACCAAATGTGTGGACTGTCTTGTATATGGCCTGATAAAGCAAATGTAAATGAACTCCTTAATCTGAGTTCATTCAGAGTAGATGAAGTTTTCCTTGTGCCCTGTAAGTCTCTTTTCTGCCCCTAGGGGACAAAATCGAGTTTAATAAGCTTAAATATGGCCAAAATGCCACAATGATGTAATCCTATGTTCATTACCATGTGTTTACCATGTCTCTTCCACGAATAACTAATTTAGAGGTTCCATCCCATTGGGGCTGAATACTTTTGCAGTCAACTCCTATATATATTTATTTATTTATTTATATTTTTCTAATGCGCAATGGTGCAATGGTACTACTCCATTGGCTAGTACATATTCAGCCCTGGAGAGGGCACTGTAGCCCTGAGGTTTGGTATGTTACTATACAGGATATGTTGTATTCACTGACCCCAAGTCAGTGGTTTGCTCAAGTTCTTCGCCCTGAATTTATAATCCTATAACTTGGTCGTAGCATTAAGCAAATAACAATCATTGTGCCATTTTCTGATATTTGAACAAAAATATGCCTCTGAGCTGATGTGTTCTTGCTATAAATCCTCAGGAGGAAGATCCAGCAAGCCCGGCTCTTATCAGTAGCTTCCCCAGGTCTCAGCTCAGACGATGACGACGATGGCTTGTTTGATTCGTCCACCATCGCCTCCATCCTCACAGAGAGCAATCTCCAGACCAGCTCCTGCTAGAGGGTGGTTGGAGGAGAATGGGATGAATTTTGGTGAACTTTTTGGTGAATTTTAAGTAAGGAGGAGTGATATCAGAAATGAGAGACACTTCACACAGTTGGTTTTAGGGAAGGGTTGATGCCTTTTGGTCTGTAGATTTTGCAACTGTTGTAAATGCTGGAAGTTATGCAAAATGAACAAGCCTTATGAAGACGTGGACACGCGCTGTACAAACATTATACAAATACTGTACAAAGAGCTGATTATCAAATTGATTTAGTTCAGTGTTGTGTAGCTTGCACTTACCTGTTATTGATGTGATGTGACTAGCGGTGTTAACTCTGGAAATGAATCACTGAGTTTTAGTTAAGTGTAAAAATTCACAGTGAACGCAGAGCTGTCTTTTTAAGATGCCTTACTCCTTGTTAACTTTACCGATTCTTGGGAATGCTAGTATTTTTCATTTAACAATTTTAAAATCGCCTGGAAAGTTCAGTCGTTCAGGATTAATTAATGTTTTTTGGTTTAAATCGATATCAAACTATTTTATGCGCAAGACTAGATTTTTTTTTATTTTTTTTAAATTCATAGTCACCCGCTGAATTTCATTGTAGTAGAAAATAATCCCCATCACCCAAGCCATGTTGTACAGTAGCTCTCTTGTACAGATCTGCCGGACCATCCATGATTCTTGGTGCAGCATTTATGAATGGATATATACTTAATGGGGGTAAAATGTGCAATGACAAAATACAGAGTAAGAGTTCAAGACCCCTAAATATAAGAATAATACACAGTCAGCTGGACTTTTCCATAGATTAAACACTGGTTGATCATTAGTTTTAGATGAAGGGAATATTTTAAAAGGGCACCAGAGTCGATGCAGAGCTCAAAGGATGGATAAAAGTGCAGCACACTGAGCTAGAAGATAATGGTGGTGATTAATAATAATAATAATTTTTTTTAAATCAAGAAGTAATTATATAAAATCTCATCTATTAATGCTTAGATCACTCCAACTTACTAAAGGAGAAGAATAACCGGTTAATACCAAGGGTACTAAAGCACATGGTACTGGAATAATGATGTCTAAAAGAGAAAACCCCAACAAATAATACACAGTGTGTGTTGCTACCTAGAACACTATACACAGCTATGAATACTGACTTGAACACACAGTCACATCTTATCTGACTTGTGAAACTATGCATGAGCAACACAGCTATTTTTGATACTGTACATGTAGTGTCCCATAAGAAGTGGTTTAGTATTGGCACCTTCTATTGTGTGAGTGTGTTTATGAACATCTCTGTGTAGTGGTACGAGTGTATTACACAAATCACTACCCAAAACTTGACTTAAGCATTCCAGCATACACTATTTTTTTTAAAAACTAAATTACTTTATAATTTCTTTATATTTTAGATCTATTTGGACCATTAAATAACGAAGCACCACCGATCAATATCACTGTGTATTTTGGTTGAATGTATGTCCTATTGCACTTGATCACTCGCTAATGAAAACAAGTACGAATGTTTTATAATGAACAAGAAGCATGATCCTTCTCTGTACAGTCTTGTTGCTGAAGCACATAATGGTACAGCCTGATGCTTTTAAATGTCCATTAAATCTGTGACTTTGTATTTTTACATCTATTTTTATGAAAAATAAATAAAACGTAAGAACACGTGTTTATTACATTGACTTTATTTATTTTATAAATATTTATGTAAAAAGGTATTATATTAACGGTGGTTAGCACTGTCCAGGGTTCGGGTTCGATTCCCGGCCAGGCTCAATTCCGGTCTCTGTGTGCATGGAGTTTGCATGTTCTCCCCGTGCTTGGTGGGTTTCCTCCCGGTACTCTGGTTTCCTTGCACATTCCAAAGACATGAAGGTAAGGTTAATTGATGTTCCCAAATTGCCCATAGTGTGTATACGTGTGTGCACCCTCCAATGAATTGCCACCCCGTCCAGAGTGTACCCCGCCTTGTGCCAGAAGTCTCCTGGGATAGGCTCCAGGCCCCCCACGACCCTGAATACAGGATAAAGCGGTATAGAAGATGAGTGAGTGCGTTAGTATCATATCACTCAGACACCTAGTCTTATTTTTACTGTATTAAAATATTTTATTACATTCAGGCTACTTTTTACATATTTTTTTCCCTCCTTCTTTTGGCTGCTCCGATTACGGGTCATCACACCAGACAGGTTTTATACTTGGTGCCCTTTCTGAAGCAGTCTTCCCAATTTTTTTTTGTAATGGACTGATGCTATTGACTAGGACACAAACCTCAGGCCGACATATAGCAGGCAGCAAGCCGACCAATAGGGGGGATGATCACCAGGAACCAGGAAATATGTCACAATACTTCGATACAGAGTCTGTGTAAACATCATGATTATAATAACTTGGAATGCTGTACTGCCTGCCAACCTTTAAATAGTTTGGAGCATACCCCTGTAGGATTATATGGGTCGATGGACATTTTGCCACTCTAAATGTAAATAATAAAAATATATATTTAAAAAAATTTCTAGAACTGAATCAATTTGAGCCAATTATGCTCAAGTGCAATTTCTTTTTTTTTCTTTTTTTCGGGTGTTTACATGCTCAGATATGTCAGCACTTGGATACCTGAGATCATTTTGGGCAATAAAGAGCATAAGTGAAGAGCAATACAGTGGTTATGTCCTGGTCATGAGCTTAAGTGCATGTGCATGGTCACAGCAATGAGCTCAGACATTGTGGTTGATTTGATTATTGTTGATTTGATTATCTTAGAGCATTTGCTTAATACAGAATATTGTTCTTTTTTTTTCTCTCTCTTTTTAAGCCTGGGTTCGATTCTCATCCAATGCCCAAATCTCAGCCACTTGATGCAGTGCTGGTCCCAAGTTTGGATAAAATGTGAGGGTTTGTGCGGATTGTCTAGTCAACGTTGTAACAGAACTCATTTGTAAAAACAGTGTGTTTGGAAGAGGAGTGAAACTGAGGGAGTTGGAGGTTTAAAAACGTCTCATCGTCTATTTCAATTGGAGCTTTGTACTGTATCATGTGTTAACATTAGTTTATCCGTCATCCTCAATTGCAAAAGGTCGCTCAGTGCACCAGTATGCTGGAATTACAGAAACCTGACACACATTCATTCATTCATCTTCTGTACCGCTTTATCCTCTATTCAGGGTCGCGGGGGACCTGGAGCCTATCCCAGGAGGCTTAGGGCACTAGGCGAGGTACACCCTGGACAGGGTGCCAATCCATCGCAGGGCACACTCTCATACGCACATTCACACACTCATTCACACACTACGGTCAATTTTGGGAACACCATTTAGCCTAACCTGCATATCTCTGGACTGTGGGAGGAAACCGGAGTACCCAGAGGAAACCCACCAAGCACGGGGAGAACATGCAAACTCCATGCACACAGAGACGGGAATCGAGCCTGGCCGGGGAATCGAACCCAGACCCTGGAGGTGCAAGGCGACAGTGCTAACCACTACACCACCGCGCCGCCCGACCTGACACACAATCCACAGCTAAAGAGAGGAATTTAACACAACATGCATGTCAATAATTAATAGTGAGAAGATGACCAGAGTATGGAATGATGGTGGTTTTGTTTTGCACTCTGGCCCATGGAACACTACTACTATTATTTTTATCTAAACCATATGGTCAAAAGTATGCGGACATCTGGTTGTCACTCGTATGCGGGTCAGATCTGTTGTCGAAGTTGGAAGCACACAATTGTATAAAATGTATTTGTTTGCTGGAACATCACAATTTCCCTTCTGCTGAAAGTAACCAGCCCAAACCTGTTCCATCATGCCAACGCCTTAGTGTGGAGCTTTCAATACAGAACTTTCCAGGGTTCTCCAAAGACAAACATGAGCTCTGCTTAAACAAACATATCTATAGATTTTTATCTGTACACTTTGTCGTATAAAAAAAAAAATGCAGATAAAGCATGCGTACAAAACTTAGTTTTACTTTCCTTGCTAAAATACTAACAAAAAAACCAACAAGTATGTTTAATGTTTTTAATTATGTCCACCACTTGCGATGTTCAGGTGTGTGTGTTTCATCCTGTATACTTGTGCATATCTATATGACCAGATCAGCGGAAATTCCTGCTGTTTGCATACAGTGAGATAAAGAACTTGTTTCCGGGGAGAACTGAAAGAAAAACAGAGATGATGTGCAGAAATGTAATGGTGTCAGAAATGTTGTTATTGAGATATTAATTTCTTTTAATGTTCTGAACATTCTGTAAGGTAATGGTTTAAGCAGAGTTTTCTGACATTATGGTATGTTGGTTTTCTTTCTCACCCACTCATAATAATAACTCGTATTGCTAGTGCTCATAATAAAGGAAGAAGTGTTCTTCAAGCATTATTTGTATGGGTTTGGATTCTTTGTTTCTGAGGAATCCTTCTTAATATGAATCCAACATGAGTTGTAGTGACATTTTGGCTGTCGTGAGATTCCTATGGTTTTTCAAGAGAGCTGAAATATAAGTGAGTATATTGAACAGCAGGTGTGACTTTAGCTTGTGCCATATGTGTCAATATTGTCTGTATTGAGTATAATGTGGGGAAAAAAATAAAGGGAGAAAGGAAATTACAAAAGTGCTAAAATATTTGCACTGATAACGTAACACCCTTACAGGAATCGCCTGAACCTTGCATATGAATAATCACATGATTATCATGTGAAATGTGTTTCTTAATAATTTTTTCCCCAAAAGATTGTTCACACCTTTTTTTTTTTTTTTTTAATTATTTTATCTATTTTTTTTACACGTAGTTACTCTCACTCATTCTCTATACCGCTTATACTGTACTAGGATGAGGGAGCCCCTGAGCCTATCCCTGGTGACTCCGGGCACAAGGCAGGGTACACCCTGGATGGACTGACAGTCTATTGCAGGCTACAGACACTCACACACTATGGGCAATTTGGGAACGCCAATTAGCCTAATCTGCATGTCTTTGGACTGTGGGAGGAAACCGGAGTCCCCGGAGGAAACCCACCAAGCACGGGGAGAACATGCAAACTCCATGCACACAGAGACGGGAATCGAGCTTGGCCGGGGAATCGAACCCAGACCCTGGAGGTGCAAGGCGACAGTGCTAACCACTACACCACCGCGCCGCCTCTCTATACTGTATATTGTATTGTTATGGCTGCATGGTTCTCCCTCCTAGTGCTTAGCACTGTCGCCTTGCACCTCCAGGGAACATCAAGGGTTCAATTCTCGCCTTGGACCTGCCTGTCCCCTTGGTGGGTTTCCTCAGGGTATACCGGTTTCCTTCCACAGTCCAAAAACATGCAGATTAGACTAACTGGCATTCCCAAATCGTCCTAAGTGTGTGGGTGTGTGACCTGCAATAGAAGTTTTTTGTTTTTTTAATCATAGTGCATCAAATTACAATAAATACACTATATTCTGTAAAACTGCATTTAACAAGTCGTAGTGAGATAAAAAATTTTTGCAGGTTTTTTTTTTTTCTTCCATTTTTTATTTTTTATTTTTAAAACACAGCCTGTCAGAAGCTTAAAATCTTTTCATGTTTTGAAGATTAAAAGTTTTAAGGAACGAAGTGATTACAACCAATCCTAAAGAAAACACAACATTGCTTAAACTGGGGTTCTCAGGCCTGTGGTTTCGAGCCTGTCTCTTACGTTTTTTTTTAGTTAAACCTTACCTTATTTGGTACAGTATTTCTAATTGTTGTATGAGTCAACATACAGTATTAATGTATCGCTTATATGCTTTGTTTAGTGCAAAAGCAGTGAGATTTCATTGTGTAACATCAACGTTTTCACGAACGTTGTTCCTTCTTAAAATACATGTTCAAGTCAAACCGGGACTTTTGAGAACCCAGCAATACATTAGTGCTTGTATACCATCAAGTTAAGATGTGTTTTTTCATTACCCCGGAGCCATGAGCAGACTGCGTGTTAATGTCTGAAAATCTGGCCTGACAGGAACAGGATTTAATGGGCCAAACATGTGGAAATGGCTTGGCGTGAGGTCAGGACTGTACGGGGGATACGGCAATAACTTCCAGCCAAGTTCCTGTACTGCACAAGCGGTGTTTGTTAATGATTGTGTGTGCAGGTCCCACATACAGATGTGTCTCTCCGGAAAGTCTGCGACAAATCTATCAATTTACAAGGATCATGCATTACTCATCACTAAATGCACTATTCGAATATTTTACTGCGTCTTATCACAGCACTGTGCTTGAAGTCTTCTGTACACTGTATGTCTGACCGTTTTACAGATGTTCATTTACAAGACATTTCATCACAAATCCTGGTTTGACCTGAATGCCCTGTGTAGATTCCAGTGTACGCTGAACCATTTCCTGAGAAAATCACAAAGTAAGATTTTCTAAAGAACTGGCAAACATGTGGCTTGACAGCAAATGAAAAACAGAAAATGTTGATGATCAGGTATGACTTTGAGTGAATGCCAAAATAAAACTTTCATTCCAATGCCTTTTGATTAAAAGGTTGGTGAGTGTCATGTGTAATGATGTGAGGAGGTGTGTAAAGGAGTGGCATTGCGTGCCAAAAAAAAGCTGGTGTGTGTGTGTGCTTTTTGTTTTGTTAACATTAACTAGTGCTATTTTCACTCGATTTCTATTGTATTAGTCAGAACACTGTGTTTACTGTCATCGATGTTGTTAACACGTGATTGTGTGTCTTTCTGAAAACAACAGGGCGAGATACACACGTGGGACGAGTTTTCGAAATAGCATGTTACAGTTAAGCTTGTGTTAACTAGTGGAGGGAGTCTGTAATATAATGCAGCCTTAAGAGGTGAAAGATTGAGTGGTTCAAGAATTCATTCAGGGTTTGAACTTGCACTTGTCTATCAACCACTGATCATCTTACATCTTATTCTCTGAAAGACCAGCAAAGGTACATTCAGGTATTCTGAGCCGTCGAGAGCGAGTGAGGTAATACCTAGGAGATACTGGGAGAAAATCGGTATTACGTCGGGACGTCAGTATTTAAAGCAGGACCACATTCCCACATGATTGCTGTACAATGTGGAGTTTCGAAAGGAGCG
This sequence comes from Channallabes apus, assembly GCA_030522415.1. Classification (NCBI taxonomy): domain Eukaryota; kingdom Metazoa; phylum Chordata; class Actinopteri; order Siluriformes; family Clariidae; genus Channallabes; species Channallabes apus. The sequence continues at coordinate 5,741,574 of CM060111.1, read as the reverse complement.
CACATATTTGAGGCGATGATTTCCACACCTGTATTTCCAGATGCAGTATGTAGGCTGCTGAGACTTTCATTGTTTAGCTGAGGCGTGGCTTTCAGCTGAAACACAGGAAAACATCTGGTTGTCCTGCAGATGCAATAACAAAAATATATATACACTGTATAATAAAGTGAGTTTTCACGTCGGAGTGATTTCAGGGTTTCGAGAATAAATGGCAGGATAATGTAAGCATTGCATCACTACTATACTGTAGCAATCCCTATTGAGTAGAAATATAGTATTAGGATAGGTAGTTAAGTGGTGATGGTACTGCTGGTGATATTACTACTGTTTGCATTCATTATAGGGTCTGATACTACAATATATTTGTTCTTTTTCCCGGACGATTCTTCTATTTTATTTCCACTTTAATTCATTTTTTTCATCTGCAATGGAAGGTCAAATGATAACATCATGTACTGCCATGTTTTTAGGTCGAGTTCTTTGGAAATGGTCTTATCAGATGGTATGAAATCTCATCAATGATTACACAGAACAGGAAAAAAAACTAAAACAAACAAAAGGCATTGTTTGACTTGTTTTGGTAAAGAAATGAGGGTATGAGGATGGATTCTTTAAAAAGAACTATCTATGAAAACGCAGTAAAAACATAATTCTTTTTTTTGAACATTATTCATAATTCCATGAATAAACGCGTTGAGAGACTTAAACAGCAGCCTCAGTTTATCTATAAACAAAAACGGTTTTACACATATGCCTTATACACTTTTCAGAAAGTATCTCTGGTACAAAATGATCATGTTAATTAACAGCTATTCTATATTAACACACATTTGTAAAAATAATAATAATAATAAATAAATAAATAATAATAATAATAATAATAATAATAATAAATAAAATTAAATTTAAAAAATCCTTTGGTTACCTTAGGATAAGGTTGTATGTGTGTAGGCGTAGCATTAACGAGATGTATAGGCGAGACAAATTGTGTGTATATGTGTGTTCATGCAGGCACTCCTATTTTTGCCTTACCAAACATTGTGTGTACAGAAGACGAGGATAAGTCTGAGTGAATACTGTATGTCATATTAAGTAGAACTTTATGTTAAAATACTTCTGCAATAGTACACTACTAAATGGTAGGCTATGTCAAACTGACATGCTGTTAAATATGTGCCGTCTGAGGTAAAGAACGTATTCCACATTCTATAATATAGCATACAAATAAGCTTTCATCCCTCCATCCATCTATCCATCCCTCCATCCATCCATCCATCCATGAACCTCTATAGTGCAGCTAGGGACCGTGGAGGCCAATGTCCGTTACCATTGTATTTATTCCCCTTTTTACGACACTGGTAGGATCTCCGGTCAACATCCACACACTCATTCATACACTATGCGCAATTTGGGAATGCCAATTAGCCTAATCTGCATGTCTTTGAACTGTGTGAGGAAACCCACCAAACACTGGAACATGCACACAGACTCCCAGGTGGGAATTGAACCCTTACCCTGGAGGTGCAAGGTGACGGTGCTAACTACTAAGCAATGATGCAGCCATAAATAAGTTTAAAATGTTAAATCCCTCTAGAAGCAGGAAGCTTCAGGCTTATCTACAAGAGGTTCGTGTTGCTTAAGGTTTTCGGTTCTGCCACATTAGAAGACTATTTGATAGATGTTCAAACAAGTGAATTCAGGCTTCTGGGTTCTGCTTGGTTGGAATGGAAGACTGTACCAGACCAGCTCTTTCTGGATAAAATTGAAGACACCTTGTCTAAAGATAACAGGGTAACAGGCCCGGTGTTGTTCTCTTTATCTTATCGTCAGAGTAGTTGGCTTGATTTCAGGCTCATTTTCTTTACTAGGCTTCACCATATAATAATTTCAGGGCTGCCAATATTTTTGAAAACATGGACTTCTATGGAAATGGCAGTTTTGGAAATTGTTATGTTTTGCAATAAAACACTGTTTCATAATAAAACTAGACTGTACATGGTGTCACGATACACACAGAAAAGTAATAGCAAACTCCTTGTAGATACCATTTATCTTATGTACCTTTCGTATGTATATTTCTCCTGAAAATGTGAATATACAGCAGCTTAATGCAATAAATAAATAAACATTCATAAATTATATATATTTTTATTGAAGTGGAGTAAAAAAAAAATTATCTTCTGCAGATTATGTAAGTTTGCACACTTACATTGAAATTAAGGGTCTATTATTTTCATCATGGGTTTATTGTAAAGGATAAAGACCAAACATCAGAAATCAGAAAAAAACACATGATACGGTACAAAGTTTATTAATTGAGTTGCATTCCAATGAGTAAGCAAAACATTACTTAGAAACCTTTGTTGCCAAGTACAGAGATAAGACATTTCTTTTAGTTGGCTACCAGTTTTGCACACATCTCAGGAGGGCTTTTGGTCCAATGTTCTTTACGGATTTTCTCTAAATCTTTAAGGTTTCTTGCCTGACGCTTGGCAAGTTGCAGCTCCCTCTATAAATCTTCTATAGGATTAAGGCCTGGAGACTGGCTAGGTCACTCCATGACCTTAATTTACTTCTTCTTGAGCCACCCCATTGTTGCTTGGTTGTATGTTTTGGTCATTGTCATATTGGAAGATTCATCCACAACCTTTCAGGAGGTTCTCATCGAAGATTGTACAATACATGGCCCGTCTGTTGTCTCCTCAATGCAGAAAAGTCAGCGTGTAACTACAGCAGAGAAACAAAAGCATGATATTTCCACCTCCATGCTTGACTGTAGGGATGGTGTTCTTAGTGTCACAGTCAGCATTTTACTTCCTCCAAACACAGCAAGTTGAGTTGATGCCAAAGAGCTCATTTGTGGTCTCATCTGAGACCCCATCTTTCTCTGTGTGTTGGCAAACGTCATTGGAGGGGGACCTTGCAGCACTGTTGTGGTACCAATGGTTTGATTTTTTGATCATTCACAAGCTCCTCCAGCATAGTTCTGAGCTGATCCCTCACTTTTCTCATGATTACCCTTACCCCAAGAGGTGAAATCTTGCCTGGATCTCCAAACTGAGGGCGATCGTTGGTTACTTAGTATTTATTCCATTTGCAAATGTGTTGCTGCCACTGTTGTCTCCTTCACATAAAGCTTCTTGCTGATGGTCTTGTAGTCCATTCCAGCCTTGTGCAAGTCTACAATCCTGTCCGTTATGTCCATTGACAGCTTTTAGGTATTGCCCATGATGGAGACGTTTGAATTGACACACACACACAATCAGATAAACAATCATCTCAATACAACGGGACGGGATTGATAAACACACTGATCTACAATCTACCGACCTGATTATTATTTTTTTTGCACAATATTTATATTAGCTGCTATTTGCACATATACTCTTTCCTGTCTCTGCTGCTACTGTTACAAGAAATGTTTACTATCATGTCATTTTTTCATTTCATATTGAAACGGCAATAAAAGCCTACTTGATCTGACTTGCCTTGGATGGAAGATAGAGATTATGTAGACCGGTTTTATACACATAATGAGTTTTTGTTATGAGCACCTTCTGGATTTGATCTGAGTACCACATGAGCACATAATCAGTCTGTAGGAGCCAGAATTATTGTTGGCTGGTTGGGGATCAAACACTTATTTTACTCACAAAATTGAAATGCACCAAATTTTATAAAATGTATTTAATGTATTTTGTTTTTATTGATAATTCTGTCTCTATCCTTTACAATAACTGTATGATAACAATTATATACCCTTAATTTCTTTGTAAAGTGGGCAAACTTACACGAGGGTTACATGTGCTAGATCGCGGTGCCAATACTTTTGCACGGTCCGCACGTTGCAGATTTTTGAATTGAGCTTATATATACACGGGTCGGTGATGACGACGTTGGAATGTGGGCGGAGCCTCAGTGCACAGGTGTGGACGGTAACCGATGGAAATGATCTCAGTGATCGAAACCGTGTCGGGAAAAGAGGGCGTGGAATGGGCGTTGAAATGTGCAAAGGGGGCGTGGAAACGGTGTTTCGCTCCAGCTTTTATCAGGACGCCGCTACGCGAGCTCATTAGTGGATAACCAGCGTTTGTATTGACCTGAGCTGCGGTGGTCGGTTTGTTTGTTTGTTTGTTTGTGTATTTATTTATTTTATCCTGGTTGAAAAGAAAACTTTATTTCCTCGGTGAAAAATGACCAACACTCGGAGCATGTGTGTGTTCTCGGATATCAGAGCGGGACACAGAGAGGTGAGTTAGTCGGAATGAAGTTCACTAGGTCACATAGCGGCAGTGCAAAACACTCAGTGATTCCTTTCAGTTATATTTCTACACTAGAAGTCTTACATGTGTACTGGGGTGTATTACTATAGGGAAGTTCTATAAATACTGTATATACACTGCTGATATGGGATTATCTGGAGGCGCTCATTCATTCAAACAAAAAACATTTGAACAATATTACCTGTCTGATTTATTATTAATAGACTTGATACTATTTATAAATCCTTTTTTTTTTGTTTATTTTTTGTGTGCTTTATATACACTCTTCATAAAATGAAATGCAGTCTATTTATCAAAATACACTCTCATGAAAAACAAATGTGCATTGGGAATCACTGTGCCATTGTGTGCAGAACTTTTCCCTCACTAGACATCCGAGTCATAAAATACAAAGGGTGTGAAATTTCAGGCGGTAAGTTAAGAAACAGGATGTACATCAGATGTAAAGAGCTACTTACTGAACTATGTTCTTTGATATTTCTAAACCTTTTGGATCTGGTTCTTGAGACTTCAAATATCATCATCAACTCTTTCCTCATCTTTTTTGCTTCTTAATTTTACATTACATTTACATTTAGGCATTTGGCAGACGCTCTTATCCAGAGCGACTTACATTTTTATCTCATTACACATCTGAGCAGTTGAGGGTTAAGGGCCTTGCTCAAGGGCCCAACAGTGGCAACTTGGTGGTTGTGGGGTTTGAACCTGGGGTCTTCCGAACCGTAGTCCAATGCCTTAACCACTGAGCTACCCCATTTTAATTTGAAATTTTAATTTCAAGGAAGATCTACTGCTTCATTTCAAAGAATTACTGGTGTATTGGTTCTGTCCGGTTTAGAGTTTAGGATTTAGTTTGATTTCTAATTTGATTGAATGTGATCACCATGTTGCTTTTTAGAAGGTTTCATCCTTCTAAAACATCCAATATTTGTTTGCACAGCAAATACAACAAAAAAAAAAACGAAGATGCCTAATGATGTACGGTATGTGCATCTTGATGAATTTAAGCGCACAGGTACTTTGGTTTTAGGTCACCCTATAGTTACCGTGTTATACGGCTGTGCTTAATTCAGCTGATTTACACACTAATGTTAACTCAAAACTTAAAGTAGCACAATACTATTTAAAATAATCATGATTATTCAGATTCATATTGATATCATTTACAGTTATTCATCACAATATTTAATATTATATTTTGTCAATCAATTATCTCATTTTATTAACCTCACCACTATACAGTTTTTTAATTACTCAAAAGTGATTGCACTGCACGTTATTCTGCAGCACAAGGAGAACGATATTATCTGCGCATCGTGGGGAAAAAACCCAAGGCGCAAAACTTTCGATTACAAGTCAAACATTTTTCTGCATAACCATTAACCCATGACTTGAGTCAATTTTACCTCGTCGCTCAGATCAGGAGAAAGTGCATCATAGCTAATAAGTAACCTGTACATTTGCTTTGTTCTCACATTCATGTGTCAAAAGGCGATAATGTGCCTTCCTCAGATTTATCACGCCTTATAAAAAGAAGGACAACAAGAGGGAAGATTGATGTCAGAAGAGTTTTTAAAAGTTGAGGAAAGGGAGTGTTTGACCTGCGTACGCACGCAAACTAGGACAAAGAGCAATGTGTGACACATTTATTGCAGGTTTATTGCTTAGTAATGCTACAGATTATTATTTTTTTTATTATTATTTGACGCTCGGACTAATCAGTTTATATTTTTTTTATATGGCAGGATTTTTACATGAGGGCACACATCTAAATAGTAATAAAAAAAATTATCAAAGGAAGATTTAGATCCTAACTCCAGGATAATTTCTTGACACCTTGTTTAGTTAAATGTTGTCATGAAACGGTTTAACAGATGTTATAACAGGACCTACTGTACAGTATGTGTTGTATTGGTGCTTCCAGTCTGTTTTCCCCTTTAGAGATTTTGTTGTTGTTGTTGTTATTGTGGATGATCTTGACATGCCCGTATATGTCCAGGCGAAGCCATCTGGAATGAAGTCACAACAACATGAGCTTAGTCATGACTTACCCTAGATAAGCCTAAAATGGCTGATATTACAAAGCGTGGTGAATCCACATGGTTTCCAAGCCATCATTATGGTGCTCCATCTAATGGGCTGGGTCAGATACACGCAGGATAATACAGGTGTGTGTACAACAATAAAAGTCTACGTTGCCATGAGTGACATCCGGAAAGATCTGCGCTTAAATGCACTTCTAAATTGTAAGGTTTTGGCCAGTACCTGTGATTTAACTTAACAGACCTATAAATATACAGTAAGCTCATGAATATTAGTCATTATCAGCACAGACTGATGCCTGTGTCTCATTTGCAGCCAGTTTCTTAGTCAACAGACTAATGGGGTCCGAAAGGTACGGTTTAGAAGATTAGATCACGAGGCAGTGAGTTAAAGAATTGCTTTCTCGTGAAATCATGCTACAGGAATTCTTCAGGCCACACACAGACCCGGCTCTCACTCCAGCTTATCACTATAATTTCGAGTCCAAGAGGGAGGAGGATAAAGAGTTTGTCTGGGTCTACTACAGAATCTATTTGTGAAGAAAGTCTGTTGAAAATGACCTGCAGGTCATTACAGTATGTACTTCCAGTTGTGTATAGCAGGCTTCTCACGGACTTGTTTGGTTATGTAAAATGGATGGCTACTGCTGCGTCATTACTGTTTACCCTCCTCTTTCACCTATTTATCCACTATCCCTCTCATTCCATCTCACTTGTTTTTTCGATAGAAAGCTTCCTCTTTAATTACGGTGACTGAAGGTCAAGAAACGTTTAACAGAATTGTATGACTGATACACTTTCTATAAAACACATTATTGTTGCTTGTATTAATGAAATACAAAAACATTCCTTTATGTAATGTGGCTTGTAGCCTGTGGTTTAACGTAATGCGATCATGAAACATGGAGTGTAAGGAATGTCGAGCAGTTTGCCTTGCCCCAGGTGGTGAAGATCAGATCAGTGATGAAGTTAGGAATTGAAGGAATATGTCAGTTCTCCAGAAACAGATTCCTTTTCCTCAGTTTTTTTTTTTACTTTTTCTCCAACCTTTCCTACTTTTGTTTTTTAAATTTTGCTTTATCACAGGCAAAAATAAATACTTTATTTGTTTTATCATCATCATTATTCTTATTGTGTTTTAATAGTTATATAATAAGACATGCGAGTTTTGGCAGGTAGATGTTGGGTCTCTTTAGGGTTAATGCAATTAGGACATTTTGTTCCTGACATCCACCCCGAGTGTTTGTGTGCGCTGATCTGAAACACACTGAATGCTTTATGCACCTTTAAATCTCCGGTTACGCCTAGGCTTCTCTTCTGACCTCCAACTGAGAAGAATCAATGAATCTCCGGTGTGTGTGTGTGTGTGTGTGTGTGTGCGCGTCCTGAGCCTTTTAGTCTGATCTAGTATGAGGTTACACGTTCCATTCTCAGGACTTCTCTCTTTCTTGCCTCTCATTATTTGTCCCCATGTTGTTTTCTCGTCTCTCCTTCCTGCCCACTTGTCCGTCTTCATTCCTTTCACGCTCTCATTAACTCTGGCCTTTTCCTGCAAATTAGTTCCTGCTTACAGATATCGTCTTATAACATGACAAGATGTGAGAAGACGCAAGAAACTGGATGCATTAGAAAAGGAGCAGGAAGTGCAAAGAATGAAACCCACGAGGAAGGAAAAGAGGGCTTTTGTCCGTACCTGATTTGATTATATATCTGATTATGGAAAGCAGACATGACGCGTGATCATAGTCCTCTTTTTTTTTTAATCATATGGTCATGTCTGTCTGATTTCATGGCTTCCTGTCCTGGTCTTCACCCTCAGAATGGTATAAACGAATGATCTAATAGCATGAACTCTGTATAGCTTGATCAATATACTGTTAAGACATGAGCAGTTTTCATGCCCTGGCCTAAAATAAAGGTCAACGTGAATACACCAGTGTTTGAATAAGGCTCTTGGGTGTTTAGTAAATGCCCAGCCATCTTTGAAATGATACATCATCGGTGCCCTCTGAATGGTCTTTTTAATCCCTGCAAGATAACGTACAGTATGTGTGCGCATGTGCACACTGTGCTTGATATCATGCCTGGACTAAGGTGTGGTGTTGAATTTGGCAGAGCCCTCGTTTAAATGCTACTTTACCTTCTATCAGGAGGCAAGTGTCCCAATTTTAACAGAACGGAGAGCTGGCTGGACGCAGTCAAGTTGCTCAGGTAAAAATAAACACTTTGGCTATAGGATATTTTTGCTTTATATACCTTCTGGTCTTTTAAGTCTCAGGACATAACTCCAAAGGCGTTGCCCATGATTTATGGCACGGTTATACCCTGTCTGAGTCCTTGTTTTGACTTTGTCGAGGATGGAAATGATCTTATTGTTTTGACTGGGTAGGTAGAGATTCTGGTTTCATGTTATCTTAAAGATTTGCTGGGGTGTTAAGGGTATTAGTAAGATGATGAAGCAGGGCTTATTTCAACAGCAATCCCAGCAGAGATGTTTTAATACGACTTGTACAGTACACACTTACAGTAGACTTGGACGTATTTAAAGTGTGGTTTTCGTAGCGTCCCTGTGTTTGGTGTCAGAACAGTATTATTAGGGAGTTCATATAATGTACCTTGTTAGAGAGAATTTTCCTTTCTCAGATCTGTATTTACCAAGCAAGCCTTTGTGACATCGAGCCCAGTGGCACATCAATCACTGATAAGCTTGTTTGAGTGTGACGCAGGAACAAAATGCACTGATGCAGAGAGTGTGTAAAAGAGTCACACAACAGCCAATAAGAGAGAAATGAGCATTTATGAATCTAGACATAATGATGGAGCATCACTGGAAGACCTGTTAGACCACACACACACACACACACTGGTGTAACCATTAGAGGATACTCGTGGTATTTCTGAAATTGTACACAGAGAAACTATGTTTCTATTGCAAAATATTTCTACCTCTGTTTGTGTGTGTGTGTGTGTGCGGGGGTGTGATTATTTTTTCCTGTCTTGTACTGTACATGTTCCGGTGGAATCCCCTATTCGTCACCACAGTATTTTGGTTTCTGTAGTCCATTCCACCTTCAACAACCAGCCAACTCAGCACTTGTGTGTTTATTCATAGATATATGATTCTATAACCGGAGTATTTGCAGCTGTGTTTAGTTGATGGACGTTAATGTTCCTGATGAACGTTCGATCGCATCGTTGTATTGTTTTATCGCTTGGAGTTGGACATCAGTCCTGGATCGCTGTTGAAATGTCTTTACGTTAATGCAATAATACACTCTGTGTGTATGGTTCGATTATCCACAGTTTGATAGTTTAATGCTGTGGAATGTACAGAATGTATTCGTGTGGCCTCTGTGTTCCCTCTTCCTGTATTTGTTATTTCACTGTGACCCTGTCGTCATGGGGACATTCCACATCCCTGTAGAGCGCGTTGCCCTGTTTGGAGTCTGCGCCGCAATTCAAGTGCACATTCAAAACGAGAGCGAATGCATGCCGCGGGAGTTCTGGCATTTTCCAGTAGCTGAGTCCAGAAGTCAAACAGAACGCTCTGTATCTGACAGAAAGATGTATTTCATTTTCTCTCTTTCCACTGCCAGTAAGTAAGCACTGGCATTCTTGCACGACATTTATAGACCACTAGCCTCTCTCTCTCTCTCTCTCTCTCTCTCTCTCTCTCTCTCTCTCTCTCGCTCTCTCTCTCTCTCTCTCTCACATGCACACACTCACTCATGGGACTATTACTCAGTTTCTCCTGCCCACATTTTCCCTCTTTCTTCTCTAGTCTCTTCCCTTATTTCTAACAGTCCTTTTGTTGGGGCTTTCCCCACTCACACTTTGTCTCTTCTCGCCCTTCAGGACGGTCGTCAGAGACTCCGACTGACCCTGCACGACCAACTCCAGCACCAGCCCATCGTAGGAAAGGTAAGACACTGAGACCGCCAGCCTACACACTTACAACCACAGACTCTTGAGCTTGTAACAACAGTGGAGAAAAAGAATTCCTTAAATTAGATTGTATGAACATTGTACATTGTTAATGGAAGTAAAATGAATGAGTGAACATCTGGATGGACTTTCTGTATGTACGAGATTTATTAATATTCTCCAATCTTCAAGCATGGATTTAGAGTTTATACTGCCTTATTTATGTAGTCATGACTACACAGCAAAATGCTCATCTTAAATTAGGTGTTGCATTAGGTCCAGTCCAGTTGGACTCGAATGAAGTTCTTAAATCAACAGCGGGGGTTTTTACTGTGTACTTCGGGTAAAATGGGAAATTCTGCGTAACTTCTTGCGAAAGTTGGCAAGTCCTCCTTCTGCCGTTCTTCCTAAACTAGCTAGAATTTTAAGCACTCTTCAGATCTCTGTCTTTCCTGGAAAAGCTGCAGTAAAAATGAAAATTAAAACATTAACAGGTCTGCGTGGCTGTAGTCCAGGACGTGGGGTCTTTTATGCAACACTCCCTCTGAAGCCCACAGTCTTATTGTTTCACATAGCCAAAATTACATAACGCCTCCCACTGCTCCCCCTCCTAGCCTTTTTCTCCATCTGTCTGGCTTTTCCCTCCTCCTCCTTCTGCTCCTCTGGCCCTTAGTGAGGAACATAACTCTGTTAGTGTTTACAGATTTTTTTTTCTTTTCAACTAAATACATGCACATGTCTGGATTTTAAAATACTTCAATGTATTTACCTAAAGATTATTTTTATTTTATTATTATATATAAGGACGTTTAAGTCAAAACGGGACCTTTGATGTGCAGAATACCCGAACACCGCTATGAGAGTAAAAACTCCCTTTACTTCTCTATATGATCCCCTGCTGCACCGATGGACTCATCTCAGCGTTTCACTAGTGCTCGGATACCATCAATGTGGAAAGCTGGAGCCATGATCGAACTGCCTGCTTCATGTCTGAAATGCTAGCTTCCCAGGAACTCCTTTAAAGGACCAAATGTCTATAAATGGCCTGGAGCGAGGTTAGGACTTAGGATGGACATTCAGCCTTTAAAACGTTTGCAGCATTCCAGATGTTTTACTGCAGCAAAGAGTCTCATCACTGTACTGTGCTTGAAGTCTTCTGTAAATGTTAATTGGATTTCATGCCTTCATTACAGTGCTCAGTTTGACTTGAACATCCCTCGTATAATAGTACAACACTACGTAGTTTTCACAAGCTCTCACAAGTCAAATTTTGATGACGCATCAATAACAAAACATTCACCCTGAGGGCCATCAAACCTTCAAGTACAGAACATGACGTGTTGCCTGATGTCAGTTGAATGTTATGTGATTGCCTTTGGGGAATTTCTTAATCACTTCTTCCGAAAGAAATCTGGATCAGATTATTATTATTGTCATTATTATTATTATTATTATATATTTTTTTAATAGATCATGTTCACGTGATATCAGCCTAATCGATCAACCTGTCCTCTTTAACATTCCAGCCGATCGGCAGAGCATTTGCTTTGGTGCAGCCGACTAGCGAGAGGCAGCCGCTAAAGAACGAGCCCATCAAAGTCGAAGAGAAGATAGAAGTCATAAAGGTGAGGCGGATGGACCAGGATGTCGCATGTAGAAACAACGGTCGTGATGCAAAAGAGGGCGAGTCCGCTTAGATCCCGGCAGGCTCGCCACTCCGGTGCTTTCACAACAAACTCTTCTGCATAAACGCATTGCTCAAGCGTGTGTGTGCCAAGGCGTGGTGATGGTGAGCGTGTGTTTGTGTTTCAGGTGTATCTGCAAGCGCAGAAAAAGGAAGAGAACAGCAATCAGCAGAACCTGAAGATGCTCTCGGATGAGGTTTCACAAATACAAGAGGTCCGTCAGTCCGCTTTGTGTAATCATAAGCTCTGCAGCGCATTCGCATGTACTGTACTGTATGTAACGCGTATACGAGTGTGAGTAACAATTACTGTCTTTACCAGGTGCGATACTGTTTGAAGAGCCTGAGAGAGCAGATGGCAGCCAAAAACCACCACAGAACAGAGCACAAGGCAAGAGACGTTTGTGTATAAATAATAGTGGGATGAGTATGGACAACAGGACAAGGACATGAACTAGTCTCTCTGTCTGGCTCTTTCAGGTGCAGTTAGCTCAAACTGGTATGAACAGAGGAAATTGTGCTCGGACATCACTGTCAAAACAGGACGGAGAAGAAAAACAAGTAAGTGGTTTTCATTTGGCCTTTTGGTGTCGCGCATACACGTCTCCATATACTGTACAGTACATCCATGTAAACCCACATGGGGATGAAGAGGACACAAGCAGAGAGCAGAACAAGCAGCTCTACACTGTAAATCAGTTTTACATAAGAGTTGTAGGTATATTCGGTCAACAGTTTTTGTTTTTTCCATTAAATATGTAATAATGTCACACGTAAACATTAACACCTTAAACAAAGCACTTTTTTTCTTATAGATCGGAGCTATAAAATATATATTTACATTATTTTCACATTTTGTTCACCACTGTTTTGTTCTCTTTAAAACAACGATAAAACTTGTTCCAAACTCTAAACCAGGAAGGACTTTTACTGTAATCCTTGTACACACACACACACACACTGCTGTACACAGCCTGGCACCTGAATATACACACAGTTAGGATCTATTCAAAGCTACACACACAACAAACAAAAACGCATTCATTCCATCCTGCAGCTCTTTCTTTAATGGCAGTGCTCTTTAGCAGAACAGTTCCCAGTGCATTCCACATTTCTCAGTGTCTCGAATTGTCCAAAAACCATTTGCAGTGAGAGCACATCCAGCACACACTGTGCTTCACAAAGCCGCTTTTAATTTCGGGGACATTTTTGAATAGGCAGGATTAGGTTCCTCCACAGTGGTGTGTGTGTGTGTGTGTGTGTGTGTGTGTGTAGGCAGGGTCTCAGTGCTGACTGGAAAATGAATGGAAAAAGTTATGTGCTGCCTCTTCACTATACAGAACTTCCCAGTCAGAGCTCACGCCCCGATGACGTGTGTGTACACACACACACATAGTACAGACTGTTCCTTCCTCTTCTGGTTTCTTCTTCCTCATTCGAATTCTATAAATATTCCCAGGGAAAGTTTTACATGTTCCAGAAGAAGTACGAATAAATGATGGTCTCAGCATCGTGAGCTGTACTGACTTGTTCAAACGTCATAAACAGAAGTGTTGCATAACCCATATGTGACCTGAAAACAATGCATCTCCATAAATCTAATCAGAAACCCCTGAATTGCTAACTCTCTCTCTCTCTTCTTGTCTCTGGAACTTTCCCTCTGTTTAGGAGTTTGTGGATGAGCAGGAGCGGGAGAGGATGAGGGAAGTCAGCAAGAGACTGTACAGTCAGCTTCAGGAGGCAGAGAAAAGACACCAAGAGGAAAAGGAGAAATTACAAGTGAGTCTCTCGTCTGGTCCACGCCTTCCCTTTTCTTTACATGCCGCGAGACGATTTCGTTATTGTATGGATCATTACAGATGTAAGCATGTACCGCATTCCTGAGGAACCTGTGTGGGAACAGAAATCGGGCTTGCTACATTCCATGGCATAAAAGGTGGAGGTTGTCAAGGTGTGACTTGTTTATGGAGTTGTGTATCCATAAACAAATGCTAGGCAGGTATTCTCAAGAGGGTGTGGTGATATCCCAGAAACAAGAGCACCACCGTGTGTTTGTGTTTATCACCATGTGTGTCTGTGAGCCTTAATCATGTCCTCTTTATATAAGTTTTTAACCTACCCCCCGCCCCCACACACACTTACACATATGTAAAAACCTTTTGTTTTGTTCCACCATGCACATAAAAACACCCTTTATGGAAACGCCACATTCTGTCTGTCTGTCTCTTCAATCTTGTCCCTCGTCAAAGCGTATGATTTCTCTCTTCTTCCTCAGGCCGAAGCAGGTCTGTACAAAAGGCAGCTGTCTGAGCAGAGCGATCAGCTGAAGGAAGCTCAGATCAGTGCACAGCAGCAGGACCAGCGCATCAGAGAGCTCCAGAGGTTAATGGGAGGCATGGAACAGGAGAGCTCGTCCCTCAGGGATCAGTTAATGACCAGAGAGGCAGAGCTAATGCAGTTGCGAGAGCTGAAGGAGGAAGGGCAAGCTGACAAGGAAAGGTGAGTAGAAGTGACCGTCAGAAGGTTCGGTTTAGTATGTGGCGCTAGGAAACAAATGTCCATTGTTTGGTCTAGTTCACAAGTCACTGGCACAAACCTCAGCATTAATGTTGGTTGAGCAGTGGGTAGTGACTGTGAGGTTACAAGTTCAAATAACAAGAATGAGTTCAAACAGTGTTTGACTGGATTTTATAAATACTGTAATAATAAATGTAAAAAAAATTGCCAGCTACTGACAAGCTAGGTGAACCAAAAAAAAAAACATATTTTCTTGTTACAAGTACATGTTCTCAGTGAACATTGTATAACACAACGACACGTTTTCATGGTATATAATGAACTAAAGGTGACTGTGCCTTGTGTAGATTGGAGGAGTTGGAGAGGGAGAACGCCATCGTTAAGGAGAAGATACACCACCTTGACGATATGCTGAAGAGCCAGCAGAGGAAACTCAGACAGATGATCGAACAGGTACAAAATCACTCCTGAAGTTTACTCACTCACTCATCTCCTATACCGCTTTATCCTGTGTTCAGGGTCGCTGGGACCTGGAGCCTATCCCAGGAGACTCGGGACACAAGGCAGGGTACACTCTGGACAGGGTGCCAATCCATCGCAGGGCACACACACATACACACACACTCTCATTCACACACTACGGGCAATTTGGGAACGCCAATTAGCCTAACCTCCATGTCTTTGGGAGGAAACCGGAGTACCCGGAGGAAACGCACCAAGCACGGGGAGAACATGCAAACTCCATGCACACAGACGGGAATCGAGCCTGGCCGGGAATCGGCTATTCACTACACCACCGCCTGCAGTTTATTTAACCTTTTTTAAATGAAGACAGTCACACTCACAGTTTCCCCTTATACAGTTGCAGAACTCACGAATGGTGATTCAGGAGCGGGATCGCACCATCAAAGAACTGGAAGAGAAGGTCGCCTTCCTTGAAGCAGAGGTCAGGACACGCGCGCACATGCACAGACATTTATTTTTTCCCCCCACAATATATTTAGTCTATAA
The DNA here is from genome assembly GCA_030522415.1 of Channallabes apus. Classification (NCBI taxonomy): domain Eukaryota; kingdom Metazoa; phylum Chordata; class Actinopteri; order Siluriformes; family Clariidae; genus Channallabes; species Channallabes apus. The sequence goes on along the minus strand of CM060111.1, from coordinate 5,726,113 downwards.
TTTTTCTTGTGTATTCATCACATGGATCAATCACTTGTTTATCCAGAACCGAGAGCTGCATGATCAGTTGGATTATTTCCTGGATGGTCAAAGCACAGACTCTGACTTTTTGTCAAATTCCAATGCTCAGATCGTCTACAGGTAACATACAGATACACACTGATGCACAAACATGCTTGGTACGAATACAATGCATGCTAATGGCTCGTCTTGCTCTCTTCCACAGTAGACCTCTGAAGCCTTCCACACAAAGCAACAAGAATCTGCCGTTCATTAAAGTCATCGAGATCAAGTCATGAACATCGGTAGGGACGTTATCGTAACCCGTATCTAAACGATCTACACACTCAAGAAGCACATCAGGCTGTAATGCTACACAGTGTGTCGTGCTAAGAACCACAGCAGCAATGATGCCGTTTTTATCTAACTCATTAACTCCAGATGTTCACGACTGCAGCTCGACATGATATGCATTGTCAGCTTCACACGTAATGGATTTCAGTTATATATTTATGTAAATAATCTAGGTGTAGGTGTTCATGTGTCTGTGAGCAAGCGTATATTGACTCAAACTCAGCTGATGTATGAGTTTAGAAGTGTTAAATATCTGTAGAGTAACGTTTAACCGGAATGAAGAATAGAACACCAAAGCACAACTGAAGAAACAGTGGGAGTGTGTGGGAAGGTATTCCTTTGAGGCTGGACCTCTGAATACAATGCGGCCCTTTTGTAAACAGACAAACAGAAGGAAAACATCGTGGCCCTTTCACTTTCTCTCTCACGTTTGACTCGAAAATCACACGTTTTTCATTTCTAATCCGACAAGCATTACAAAAGCTCTTAAGGCTAACAAACCTTTTTGTATAAATATGGGGAGCGAGCAGGGAGCTTTAGGTTGCTTGGTCTTAATGAAGGTGTATAGTAAAGTTTCTGTATGGTTTTGATTCACGCATGCAACTAAGTGTCTGTTCAAGGTGCTAACTAATTCCATTAAGTCTGCAACCTTTTTAATGGCGAGAATGGGATTTTAAAAAAATCAAAGATGAGCAAATGCAAATCACACCAGAGTGAGTGAGCAGCACTCGTATTGAGTTTCAGATTTTTTATTTTTTTTTACTGGGCACTAAATCTAAATCACTCTTGTGGTATACAGTAGGTCACTTCTAGGTCTACTAAAGCACTCCTATCCAACTTGGAGCTTGTCAGGATCTCCACTGTCATGAAATATTATATTTTCTAGACAGACTAAAACACCTTGCAGAGAATCTTTAGTGACTCATGACTGCCGTCATAACAGTTCAATATATATGAAGTAACAATCCTGATTACTTGGATAATTTAAGAAGAATCATGTAATAATATGTGTATTAAGAACAAATCAATAGTTGAAACAATGCATTTCACTGTATTTTATTTTTTTGTAAAAAAAAAAAAAAAAGGTTTTGTACTTCTTGATTCCTGCTTCTTGTATATATTGTTTCTGAAACTGGCCTTCAGCTTTGCACTTACTGTACTTACACTCTGCTGTTTATTTAATATAAAACTATTTTTGTAGTGAAACACAAATTGTTTTTCGAATTGCTGTATTAAATACCATATGTATTTATGAAAGTTTTAATAAAGTGCTCTAAAAGTATTGTTTTCATATTTTTGCTATACAGCACTGTGCATGTGGGCTTTAGGCCTCTGGTTTAGTTTAGATTCATTGTTACATCATGTTTTTGTAAACGAAATAGCAGGTCCGTGCAATCAGCCTGACGAGCCACGAAAATATAAATATTAATAAGATATGTGTGCCGCAATAGTAAACAATAATAAACTTGAGTAGTGGTAACTCGGGGAGCAGACTCAGGCTCTTGGTTGTTGATCAGTTAAAGCCCTTTAATACAGTTTGTTCCAGGGGATGATGGTGGACCCTGCATTCTCACCCCAGCTTTCTAAAACTGGCACACATACAGTAAAGAAAATAATTTCACTGTGTTGTAATGTACAGTATATGTAACAAATAAATGACATAAAGCCATAAAAATTACTTTATTTACCTTTGGCATTATCTATAAGTGAACAATAAACACAGATAGCTGGTGTAGTCCCTCATTTAAATTCACTATTTTCAAGCTTTAAGAGCTCATTGTACTGACATCTAGTGGACATATTTAGTGTAGCATGTAGACCCTGGCATAATACATTTGGGCATAAAACTGCAAGTAATGTTGCATTCATCATTGTGTGTGTGCGAGAGAGAAGGAGAGAGAGTGTGAGTTTGAAAAATGTTTTAACAACATTATAATAGAGCAACTTCATCCAACCAAACTTCAAAAAACTTTATTTAAGAGCTCATTGTACTGACATCTAGTGGACATATTTTGTGTTGCAAGCAGACCCTAGCACATACAGCATATGGATAATATAGGGATAACTGCATATAACTAAGTAATAGTGCATTCATCATTTATTGTGTGTGAAAATTAAGTGAAGAACAACCACAAAGACAAAAAAAAATAAAAATACTACAGCAGTTACCTTATTGGGTGAAATTACTTTTTGAAATGGTAGATGTCCTCTTTCTTGGTGGCTCCATTCAAATACAATGGCTGTAGTACACGTGACCTGCCACTAGGGGCGCACAGTATGCTGATTGGAGAAGTTTGACATAGAGTACTGCTGTACATGCGAAAGAGCGTTTAATTTGTAACAGTTGAATCACGTGATTTCGGCAAGAAGGATACGGCGCTTGTCATTAGTCACGTGATTCGCAGGAACGTCTATAAATTCACACTCACAGTGAGATAGTGGACATAGAAAATATTTCGTAATTAATGCTTAAATTAGACTTGAATGGCAGACTCATCCAAAACACTGCCATCTAGTGGTTAAGAAAATTCCTTGCTGAAAAAGGATGTGTTGCATTGTTAAAACTGACATTAGGTACAGCTGCTAAATATAGAAACACACAGTTTATTGTGGACATAACATTATATTAACCTTTGCTCAGTTCTTTGTGTTGTTATGCAGTTATGTTTCTGTTGGTCCAAGCGGATTCAACTGCTAAATGGATCACATAATATTTTCTGTCAGCTGGTTATTCGTGCTGTAAATTTCCAATCCTACTACATTCTAAGGGGTAACCACTGCAATACAGTGACCCCCATAATATTCACATAGGCTGGGGCACTCTCAACTAAAATTCTCAACTAATATTACTTAATGTGTGTTAAGTAAGAAATTCACAGTCTGGAACAGTCAAATATGGTCATACATACTGTGGGATAATTGAAAACTGTGAATTTATAGATATTTTTCTATATATTGCCTTACATCTCAAGGGTCGGGTTTAATTCTCACCTCAGATCTGCGTCCGTGGGCATGTTCTCCCCAAAGAGACGCAGATTAGGCTAACTGGCATCAACAACCATGCATTATTTTGTCCTCATTCATATCTCTGATGTAAGTTGCAGCTAATGAGTTTATACACTGCACTGATGCCACATGACTGGATAACTGCATGAATTTGAAGGTGTATGTGTGTGTTCTCAGTAAAATGCATGACGAGTTAAAACCAGTGAATTCAAATTACCAGCCTGAACTGATTCAAATCAGATTTTTTTCACCTTAATGTGACATCGATTTGATTTACGTATCATTTTCACACATGCTCCTTGATCAGATATACAATATGTCTGATACGTAGATATGCAAGTTAAAGGTTGTTGTGCATGTGTCAGGTGCTGACATCAATCACCACTGACAGTGTGGGGATTTCATTGCAGTTAACAATAATTGCTAAAAGAGCTAAAGCGAGGTGTCTGGCTTTCTTCTTTCTTCTGGACCTCAACAAATACAACCGATCGTCTGCTTGTCATCCTCCAGGACAAAATCCCAAGCATATTGTTCTAAAATCACATCATTGGTTTGAAATGAATGACTTGTCACACAAATGTGTGTTAAACCCAGATGGTGTGATCAAAGCAATATAGATGTGTGAATGTGTGTCTTTTCAGAGGGCAGACACATCCACGTTAGTGTAAGATAAGATAAAGGTTACTTGCAATTATGAATGTGAACTCATAATTCATGACATGCCAATCTGAACTGTTTGTACTGGCCTGTAATGTGATCCTTGCCCAAATTAACATTCTGAATTCTCACCTACTGTACATTTGGTGATTGCTTAAAGTCTAGCCTTGTATAATGTATGATAATTTTTTTGTGTCCAAACACAGTTTTCTTCCTATCTCAAAGATCAACCAAGACCACCAAGTTTTAAGAGCTCACGGTTGGTCCAATAGATTTACACTGTTCAGATCAGTACCAGTTTCATTAACAAGCACAATGAGTTTAGTGTATTTATATTTTAAATACAAACTCATCATATCAACCCATATTCTTCTAATATACTGTACAGTTTTAACTTATTGAAATCTGATAAGTAACACCTACCTGAGGCTGAAAGTTACACCAGACATTTGTCCCCAAGCAGAACATGTTTCTATCTTTAAGCTCACTCCTTTAGTAATCTTAAAGATAGAAACATGTTCATCTTGGGGACAAATGTCTGATGTAACTCAGGTAGGTGTTGCTTATCAGATTCCAATAAGTTAAAGTTGATCTTTCAGTTCTTTTAAAAAATGTCATTATGCAGTACAATGTCCAAAACCATCAAATATATGCAACATGTACTGTATAATTGCAGCATTGTTTGAGGTGTGTGTAAGAACAGTTAAACCTTATCAGCTTTACAGCTCTCGCATAACACCAAAAGAGGAACTACCAAAAACGGACTAAATTTGGGGTAACAGAAGCATTGTGTATATTTTTGACACCGAACCATTGCTTTAACCAGTGACGTACAAAGACACAAAGTTTTCTTTTAATTCATGTCACATATGCACATGCCCGAAACGCACTGTTACAAATCCATCACATTTCTTACATTCCTCCTGTACTTACACAGCAAATAAAGTGCACTTATATGACCTCACATATGTACATCATCAAAGCGTGCCATCTCTTAGCTTTCCCTTTAATGGATTATTATAAATTATCATCAGTTGCTACAGTAAGGTACTGACTGTGTGGGAGAATTACATAAAGTTAATCATCAAAATGGCTACTGAGCTCGAATCCCATTGTTTGTATCTGAAAGCTTACCAAGTGCTATACAGCAGAGGTCACAGTATTTCTTTTGTTGTTTAGATTTTACAATCGGTGTATTCCATCGTTCATAGAGGCAGCTCTGAATGAGAGAACGCTGAAAAACAGAGGCAGTGACGTTTCCTCAATATGCAACACTGAAAGTGTTTTAACCAGTCGTACCTTAATCCTATTCAATCCCATTATGTTTTTAACTGTGTCTCCCAAAAACAGGCTTGCGGCTTGTCGATGCTGCACAAACGCAAAGAACAGGTCCTGTTTGCTGTGTCTTCTGTACCTTGTGCATTTAAGTTTAAATGACCCCACATTGCAGAATAAGGTTATCCGAGTCCTCTCCGCTACAGGCCAGTCTGTTGTTAATGTGCGTTTGACTGGACAAGCACGCGTTTCTATAATGTGCTTTCCAGTGTATTATAGTTGTCCTTGAAATTTTTGAGTTCTAGGAAGTGTTTTGGTCTCTTGCTGCGCTGGCCTGAGGAAGGCAGGTACGTCACCTGGATGGTCGAGGCTGAGGACGGGCCGGGCGAGCTCGTCAGGTCTTTAGCCGCAGACTGATGCTGCTGGTTCAGGCTGCTGGAACTGGAGTGCACCTTTACACTGTGGACGCAAACAGTGATGAGAAGACGTGTGTTAGAAATGATGATGGTACCTTAAAGACTTGTGTTATTCTCAAAAACATTTGGTAATAATTTAGAATCCCTCTATCAGAGCTGCCTTTATTATGTGGACTTTATTAGTAAATTTAAATCTACACCGACAGACAAAGCCTTTGCCTGGTCAGAACTCGTCCTTTTAATAATATCTTTTAGTTTCATACCTTGGAGGACCCAAAGCCTGCATGTCTGTATGTCTGTCCAGCCAGACATTGTCACACCATCGCGCAAAACTGGCTGAACAGAATTGAATGAAACTTATATTTGCCTGTAGTTAAACCGGCGCCATAAATGTTAAGTAAAAGGAAAGCTATGAGCAGAACATGACCCATTAAACACAGTTGCAATTCTTACCTTCAAGAGAGTTCAAATATTTGCCTTCGATCCATCAACATCAAACCCATTATCTTGTTAAATAGAGATGACTGACTCAGTGCTCTTTGAAGGTAGAAGCAAGTTACTCATTGCATTCACCTGGCTAGCTTGTTGCTAAAGATAAACCTGAAGCGTCACACATTTTCCACTTTCTAACTCCAACGCATGAAGGTTGAAAACAATGTAATTTAGTTAATTCATATTTGTATTATTAAAGAGAGATCTCTTCTGTTTTATATGAGAACTTTACCTTTTATAAGTGTTATAAATAGATTGTATACAGTATAAGCGATCCAGCAGTTACTAAAATAACACTTTGGGTCCAGCACCTTGCCAGCTCTGTATAGCTCCTAATGCTCGCATTTTGAAAATTATTGTTACAATAATCCTGCAAACACTACTACGTTACCATGCGGTGCCTTAATCAAAATGCTAACAGACTACCTTAACTACAAATAGAACTCATAATTGAATGCCTTACATAACAACTTTTTGTATTTTATTATAGTAATAAATAAATAAATGTACATACATACCATACATACATACATTTTTTTCTTTCTTTCTATTATTCATAAACTCATTCTCTACACCACTTATCCTGTACAGTATCAGAGGAAGTGTGGAGCCTGAGGTGGGGTACACCCTGGACAGGGTGCCAATACAACCCACAGGGCACAAGCTCGCACAGTCACACACTCACTCTCACACACGGCATGTCTTTGGACTGTGGGAGGAAACTGGAAGGCCCAGAGGAAAACCACCACTTCCTTTATTATTACAATATTCTCATAGTGATGAAAACTATATGGTGTGTAACTGAGAAACAGAAAGAAGGAGAGAGAGAGAGAGAGGTGCACTCACAGGGCAGCCAACTCTGTCAAGTCTTCTTTGTATTTGAGGAACTCTGCTTCGCCAAACACCTGCCAAGAAAAAAAAACAAACAAAAAAAAATGTTTTTTCTGAATTTAATGCTATACACACCCAGTGGTACAAAGTACATACTTGCTGTTATCTGTGTATACAGCAGTGGTTCTCAAACTGTGGGGCGCGCCCCACTAGTGGGGAATACAGACATGACAGGTGGGGCGCAATGAACGGGAGGAAAAACAGGAAAGTACCTATTCTAATTCATGCTTTTCTCTATTGATAATGAAGAGCGTACGCTCAAAACTAAACAATCACACACAAATAAATGGATCATTAATACAAGTAAATTTAAAATAACATCAGTTGTGGGCCGGGAGAAAAAGTGGAACCATAGTGGAACAATAACGGTTTAACGTCGGACAAACTTAACCAGCGCTGCTCGAATCACAAACCTGCGCGACCCACTGGGCAGCGGTGTGTGTCTCTGACAGAAATAAACCGCGCCGACCATCAAAATACATTTTACCCCACTGGGATGCGCACGTACAAACCAGGCATGGCAAGGCGGAAACAATATTAAACAGTCCTGACATTTTAAATAAATAGTTTTTAAATAAAACACAGTGAGTCGCGCAGGTTTGTGATTCGAGCGGCGCTGCGCGATCCACCGGGCTGCGCAAATAAACCAGATCATCACAGCGCTGCATTTGCGCAGATATTCGGTTCAATCGGGTGCCGCGGTTTCGTCCCACTTTTGATGTGTTTGGCTTCACATTCACTTCGACAATGGAAGAAGTGCAGCAGCAGTGAGTTTGCTTACATGTGACAAAACCAAGAACGAGGAGATTGTAAAGAAAAAAGGTGCATCGTCTGTGGTGTGGAATTGGTTTGGGTAGAAGAAAAGTGATACGAATGAGATGAACGTGATTTGGAAAGTACACAAGTGCACTGTTTTAACAAGTGGCGGAAACACGTCAAACCTTTTCTATCATCTGAAATACAAGCATCCAAACGAATATGGCCAAAGTAAAAAAAAAAAAATGCTGCAAACCTCAGCAATTCACAGTTTAAATAAAATTACATTATGTAAAACAGTTTCTTTGTGTTTTCATTTTTATTTATGCATTTTCACATACAAATTGCTATATTGTGATATATATCGTTATCGAGGTAGAAAATAGCTTCTACCGTGTTAGAAGATTTTGGTTATATCACCCGCCCCTAATGAAGTCTATCTTCAGCTTGGATTCATGGTGGTGATGGTGGGGGCAGAGGAGAGTCCCGTGTGTGTTTTGTGTCTTAAACTGCTGGCAGCAGACCGCATGAGACCCAACAAATTAGGAAGACACTTAGAGACAAACACACTCCAGTCACATTAATAAACCACTGGACGTCTTTGAAAGAAAGCTGGCAGAATACAGACAGCAGGAGAATCGCATGGTAACATCTGAATCAGTGGACAGCAAAGCACAAATGGCTTCATTCAAAGTTGCATACAGAATTGGCCAGTGCAAAAAAAGCTACAAACGATTGCTGAGCAGCTAATAAACATGGGGTCAATTATGCAAAGATAAGTGACAACGTGAGCCTTGTAACAATTGCACGTGTATTTTATCTTTTTTTTAACTTGGTGGTGTTTGATCTTATTGGTTTAGAAATTGATATTTCAATAAACAGTAAACTTGGCCGATTTCGTTATTATTTTGTTGACAAGTGGGGCTTGAAAATTCGCTCACCCCCTTAAGTGGGGAATGACAGAAAAAGTTTGAGAACCACTGGTATACAGGTACATGATAGGGCCATTGTATACATAATCAGGATATAACATGACACTGTCCCTGATGATACAAACTAACAATAAATTTAAAAAAACTCTTAAACCAACCAAAAGGTTTGTTTTCTGAATTTTGCAGATTAACCAATGGTTTTAAAGGTAAGGTCAGAGATTTCATTCTAACATGCAGCTCGATGAGAACAATTATTACAATTTTAAACACAGGCCAGGCTTGACAATGAACGCTAAATGTCAGTGTGCATAAAACTTTATGCACACTGACGTTATTGTTCAGACATTATTGTTCAACTTGGGGAAACAGATGGACAGATGTTTTGGCCGACATTCCATCTAGTGGACTCTGTGTTTAATCCTCCAGATATACATAAGGTAGACAAGTGAGTATTTGAACAATGATAATTATGTGGCCTGTGCAAGTGCATGTATGCATACTGTACTGTAAAAAAAATATAATCACTTGTTTAGAGATGCCTACAAAATAACTCCATCAGACTGCTTACCCCAAATGGTTTGATGGAATATAACTAATATATATGTGAAAAATAAATTATATTTTGATCTGTCTACACTTACTAGCATGCATCTTTCAAGATATTCAAAAGTGCTGCTATATTTACATCTTTCCCATCAGTGTTCTTTCTAGTTTATTTAAAAAGAAAGCTTCTCTCTCTCACACAGACTTACCGAGGTGCCGTGACGAGCGTTGTCATAGCCCTCCAGAAGGCGGTCTATGAGGTTGCTGTGGCTGGTTTTGATCAGTGAGTGAGAGTTGCGCAGGTCCAGCAGCCATTTCCTGTATCGGGGGCCGGTCAGAGCGCTGGGGCAGCGGGCCAGATCAGGACAAACAATGCCTGTGTGTGTGTGTGTGTGTGTGTGTGTGTGTGTGTGTGTGTGTGTGAGGGATGAAGATGACAAAGCAAATCAGACAACAGAAACGAGGCTGCACATATACCAGTTTTAAACATGCACTCAGGAACTACTGAAAGTGTCTAATGCTCTGAACTAGAATTTCTGAATGTGTAATACTGCATATGTCTGACACTATTATACCCAACAGACTTTTAAAACTACATCTAATGTTTCTCTTTAACATGGAGTTATCTAATGATGCCTGAACGGTAGAAAACCTAACAAGCTTTTTTAGTTCAAACTGGAAGTTTTATGGTCCCCAAGAGTAATGATGAAAGTCCTGGAAAACCCACCTGTATATATAATGGATCCAAAATGTTTTCACACATTACGTTGATTATATCAAAACAGAAAGATCATACAGTATGAAGGCGTAGGCACTCCCTACAGAGCATGTAGATTTTTCCTAGATGTACTCGTTTTCTTTTAAATGACTCAACACTGGTTTAGCTGAACTAAACTTAATACAAAAATTAGGTCTATTACTTGTCTATTTGAGTAAAAGTACATATGTACTCATCTTCAAATATCAAAAGTACATGGTTTGTTTTAGCTCACAAGACTTTTCTATAGTAAAAATAAATAAATAAATAAATAATTTAACTGCACACTCATAAGCGTGTTTTAAAAACATACAAACCCATCTTACCAGTGTCTCTAATGGCATCCAAAGCTTGCATTCTGTACAGATAGTTATAACAACCTGCAAACACACAGACACACACAAACAGTAAAACAAATTTCTTATTTTTTTCTTTCACTATAGTTTTGTATTTTGTTTTCCCAGAGTTTCAGTCAGGTGCTGTTCCAGAGTAAGACTCCATTCCCACATTCCTGAAATGGTCGAAAAAGTGTGCCAAATTTAAATTCTTGATGGTTCTTGGTCACTTGATTTCAGACCTCATTCAACCAGCTGCACCTGGATATGTATGTTGCTACGTATTTACAATGTACGTACAATTCCGACTACTCTGATCTGTTACAAACATACATGACTGGCCTACAAAGTACTTTCTATATCTCATGATTTTCTATGAATCATTAAGGCTTGTCAAAAATTGCTACAACTTCAATTGTTGATTGCAACAATAAACCTGTGATTTATGTGTTTTTGATCTCTGTGACTACAGAAACTATGAATCTTCACTGTACACAACACTATCATACGCAGTGTAGTAACTATTAGAGTACACTACTTTGTAGTTTGGTGCGCCGCAAGATTGAATTTGAGCAATTTCAGCAGGTTTGCACTACCCCCATAGGGGAGGTTTTGTGCAAGCTCCCCAGTAGTGGCATCTCAAAGCTTTCCACATCATGACTAGACAAAGAATTCAGCATATTTCTGAGTCATTATATAGATGCATGAACCACCTATGAAGAGTTTAAATCAACTACAATCCACCTTTAAAATATTTCAATGCACTTTTTATGTCAGTGACTACATTTGTCATTTTTGAGCATGATAGAAATTATTGTGATCTCCCCTAATAATTTCTTTTATGCTTTTAGACATGAATCAGTTTGGGATCATATTTGTGACTGTGGGGAAAAAAGTGAAACAGGAGTCATCATTGGGACCTGGAAGCTAATATTTTATGCGTTGTGTGAACTGCACATTACTTTTGGTGAACTAGACAAGCAAATCATCAACAAACACTGACATTTAAGCCAAAATCAAAATCTTTTTTTCCTATTAAGAACATTTGTAATAGCACTTTTAATGTTTCCACGCAATAAGCCACTTACTTCTTATTGGGACTGTAGAAGTAGTAGTTATGGGTCACACACACATATATTGTTATGGGTGAGCAGTATATGACGACTCGCCTAATATTGAGGAGCCCCTTGCCACCAAAACAATAATGACCTGTGTGTTCTGACACCATTCTACTGGAACCAGCATTAACCTTTTCCTTAATTTGATCTACAGTAGTGCTTCTATTGGATCCGACTATACAGGCCAGCGTTCATGTGCATCAGTGAGTCTTGGCCACCCATGACCCTGTTGCCGGTTCACGGGTTTTCCTTCCTTGTATCACTTTTGGGATGTTCTGACCACTGCAGCCTGGGAACATCCCACAAGAGATGCAGTTTTGGATTTGCACTGACTCAGATGTCAGGTCACTACAATTTGGCCCTTGTCACAGTACTGTAGCTACAATATCTTGTTACAGTGGCGGCTGGAAGTGAGCGGGATATATTACGCAGTAAGTGAACCTTTTTTTCCCCTGTAGTTGATGTGATGGAAGCAGAAAAAATGAGCAAACATGAGTAACTTCGACAAGGGCCAAGTTGGAGATAGGGTTAAAGGCACAACTTTGGCAGCACAGAGGTTTGGGGCTTGAACCCGTGACCTTCAGATCAGTAAATCCAGCCCATCATCATGCTCACCGTTCTGCCCGCGATGCTTCAGCCTGTCGTCGTCCTCCGACAGCAGCCGTGGCTCATAGCGGATGTTATTCACTTTCGATAGCCGAGACTCGATCTCTTCTTTGAGATCCTGGAAACAGGACAATAAATGCAGGTCTTTACTTACCATCGTTATTAACACCGACACTGCAGACAGGAAGGTAACATATAAGCGCGTGTTACCCTTGGGGCGTTGTGTCCCACCGGCGCGTGCGGGCCTCTGCGGGACTTCACAGCGAACCGCATGATCTGCCTCTTCACGAAGATAAACAACAACACAAACACCTGAAAGACACACAGGACATGATATTACCTCAGTGCTTGATTATCTTAACCGCGCTGTTCTTCACAGAACCCTCAAACGTTAAAACTCTTCATCTATATCCTCTCAAGTGCACTGTAACAGAAAAATCGCGCGCGCATTAATCCGTGACCTGTTAGCCACTTAGCTCGTTCCTTACCAGGCTTCCGTAGGCCATAACAAGCACTACGTTCACTCTCGACAGGGTCGACTCTTGGTACATTTTCGCATATATTTACCCCCCGACCCCCAAACTAAGCCGTTTATACCTATCTATTTTACCCTTGACATGGTGAGAGTTCAGAAACCTCACAACGACTGACTGCGCTCACTTTTCCCTAGCGGATGCTACTACACTGTTGACAAACAACCGAAGGCCCGGTCACGTGACTTTTCTCTCTCTTTTTGTCGTTGCCCCGCTTCTTCTTCACCGCAGACGCTCCACTAACTAAATGTGTTCATAGCACCCCCTCTTGTGCTGGAGAGTTGACACACAGTACGATATGGAGTGAAATTCTTATGGGACTGTCCGTGACCTAAAATAGAAAGATAGAATAAAATGGAAGGGTTTCATTACAATAAAACGAAGATTGCACTAGATGGATACAATTAAACACATTTTAATTGAATACAAATAAATTAACAGAAATTTGTCTAAAATCTTTCAGGAGTCTAAGGTGGTAAAGATGCTGCCGGTCCTTCTTCACCATGATGTCGATGTGACATGACCATGACAGATCCTCTATAAAGTCCACTATCAACTCCTTCATCTCATCATCAATTACTGTATATAAGGGCCTATGTGGATGCCGTCTTCCATTCCAGCCAAGCAAAAGCCAAACCTTATTCATTCATTCATTCATTTATTCATTCATTTTCTATTCCGCTTAATCCTGTGTTCAGGGTCGCGGGGGACCTGGATCCTATCCCAGGAGACTTTGGGCACTAGGCGGGGTACATCCTGGACAGGGTGCCAATCCATCGCAGGGCACACACACATACACACACTCACACACCCAATCACACACTACGGCCAATTTAGGAACGCCAATTAGCCTAACCTGCATATCTTTGGACTGTGGGAGGAAACCGGAGTACCAAACCTTATTCAACCTGTTTAATTAGTTATTCTTGGCTTTTATTAGAATATCAGGTGTGGCATCTACTTGGCTGGAATGAAAGCCTTCAACCACCCACACTGGCAATTTCTGGATGATTGGACCTGATAAATGATTGGACCTGATAACGTGTTGCTGGTAGGGTTGGGGGAGCCAATCATATAATACATACTGATAGTCAATTAAAATTGCATCTGCTACTGATTTTACTACTAAATACCAAAAGCTATAATTTAGTAAAACTGGAGACAAGTAAACTATGACTGCTGTGTTGTTTTTATTCAGGTACACTGGTAGTTTGCAATTAAATTGTGCAGATTTTACTGGTCTTGAATTTTGTTTAACAAAGGTCAATGCAAATATCTGCATCTCGTTGCATCTTGACATGCCACTTTATACTCTTTGTTATTTGAAGACATGAAGGTCAGCTATTCTGGAATAGTTCTTACAGGAACTGTATTGTCAAGTGCATTTGCAAAACCCATCAACCACCATGATGAAATTGTCTCCCATGAAGGCCATCCCAGAACAGCAAGACCAAAATTTACCTCTGCTGTAGAGCAGCATAAGATAGCAAACACATCTCAATATCAACAGTTCAAATGAGATTATTGCATATTTTGGGTGCCTTCAGCATAGTTTTATAATGTAGAAAGAAATACAAATATGGAAAGATTTGGAGTTAGAAGGTGGGGCCAAACTATTGACTGAGTTTGAGTTGTCTTACAATATATACAGTATATACATACATACATACATACAGTACATACAGTACATACATATATAAAATCTTATCGTCATATTTTTGACATTCTACAAGTAGCATTTCACTATAAGCTGCTCAGAGTGTCTTTCTATGCGAGAGCTTTCATTTTCTCTAAAACCACAACAGGCTTCCGTTGCTTCTGATGGACTTGAACAAAACGCAGTATGATGCAAGCACAAAGCCAGGTACCAGGTAATTCTGCTGGCCTTCCATGGGCTAATTGCATAAAAATGGCTAAAAAGTGAATAATTAAATGCCATTCTATTCTTAGTTTGCATAATTGTATACGATATGTACAGCAAAATTTCTCTTCTTCATTGTTCTTTTTCACGTTTCTTAATGTGCTTACTGTGTCAGGTTTGTGGTAGCACGCTTTGCAGCCTTTACAGGAAGCTCCAGAATGACAGTTACTCACCGAGACGAAAACAACGATGAAGGTATTCTTTCCTTTTTAATTATACAATGATTTAATATGCTAATTTTTTATTATTTATCAATAGAATGGTCTTTGTTTAAAATGAATTATGAGGCCAATAAGAGCATTGTAAAAAGGTTAATTGAGTATAAGTTTTAAGGTTATTTTATTGCAGGCCTGTTGGTCCTCGTGTTTTATCACCATGGTTAAAATTTGAGAGGTGGGAAACAAAATGTACTCGCTTTTTAAATTATTATTTTTAGTTTCTTTATCTGACGTTAGATTGCTGTTCAAGTTAGCTATCTATTTAGCTAAAGTGTCAGTGAGTTAGAAAACATAGATTGCTTGGACTAGCTCTCACGTCTGTATGATAGCTTGTTCTGGATTGTTTGGTGAAAAGCTGTGGTTTATTGAGCACATGGTCAATGGTCAGAATACTCGTCAGATACTACAGTATATTTAAGGTGCAATCTATCTTATAAAGATTCAGAGGCCAGATCAGTAGAAAGATTTATCAGAGATTGTGGAGCATGGTTATGGTTAACAGGAGAAAAACAAAACAAAACAAAACACCAAAAAGTATATAATAATTAAGGTAATAAGCAATAATACAAAAGAAATCTAGACAAAAATAGCTTTATTAAGGTGCATGATTAACTTTGAGTTTAATGATTGAAATTATTCAAACATTTCCATTATTGCTTAATTTAAGTATTTGCAACAACTTTATTTAAATTTTTATATTTTTGCCCACTTTTGTTGTTGCATACTTTTGGAACACCTTGAAATTGCTGTGTTTTGCACCTGCGCAAATATGAGTAATAAAACATAATCAAGGGCTAATGATAATTTGATCTTGGTCTGGCCTGACTGGGATTAGATATAATTTTAGGTCCAGTCTATAATAAGTGGGAATATTTTAAATCCAAATGATTGACTAACAATTTAGCAATCCTGGACACCATGTACAAATTGTTTTGAATGTGGTGTGAGTAAATGTACTAAAAGAATGCATAATCTTCACTCAGATGCACAGCCAAAGACTCTTCATGCACTCGTGATGGACTTCATGAATACAAATAACACCTAATAGCTGAATGGCAGAATTAAAATTGCAGTAGACAGTAGTCCATGTGTCTATGTTTGGGTGTGTTCTACTGTTGTTGCCTTTTGTCCCGATCTAAGTTATACCAAACTATGACTTTATTAGGTTCACCTATCTTCTTGCCATATTTATTTCTAAATACACATTCTGTACTTTATGGGGACACAAATACAGTACTGACTGTAGGTCAACTGAGATGATAACACTGACCCAGACGTGCTCCTCTTTTCTCAACACAGCAGTGACTGTTACGACTTTGGACACTAGATGGAAACATTCTGCTTCTGTGTTTTTTCCCCACTTCTCTTTTTAAGCTTTGTTGTTGTTTTCATGTGTACCTGATTTACCAGGCTATTTATATCTTCCCTTTTCTTTGTTCATTGCTTAATCCTCTTGTTTTACATTGGAGTACATACTGTAGAAACCGGCTTTGCCCTTTGCTCTGACGTGTCATGCCTTTTGCAGCCCGCCTTTAGGAATCCTTTGTTATTTATTTATTCCATTATTTATTTAATTATTTTACTGATTATTATACACATAATTTCTTACCGTTTTTTAAACAATGTGACCGCACAGGGACCTCTGTAAATTAAATTTTTTTTAATGTGTGTGCTTTGCTTCAACTTCCCTTTTTGTACCAAGTATTCTTCTGTTTTTGGTTGGATGATTTTTGCAACTCTGAAACAAAGTATTCCATATCTCTGCTCAGTGATGTCTTTTTGATCACTAATCTGTGGACCTAGACTTACGTACATGGGGTCCCATACCTGTCAGACCCATAAGGCCTTAAACATATTCTGGACAACGACCCTGTGCACAAAGCATGATCCATGGTTTACCAAAACGTGTGTGAAAGAACTTTGATCCCTGACCCCAAACCCACAGAATGCCTTTAAGATTAACTAGAACGCTGCCTGAACCCCAGGCCTGTTCCCCTACCCTCACTGGTCACCCACATCCTCATGATCTTGTGGCTGAATGAGCACTAATTCACAAATCTAGTGGAAAACATTCCTAGAAAGGTAATCGTTATTATAACAACAAAGGGGAAACTGAAACTGGGATAGGTTGTTTGACAAGCACATATTTACATTTAGGCATTTGGCAGAAGCTCTTATCCAGAGCGACTTACATTTTTATCTTATTATACATCTGAGCAGTTGAGGGTTAAGGGCCTTGATCAAGGGCCCAACAGTGGCAACTTGGTGGTTGTGGGGTTTGAACCTGGGATCTTCCGAACCGTAATCCAATGACTTAACCACTGAGCTACCCCTCACATATGGTATGATGGTATCCAGAAACCTTAGAGCCATAGAGCGTCAATGAATAGTTGGTGCACTATGTGTGTGTGTGTGCGTGTGTTTTTTTCACATCATGCCAAAGATGGTTTACAGTCTAAGGGGGTGAAACTAGAGATGTGTATCAGGATTGAGATTCCAAAAATGTTGCACGAGCAAGATGTTTTTACATTCCTGCATGCATGCGCTGGCTGTTCTTTGTAAATTAGGTCAACTTTTAGATTTCTTTTTTTCATAATTAATCTACCCTGAGCCTCCAATAACTACCTGGACTCCA
Source organism: Channallabes apus (assembly GCA_030522415.1). Classification (NCBI taxonomy): domain Eukaryota; kingdom Metazoa; phylum Chordata; class Actinopteri; order Siluriformes; family Clariidae; genus Channallabes; species Channallabes apus. Next base: position 5,708,668 of record CM060111.1, on the reverse strand, counting down.
TATTAACATCAATTATCATCAACTATTATAGCTGAACTGCTGCCACCTAGCACACTGTATAAATGCAGATCATTTCCTGCTATCTGTTTCACCCAGATGAGGATGGGTTCCCTGTTGAGTCTGGTTCCTCTCAAGGTTTCTTCCTATTACCATCTCAGGGAGTTTTTCCTTGCCACTGTCGCCCTCGGCTTGCTCACCGGGGACTATCTGAACATTTTGATTCATACACATTCACATTGCATACAAACTGAAATAATTCTTTTGATTGTGTAAAGCTGTTTTGTGACAATGACAATTGTTAAAAGTGCTATACAAATAAAATTGAATTGAACGGAATTAGGCGGCACGGTGGTGTAGTGGTTAGCACTGTCGCCTTGCACCTCCAGGGTTCTGGGTTCGATTCCCCGGCCAGGCTCGATTCCCGTCTCTGTGTGCATGGAGTTTGCATGTTCTCCCCGTGCTTGGTGGGTTTCCTCCGGGTACTCCGGTTTCCTCCCACAGTCCAAAGACATGTAGGTTAGGTTAATTGACATTCCAAATTGCCCGTAGTGTGTGAATGAGTGTGTGTATGTGAGTATGAGTGTGTGCCCTGCGATGGATTGGCACCCTGTCCAGGGTGTACCCCGCCTTGTGCCGTAAGTTTCCTGGGATAGGCTCCAGGCCCCTGCGACCCTGTATATAAGGATAAAGCGGTACAGAAAATGAATGAATCAATGAATGAATGAACGGAATTATAAAATATCAGGCATAGTCACAAACAAAGATGTGGGATTAAAACACATCCCAAACACATCTCCCAGTCTACTGTATATAATGATTTATTTTAGACATTCTAGATCTATTCTGGAATAGTTCTTGCAAGATCAGCTGTACTGTACTTGAATAGTTCTTGCAAGAACAGTATTGTCGAGTGCATTCACAAAAAAAAAAAAAAAAAAAAGATTAAAACTGGTTCTTATAAACACCATCACAGGAAAGCAAGACCAAAACCTACCTCTGCTGCAGAGGAGAAGTTTGGTTAGAGTCACCAGCCTTGAACATCACCAATTAACAAACAGCACCTCACATTAGAGCCTTTATTAAGGCTTTACATCTCAATCTCAATATGTTCAAAGAAGATGCATATTTAGTTTTACAATGTAGAAATAAATAAAAATCAGAAAACACCATGGAATCACAAAGTCTCCCGGTTATGATTGGAATCTGTGCAAAAAAAAAAAAAAAAAAAAAGAGTTTGTCAGGTTTGAACAGCAATCTTTAACACAATCTTTCCTGTGTTATCTTTAAGGATTTCATGAGGTCTTAAGTTCGCTGTTCATAGTGACTGATTGCTTTGTTTGTGACTGCCGTGCGTAACGGTTCTCGGCCCTAGCACTTCCTCCCACATTCTTAAATGTTAATGCAAATGTATTTTCATTTCCTGAGTACACCGACCCAGTCTCTGGATGTTCGTTATATAGACCTGTCATAGTCCTGTTAGTTTCATTATATCAGAAGCTTGTGATGAATCCCATGGAGCAATAATCATAGAAACCTTCCCAACACTCATACACTGAAATTTTACTCAAACATCATCTAATCCACTTTATCCTGTATACAGGGTCATGGAGAGCCTGGAGGCTTTCCTAGGAGACTTAGGGCACGAGGCGGGGTATACCTGGATGGGGTTTCATTAAAATACAGATAGGATGCAAATATAAAAACTCAGTCCCTCTGGTGTAACATGGGAGTATATCTATTCTTATGTACTGTAAGTGGCCTTTTCCAGGATGACATCCATAGGGCACAAGAGCTCACTGCATGCATTGATTATTGCTTTACTACATTTCCAGAAAAAACTTTTAGAGTCTGTACCAGGGTGCAGGACTACACAGGTAATGTCATGCCAAGGAAAGAATCTAAGACACTATTTTCTTTAAACCTTTTTTTTTTTGGGTGGGGGGGGGGGGGGTCCGTGCTACTGGTTACTTTTCTTATACTGTATGAAAATAAGTATAAGAAAAGTACTGAAGGAGGGAGGAAAGTGGCAGAGAAGAAAGGGTGGAGACACAGAGAGTGACAGAGCGAGAGACAGCAGACACCGAGAGAGGCGGCAGAGGGAATAGACAAAGACAAGCAGAGTCATGACGACAGATTCAGACAGACCGGCAGAGAGAAGGAAAGACAAAAAGAGAATTTGAGAGCTAGACAGGTGAGAGTGTGAGATAAACAGAGAGAGAAACTGGCAGAGAGAGAGAGAGAGAGAGAGAATGAGGTAAGGAAGAGAAGGTGTAACAATGAGAGGGGGTGGGTGAGGGTGAAAAGGAAAAACCTGTCAGGCGGGTTGACATTGCAGATGAATAATAGTAAAATAGAAAAAGAATGAGTGCAAGACAGTGGGAAAGGAAGTGTACTGAACACATGCTGTGTGATTGCCCTTAAAGGTATGTCTGCTTTCAACTTCATTTCAGGTTTAACTAAAGTCCTTGGGTGGTTGGTGTATCATTCATGTGTCCAATGTACGGTGTGTGTGTGTATGTGTTTCCATGCCCCGGTTGATCCTGTAATCCACATCGTGTCTGTTCACTCACTGATCTCACCACTTTTTCTTCACCCTACACATCGACCCCTTTCCTAATCAGCACCTGCTTTTTTTTTTTTTTTTCACAGCATGCTTTATTTTTCACCCAATCATGTTTATGTCATCTTTACCTGCTGGGGTGTTGGCTCTTTTGAATGGTTGCACTAAAACACACCTTGCTTTATATTGTTGCTTCCCTTCCTGTCTGCGCCTTCTGAGGCTCTGTTTCAACAATACGTACTTCTCTGGTCTGGACCTGTGTTTTCTCAGCTGTTCGTAGGTATTTACTTTGAGACCACGTTATAGTGCTACTGAAAGGATGAAATTAGGATGTGCGATGTACGTCGTGTTTATCGGGCGAGTTCTTTATCTGCCTCACTCAGGGATGGATTGGCTTCCGGCAGTATGTATGTAAATAAGCTGGCGTGTTTTGCAAGGCTGTCTGATTTTGTCACATTCAAAGGTTTTATCTGTATTCAACAATTAAAAGGTGTGACGTCGTTGTTTGGTACGTTTCTTGGTTTATTATAATTATTATTTTTGTGTACAATATAAACTGCTGTTTCAATAGAAAGAGACAACGAGCTTCATTTTTAATTTGATATTCACGTCAACTGCATTTGTCCTGTAGTGTATTTTTGAACCTGCTACAGTATCTGCTCGGATTGCGGTCTGGTGTGTTTGACCTGTTATCTGCTTGCTGATCAGGTTTGGTTTAAGTTCAAGAGAGTGACGAAGAGCTAATAGCATGCTGGTTATGTAAACATAAACTGATACAGTCATCTGATTAACTTCAGGGTACCATGAAGATTTGGTTTGGCTCTAGGAGATGAGGTTTTGTGATTTGTTATGGCACTTCCACAAATTGCGCAATTTGTTCGCTGACGTTAAGAACATTTGCGTTTTCTTGTGTCCTTTACCTCCATGTACAACTACAGATTCGTGATGACACTTGCTTTAAAACTGTCGTTCTTTATCAAATCTTAAAATTGCGTTTATCATAAATAATTGTTTACTTAATCATTTCTGTAAGATAATTATATGATTTTTTTCCCTTTTATTTATAGGGCTTTGAACAACGTAGGACTGTCTGATAAAGCCAGGTGCAGAAAGAGACGGAAAGGCACAGGATCAGACAAGGAAACCTGCCAAACACAGCACAACATTTTGGGAAGGGAAAGAAGCAAAGGCTAAAGCTAACCAGGTTTCATGGGAAAACAGAAACATAAGCAAGAACAAATGTTCTGAGAAATGGATAGCCAACTTCCAACACATGCAGATATAAACAATTCTGGGCACTAAAGACATAAGAGAGCAGATTTTTTGGTGGTCTGTATTAATTGTGTATGCTTTCTACTTGCTGGACATTTTACTAGCTTTACCGTAACATTTTGGCACTTCTTAAAAGCAACACCTGCACTGTGATGAAATCTTATCATTTTTGTTCACTGTTTATTTAACGGATTACTTCGAAAGAATGCCACGTCGACCCTTGGACACCCTTGACCACATTGTGCAGATTGAATTACATAGCTGACAAACTACCCGCATTTCATATGGACATCCAAAACTATTTATGCAACAAAACTCTGGAATATGAGCACATGAAGAAGAAGAACTTGCATTGTTTCCTCACAATCATGCTGTAATGCCCACACTGTTCCACGTCATCGGAAAATGAATATCTCTGTTGGAGCTCCACACGTGTCTGAACGCTCTGTCTGTCGATCAGAATCAGTATTGAGAGCTGGAAATGGAGAATCTTCACAATATCCTGAAGAACAAAACCAACGGCCGCCACAGCCAGCTGTTAGGTTCAAAGTCCGCTCTGCAAAAGAAAGAGAGCAGGCGCTCACTAAAGCCAGTAGTTTCAAGTCTGAGACGTTTGAAAGAAACACCAGAAGCATCAAAGAGAATAATAAAGAGATTCCTAGAGACCACAAGATTTCACCTACATCTCCAGATACTAATGTTATCGACAAACCAAAAGCAAGAGCTCTCAATCAGCTCAGCGTGACAAAGAAGTCAGGATTATCCATCAGCTCTGAGGGGAGCAGTAGCACTCAAAAGAAGCCAGATTGTGTAGAGAGTCCCACTACCAAAGCGAGGGGAAGAACAGAGTGGAAACAAGCATATCTGTCCAACAGAAGTAAGAGCTTGGACTGGAGAGGATCTAAGGTTCAGACGGATGTTTTTCGAAATACTAAGGAGCCTGAGGAGAGATCAACACGGCGTTCTGAGAGTTTGGAGAGAAAGGATACAGACAATATACCCAATTCCAATGAACTGATCCGCCCATTAAAAAAAGTATCATTACAAATTCAACCATTTAAAGGATTTGGTCAAAGAAATCAGGACAGTAATGGACCGATCTCCACAGCATTATCTGTACCTTCACCTGTGAGAACAGTATCTCCTGCCCAGTTTGTCCCATCCAGAATAAAATCATATGAAACCCAGGACAAGACAGGGGAAATAAAAAATCCCTGGCATTCTGGAAATAGTGGTACTAAGCCAGATCAGACAGAGCATCATTCCAGTTCACAAACTGCTGCATCAAAGGGCAGTGAGATCACTGGTAACAACACTGTAATGAGCAGTAGTAGTCATAACGTGTTAAAAAATAACACTGAATCAAGTTCTGGAACCTCGCTTGGAATCATCAGTCCTGCCCCTTTTGTCAGTTCCCATGACCCTGATTTAAATTCCAACCGCCATAAGCCCACAAACAGCTTATTGGAGAGAGGCTCGTCTTTTACGTCTTTAAGCAAAGTAAAGCCAGGTTCATATAAACCAGAAATGTTTAGTACCTTCCCAAAAACACAATTAATTAAAGAAATTAATTTTACTGATTCGGCAGGTACTTCCTCTGTTTTACCTGATGGAAATGATAACTTGACCACAATCTCTAAAAGGTCTAATGAGAAGCCTATTGGCCAAGATTCAACATCTGTGACTAACAGTAGTACACATGATGAAAAAAGACTGAATGGGAACTTTATAGGACTGGGAACTCAATCTTTAGGTAGAACAAGAAACAGACATTTTACAGCTCCGGTTTCATATTCAGCCCATGGTCTGAGCAACAGTAATAGTTTACAAAAAATCTGTAAAAAAGAAATAGACAGGGAAGTCGAAATAACAAGTAGCCATTCAAACAAGACGAAGGACATGGAGAATATTCCAGGAAAACAACCACATAGCTTACAGGGAGTGGTAATTCCTCAGAACAAACGCCAATCACCCCAAAGTATATGGGCAGGAGATGGTGAAAAACATCTTCAAGAACATGGATCTGCTTTGGAATTTGGCTCTTTAGGAAATCTAAACAAGAAGGCCGAGGTCTTGTTAGAGAAGGCCCCAAAACCATCCGAGAATTCAGTACGAAACAAAATTCACAAATTTGAGGCTCTTGCTCTTAAAGGCCAAAGTCCATCATGGATTCAGTATCCCAGAAGAGCTATGTCAGTTCCAGAACAGACAAAAGCGATGGCTAGTGTGAATAAAACATATTCAGACAGGTCGTTGGGTATAAGGTTGGGTGAGTGGAATAGAGAGAATCCTTTTAGTAAGAGCGAAGCCAGCAATGAGGCAGGGAGTGGACATGATCAAAGTGGACCTGACAAGATCACAAAACAAGATAAAGAAGAATCACCAGTGCAAAGCCAAATTCGACGAAGTAAAAGTCTAAAAGTTGAGCAGACTTGGAAACGATTGGATGCAGTTCCATCTGAGCGTAAATTTACTAAGATGAATAAACACACAGATGAGCCAGATTTCTCCAAAGGTAGTAATCCCAAATCTTACCCAAAGCTAAAAAATGTAGAATTAACCGCCGAAAAAGTTAAGAATTATCTCAGTCCGACAATGTTCGATAACTCTCAAAAATCCAGTGGTATCACTAATGCATCTCAGTCAGACCTCTCTCTTAAATCAGAGACAAAATTTGCAACATCTACAAAAGATAAACCGTTTCTAAAAGAAAGCATTCATGGGTCACCACATTTAGATTCATCCACCACAATAAAATCAAAACTGTTAAAAGGCAACAGCACTCGTTCTAAATCACCATCCAATCTCCTTAGTGACTCAGAGGTAATCCCTTCCATCCAAGGGTTTTCTTCAACTTCAGGTGATTTCATCAATAACTACAACACAATAAAAGATGAAAAAGTAGCTGAAAAAGTTCTTAGGTGGATTATGGACAAAGGGGTTGATGATGAGAATGACTATGATGATGATGACGATGAGGGAACAGAGCAAGGCTATGACTCTGATTCAGGGGAGTCATCAGTAACCATCACAAGCAACATGAGCAGTCGGAGTTTTTCTATGAGGTATGGCAATTAAAATTCAAGGACAAATTGTTATTTTTAATTAATTACTACATTTTTGTGTGAAATTGTGGTTATAATGGATTTCATCTGCTTTTCTATACTCTACTGTTTTCTCACTTAAACAGTCTTGTAGAACTATGCAGTCTTGGTGGGCTGGATATACCACCCACGGATGGAAGTGGGTCAGTGGATGATGAGAACTGGATGGCCAAGCGTACAGTATCCATGAGCTCAGACGTTTCTGCTTTGTCCTCTGTGACGCTGCTGGGCATGGACGAGCTGGAATGCTTATTAAATGATGTCAGGGGTTTGGAAAATGATACCTTAGAGGTACTTGGAATCCTTTAAAGGTCCAAAAGACCAATATGGTAAATGGGGATGGAGTTTAGCAGAAGTATGCAGTGGGAGTATGTAGGAATGGCCAAGTACCATCATAACCCTACTGCAGAATCCTGATTAAACCCACTCCCATCTGAGAAAAACATATAACTACAGTACTGTAGGGGACAGGATATGAAATAGATAATATAGTATGGCGTTAGCTTTCCAGAACATATTGAAAAAGGCTTTGGAATGGATTCTACAACTTTAAAATATGAATGAATACCATTTTTTCCAAAGCTGTCTTATACATTACTCCACAGTTGTTTAATTGTGTTGAGATCTGGTGATTGGAAAAACCATTGAAAATAATGATAGATTTTTTCATATGATTAACAATATTTTCTTATTTATGATACCATCCAGTGGATTCTTGTTCCAAGTGTATAAGGACATGAATATCCTGGACGCGACCACTCATAAATATAGAAATGCTTCATTGTAGAGACAGCAATCAGTTGAAACATAAGAAACAGTGGATTTTTGTTTAATAAGTCATGTACTTATATTTGCTATGTATAACTTTGATAAGAATATGTTCTGTATACGTGCTGTATAATTGGGAGTGATATGTTCAGAGTTGTTTAAGCTAATGTAAAAGTCATAAAGCTTTTCTTATACGTAAAATGGCTGCAAGAAATAGTATAGTAATGTGCAGAAGTCTTGAGCCACCAATAATTTCTTCTTAGTTTCTTCATAGTCGATTCCATTTTTAATGTGGTTTAATTTAAGGAATAGTTCTCCAGACTTACTGAAGGATTTTTTGGCGCTCACTTATGGACAGTTTAGGCTCTTTTTCTGTCCAGTCCCTGTACCTCACCAGTTTCAGAGGGATGTTTCTGTTTGTTAAAATACACAGGAACCTATGGATCATTAAAACATGATAAAACATAATTTTTTAAAAATCTAACTTAAGGCATGAACCAGTGAGAAACAGCTGCAGATAATCAGGCTGGTGATTAGTACAGTATACTGGATATTAGATACTATTCAGATTGTTTTAGTAAGACTTTTGTTCCCAGTTTTTTTTTTTTTTATTTAATCTACATTATTTCATTGCATCGAACAGAGTTTTCATGTTCTCTCTGTGCTTGGTGGGATTCATCTGGTTATTCTGGTTTCCTTCCACTGTCCAGAGACAAGCAGGTTAGGCCAGTTGGCGTCCCCAAATTGCTTGTAGTGTGTGTATGTGTGTTTGTGCCCTTGTGATGGGTTAGCACCCCATCCAGGCTGTAACCTGCCTCATACCCTAAATCTCCTGAGATAGGCTTCTGGCCCTTGCTACCCTATACCCAGGATAACGCAGTACAGTATAGAGTAATTAAATGAGTAAGTACATTTGAAGAAATGGCTCAAGAGTTATACACAGTACTGTATATCTATGTGGAATGGAATATGTATATAATATGGAATATATATATATACAGTGGTGTGAAAAACTATTTGCCCCCCTCCTGATTTCTTATTCTTTTGCATGTTTGTCACACAAAATGTTTCTGATCATCAAACACATTTAACTATTAGTCAAAGATAACACAAGTAAACACAAAATGCAGTTTTTAAATGAGGGGTTTTATTATATAGGGAGAAAAAAAAATCCAAACCTACATGGCCCTGTGTGAAAAAGTAATTGCCCCCTGAACCTAATAACTGGTTGGGCCACCCTTAGCAGCAATAACTGCAATCAAGCGTTTGCGATAACTTGCAACGAGTCATTTACAGCGCTCTGGAGGAATTTTGGCCCACTCATCTTTGCAGAATTGTTGTAATTCAGCTTTATTTGAGGGTTTTCTAGGATGAACCACCTTTTTAAGGTCATGCCACAACATCTCAATAGGATTCAGGTCAGGACTTTGACTAGGCCACTCCAAAGTCTTCATTTTGTTTTTCTTCAGCCATTCAGAGGTGGATTTGCTGGTGTGTTTTGGGTCATTGTCCTGCTGCAGCACCCAAGATTGCTTCAGCTTGAGTTGACGAACAGATGGACAGACATTCTCCTTCAGGATTTTTTGGTAGACAGTAGAATTCATGGTTCCATCTATCACAGCAAGCCTTCCAGGTCCTGAAGCAGCAAAACAACCCCAGACCATCACACTACCACCACCATATTTTACTGTTGGTATGATGTTCTTTTTCTGAAATGCTGTGTTACTTTTACGCCAGATGTAACGGGACACGCACCTTCCAAAAAGTTCAACCTTTTTCTCGTCGGTCCACAAGGTATTTTCCTAAAAGTCTTGGCAATCATTGAGATGTTTTTTAGGAAAATTGAGACGAGCCTTAATGTTCTTTTTGCTTAAAGTGATTTGCACCTTGGAAATCTGCCATGCATGCCGTTTTTGCCCAGTCTCTTTCTTATGGTGGAGTCGTGAACACTGACCTTAATTGAGGCAACTGAGGCCTGCAGTTCTTTAGATGTTGTCCTGGGGTCTTTTGTGGCCTCTCGGATGAGTTGTCTCTGCGCTAGTGGGGTAATTTTGGTCGGCCGGCCACTCCTGGGAAGGTTCACCACTTCCATGTTTTTGCCATTTGTGGATAATGGCTCTCACTGTGGTCCGCTGGAGTCCCAAAGCTTTAGAAAAGGCTTTATAACCTTTACCAGACTGATAGATCTCAATTACTTTTGTTCTCATTTGTTCCTGAATTTCTTTGGATCTTGGCATGATGTCTAGCTTTTGAGATGCTTTTGGTCTACTTCTCTGTGTCAGGTAGCTTCTATTTAAGTGATTTCTTGATTGAAACAGGTGTGGCAGTAATCAGGCCTGGGGGTGACTACAGAAATTGAACCCAGGTGTGATAAACCACAGTTAAGTTATTTTTTAACAAGGGGGGCAATCACTTTTTCACACAGGGCCATGTAGATTTGGAGGTTTTTTTCTCCCTTAATAATGTAAACCTTCATTTAAAAACTGCATTTTGTGTTCAATTATGTTATCTTTGACTAATAGTTAACGGTTTTTGATGAGCAGAAACATTTAAGTGTGACAAACATGCAAAAGAATAAGAAATCAGGAAGGGGGCAAATAGTTTTTCACACCACTGTATATATATATATATATATATATATATATATATATATATTACTTATTTGTTGCAGAATTATGAGGATGTGCATGTGGTTGTCCTGCATAAGGAAGCAGGAAATGGCCTGGGCTTCACTGTGGCTGGAGGAGTGGATCAGAATAAACCTGTGACGGTAAGTGTTTTTTACATGTGAACATCCTACCCTGTTAACACGTACTGTAAGCACTACCTCTTTCCTCGAAGGTTCACAAGATCCTCCGTAATGGTATAGCAGCCCAGGAAGGCTCCATCCATTTAGGTGACCAGGTGCTTTCCATTAATGGCAATGCTCTACAGAACTCCACCCACAAGGAAGTGCTCTACACAATGAGGAAAGCAAGGGGGCGGGCAATGGCAGTGGTGGTTATCCGACGGGGTGACGTCACTGAAACAAGCTACAGCTTAAAAGACAGCCCACAGAAAGCACCTGGGACCCCAGGTGTGTTGCAATACTTATAGTATACACTGTATTTATTGTATATATTTAGTTATTTATACTTGAATGTATTTATCATAGGAAATTTCTCTTTGTGAACAGACAGCAATGAAAAAATATGAAAGAAAAACCACTCCATGTCACATCAATTATTTATATTAATTAGTTTTTGATTTGGGATTAACAGATTTGGTTAGATTACTGCAAACATTCAACCATGTTCTGATTATATACTTTAGATGATAAAAGATTAGGGTTGCACTTTAAATTTTATTTTATAAATAATTTTAATTAATTAATTAAAAATATTTTTTTTAATAATTTGGTTATATTATATTTGTGTGTAAGGGTCAGCCACCTTACAGCATCCCTGGAGCAGATAGTGTTAAGAGCCTTACTCAAGGGCCCCACAGTGGCGAATTTGGTGGTGCTGTGGTTCGAACCCCTGACCTTCCGATCAGTAAACCAGTAACTCACAGCCTTAACACTGTCCTAGCATATCTTAGTATTAACATACTAGCACAGTAGTACTATTAACATTTTATATTTAAATAAAATAAAGGTACATTTCTCTCCAAAACCGCAGCACATTTTTGGAATGGCAGCTGTTAAGCATTTAACTGATACACTAAGTAAATTGATAAATAATGTACTATTAGCTGCCAAAATATACTGTATACAGAACAAAATATCCTGTGTCCATACTGTATTACTTTGAGGTCATATACTTATCACTATCCAGTATCACTATATTTTATATCACTATATATATATTTTTGTATTTGGATAAACCATAGTCGCTCACTACAGCACACTTGTACTTTGTATACGCAGAGATAAAACCTTGTAACCTTGTACCTTTTAAAAGCACAGATGAATATAATCATATTTGAAGATCAATGTAAAATGATCCTGAGCTGTGAATAAGTGACCTTGTGAGGCTCATATATTGAGCTACTCAAGATAGATAGATAGATCTATCTGATAATGAAATGCATTCTATCTTGCATTTACAGTACCAGAAGTGCAAATAGTACTGTATATACATCGGTGCAAATATTGGCATGGTGCAGGTTAAATAAGGTGTGGCAGTGGTAGCTCAGGCCCATAACCCTTCCTGCTGCCGGGTTCTCGATTCATGTCCGACCCTACAGTATACTCTGACTCCAGCTTTCTAACAAAGCTGGGTATATATAACAGCTATTGAATGTATAATGATATACTGTAGCTATTAAATAGATAACGCAATGAATTGTTAGTTACTCTGTTATAAAAGAAAAAATATTTGTATAAAGAGTGTGTGTGCGTGTGTGTGAATAAGAGAATAATTGATAGTAATTTTGGACTTGTTTCTATTACAGTATTAGTTTGGACTCATTATGTTGATGTAAGGTCATTAGGATGATAGTAAATCAAAATTATTATTTTTTTAGGTAGAAGAATGCGAGTGACTTTGGATAAGTCCAGCTCTGACTTGGGATTCAGCCTGGAAGGAGGAGTGGGCTCCAGTTTAGGGGACAAACCTCTCACTGTACAAAGGCTCTTTCAGGGTAAGACCCCACTTTTATGACTTTCAGAACATAAAATTCTTGATCAGAATGTTTTTTTTTTTGCACTTAAATTAAGTTCAATAAAAACGGCAACAATATTCCTCACAACAACACGTTAATGACTGATATTATTTATATATAAGCCTTATAATTTATATATTATTTGTAAATCAAACTGTTTCAAATTGTCACCCAGAATACGAGTACAGTCGAATTAATTCTGCAAACCTCAATCCATGCAAAAAAAAGTTCAGCAGAGACTCAATTACTTGGCATCTTTGAATGTTATGGTGTATTAATACAACTTACATTTTTTTTTATTTCCCTGAAATTGCTGCATGTCTATTGTACTTGTGTTTCTGGTGATAGATTTCACAGTTTGTTTGCAGAGCAGAAAATATATAATAACCAAAACCTATTATAATGTACTTGTATTCACGCAATTTTGCTTTAACACAAAAATCTCTAATACCTCTAATTTTATTTTTTTGTATTATTTTTTGGGTTTTCCAATTTTTCTCCCCAATTTAGTCATGGGCAATTCCTCCCCGTCACTAGGGGGCTCCCATATTAAGGCCACCACTACCACTCAATTGGGAGGGCAAAGTGTTTCCTCCAAACCGCGTGATGTCAGCCGACCGCATCTTTTCGAACTGTACCATTAGTTGCGGAGTAACACACTCGGAGGAAAGCACTAGCCCTCCTTCCGCATGCGCAAGCTCACAGATGCCCCTGATTGGCTGTAGAGCCGTGATTAATGTGGGAGCGCAAGTACCTCTCATCCCTCCCCCCTGAGAGAGCTCGGCCAATCAGCTCTCTCTATGCCTCCGGCTGTGAGAGCTAACTGCATCACCCGGGGTTCGAACCAGCGATCTCCGGATGATAGGGTGAGCGCTTTACCACTGCGCCATACCTCTAATACCTTTAAGGCTGTGCGCCAATGAGACTGATGAATAATTAATTTTCATTCTTCAATTAATAAAAAATCTCCATAATTTAACGTCACTACTTATAATTATTTTCATTATACCATGACATTCATTTTTATATATAAATTGTCTTGAAGGGTTTCATAATGTAAGAATATGTTATGATAAAATATTTATAGAAATTAATTCATTATTAAAGCATCTTCTGCTATTACTCAGGTGGACCAGTTGGGAAGGTTTTCCCAGGAGATGAACTGTTGGAGGTTGAAGGTCAGAGTTTGCAGGGTTTGAGGCGGCTTGAGGTCTGGAACCTGATCAAGAGATTGCCCCCTGGCCCTGTGGAGGTCTTACTGCAACGTTTTTTGTAGCGTTAATGGCAACATCTCCTTTGTAACAACTTAAAATATGGACTTAATTGCTGTATTTAGATTTGAGTTATTCTCAAAACTGCACACACTAGTATTCACACAGACTTCAGCCTAAGCTGCAACGGGTATGTAATGTCTGAGTTGTTCATGATTCTGACCTGATGTGATTTTTTTTTGTTTTTGTGTAAGATATACAGTGAAGATCTCTAAGTTAACCTGCACCATAGTTGGACATCTGTTACAACTGCTACTGTATATTTCTGACAATAATTTTAACCTACGGTATGTAAATGTACATAAAAAGATGCTGAACTGCAGGCAGCTTCAACAGTCAGAACGGTCAGCTTAAAAAATTAAACACGTGCATACTGTAACAGTCATGTGAATATAATTTCCACTTACAGTAAATATCCACATTGCTTTTGAGGTTCTGTCTTTCCATTTGCTGTCTTCCCATAAAGTTTCAAGAGAAGAACATATATTACCTTTATACCAAATTTGTAATAATCTTGTTGCACAATTATAAATTGGTTTCTGGCTGATGATTCACACTTATATGTCTTATATGTATCACTACTCCTAAGAGGATGTAGTCATGAAATAAATTAAATCATAACTATATTTCTATATAAAATGCAATTTTACAGAAGGTTACACCAGCAATTTAAGTCCATAAAACAATTAAGAGATCACTTTTTTTTAATCAGCTATTTGTTAATACATTTTGTCTAAACATGTTTACATGTCACTAAGAAATATATACAGGATGTATAAAATATAAATAGATAAGTTCTATAGTTTACAATGTGGTCTATGTCTTATGTCATGTTTATGTAATGCCTATATTTATACTGTTCCTATTAAACATTAAAATAAAATGGTCCTTTATGTAATTACTATATATATATATATATATATATATATATATATATATATATATACACACAGTGGTGTGAAAAACTATTTGCCCCCTTCCTGATTTCTTATTCTTTTGCATGTTTGTCACACTTAAATGTTTCTGCTCATCAAAAACCGTTAACTATTAGTCAAAGATTGCAGTTTTTAAATGAAGGTTTACGTTATTAAGGGAGAAAAAAAAACTCCAAATCTACATGGCCCTGTGTGAAAAAGTGATTGCCCCCCTTGTTAAAAAATAACTTAACTGTGGTTTATCACACCTGAGTTCAATTTCTGTAGTCACCCCCAGGCCTGATTACTGCCACACCTGTTCAATCAAGAAATCACTTAAATAGGAGCTACCTGACACAGAGAAGTAGACCAAAAGCACCTCAAAAGCTAGACATCATGCCAAGATCCAAAGAAATTCAGGAACAAATGAGAACAAAAGTAATTGAGATCTATCAGTCTGGTAAAGGTTATAAAGCCATTTCTAAAGCTTTGGGACTCCAGCGAACCACAGTGAGAGCCATTATCCACAAATGGCAAAAACATGGAACAGTGGTGAACCTTCCCAGGAGTGGCCGGCCGACCAAAATTACCCCAAGAGCGCAGAGACGACTCATCCGAGAGGCCACAAAAGACCCCAGGACAACATCTAAAGAACTGCAGGCCTCACTTGCCTCAATTAAGGTCAGTGTTCACGACTCCACCATAAGAAAGAGACTGGGCAAAAACGGCCTGCATGGCAGATTTCCAAGGCGCAAACCACTTTTAAGCAAAAAGAACATTAAGGCTCGTCTCAATTTTACTAAAAAACAGCTCAATGATTGCCAAGACTTTTGGGAAAATACCTTGTGGACGGACGAGACAAAAGTTGAACTTTTTGGAAGGTGCGTGTCCCGTTACATCTGGCGTAAAAGTAACACAGCATTTCAGAAAAAGAACATCATACCAACAGTAAAATATGGTGGTGGTAGTATGATGGTCTGGGGTTGTTTTGCTGCTTCAGGACCTGGAAGGCTTGCTGTGATAGATGGAACCATGAATTCTACTGTCTACCAAAAAATCCTGAAGGAGAATGTCCGGCCATCTGTTCGTCAACTCAAACTGAAGCGATCTTGGGTGCTGCAGCAGGACAATGACCCAAAACACACCAGCAAATCCACCTCTGAATGGCTGAAGAAAAACAAAATGAAGACTTTGGAGTGGCCTAGTCAAAGTCCTGACCTGAATCCTATTGAGATGTTGTGGCATGACCTTAAAAAGGCGGTTCATGCTAGAAAACCCTCAAATAAAGCTGAACTACAACAGTTCTGCAAAGATGAGTGAGCCAAAATTCCTCCAGAGCGCTGTAAAAGACTCGTTGCAAGTTATCGCAAACGCTTGATTGCAGTTATTGCTGCTAAGGGTGGCCCAACCAGTTATTAGGTTCAGGGGGCAATTACTTTTTCACACAGGACTATGTAGGTTTGGATTTTTTCTCTCCCTAAATAATGAAACCCCTCATTTAAAAACTGCATTTTGTGTTTACTCGTGTTATCTTTGACTAATAGTTAAATGTGTTTGATGATCAGAAACATGTTGTGTAACAAACATGCAAAAGAATAAGAAATCAGGAGGGGGGCAAATAGTTTTTCACACCACATATAATTTTTTTTTTTAAGACAGCTCATTTTGCCTTCAGGTAGTGAATGAATAAATAACTTTATTGCACTGCAATGTTCCTTCAAGCACATTCCAGCAGCTAATTGATAATAATGTTTATTATATGTACTGTAACTCATTAGCTATCAGCAGTGTTGTAAAGGGTGCAATAATTATATTAGAGTAAAGAATAATTTGTCTCTACATCATCCCCAAGGTAGCCAAAGCATGCACGAAGCATTGAACCTTGAGGTTGGATGAGATACAACAGCTAGAGAACAAATCAGATTCCACCCCTACTGTATCTGCTAAGAATAGAAGTCTGAAGCTATTATGTGCTTCATTTGAGTTACGGTAAACTTCCTTTAAGCTCAAACCAGTTTGGACATTCTATCTGATCTCTCTCATTAGCCAAATATTTCTTTCTCTACTGTCAAATAAAATTCATGTAGTGTGTTTGTGTAAGGTCCATATGTCAGATCTATAGACTGCAAATTGTAAATTGACCATCATAGATCTATAAATCTCTAAATGGTTTGTTTCCAATTACTTGAAAACATTTCAGTAATAAATTATGTTTGTACCCATAGCATGGCAGACTATAAACTGATAAGTCCAGGTTTGTTAGACTATCACAGGAATGAATTCAATGTATAATAAATCTGTTTACTTGATGGATCTGAATATTTTATGCAGTACTAGTGTAGGAGTAACGAGTATAGCTTTCCATGAACAGAAAGTGTCTAAATATACAGTTAGTTCCGACAGAGTAATAAGATTAGATGAAAGGCATTCCACAAGTGGTGACAATAGAGCATATCACTTAATCTAACAATTGATGATTACAGAACTGTCAGTTGCCAGCTTGGGTGAATGTAAGGTCTACTGAAAACAGAGAGAGCAGCTACCTGTCAAATCCCAAATTCAAAACCAGTCATGGAAGCACTTTCAGCATGGAAACACATCTGATAACATTATATTATCTTAAACAACACGTTGTCTCTCAGTAACTGCTCAGTAAAGTGATTGTGAATTGCCTATGGACCATTCTTGTTGTTTTATTTATGTTTAATGCGAGGCTAGTTAATATATATACTAACTATATTCTAATACAAAGCTGAACCCTAAATCTCTCTCTAAGCCTTGATCAATGGCACTTCTTGGTGTGTGGACGAAGAGATTTTTACTTATACACTACATACTTATATTTTGCCTCTCAAAATCTATAAAAGTACAAATATATATACACAATAAGGCCTGTGTGTGTTTTCTCTAAAGTAATATATATATATATACTGTAATTGAAGGTTAAAGGTTGTTTTGAAACCACTACTTTATGAAGTACAGTCACCATTCTTTTACTATTACTTTCTTGAGCCACCCCCCTTTTCTTTATAGTTTGCTTCCAAAAAACAGGTGTTCTTGTATTTTTTATGTCTTAAGGTCTTAAGAAATTGCTCTCCAGGCTCTCATTTCCAGACCAGTCTGTCCAGTTTCAGAGGAATGTTTTTGTTTGTTAAGCCACGCAGAGACATATTAATCATTCTAGCATTAAAAAAACAGCTAATTTAAGGCATGAACCAGTGAGAAACAGGTGCAGATGATGACAGATAATCAGGCCAGTGATTAGTGTACTGGTAATGCTGAATGCTGAGTGGTTGGAAGAGACGAGAGGGGAAATGAGTTTGCTGCGGAGGTTGTTACATACTGTAAACACCCAATTTTAAATAGTGTAAAGTATAGTTTTACCACTTAAAGAAGGTCTTTCAAGAAGACTTTAAATCTGAAATGTGATTATGAACAAGTAAATTCAGGTGCGATGATCAGGTGACAGACACTCAGGTGGCCATATACAGTAGTGTCTTATAAACTGACATGTTGTAAAAAGTTTACCGTAGCATATGTATTTGTGTAAAAAAAGGAAATATCCACATATGACTGAATGATCAGTCTCTACTTTACCCCAGTGAAATTCAGGGGAATCACATATTATCTTATCTTCTGAACTCAGTATGCCAAGTTATTAATGACGTTACATTTATCAAAGCAATGGAGGACAAAGTGTACTGGATCACATGAAGAAGAGCAAGTCAAAAAAAATCTGCTCACCTTACAACATCTGAGAAGAGCAGAGAGGCAGCAGGGACAGCTGGAGACATGCAGATGAGCCCAGTGAGCCGGGTGAAGAAAATGATGATGAGGATGAAGATACACAATACCTTAGTCAGACAGTGTCTGGGAGAGATTATTGGCACCTTTGTTCTATTGGTGAGTTTTAGCTCCACTTCAAACAATCCTATTTTGAATCATGCAACACAATATGTAAAATTGTACAGATTTGCTTAGATTTTCCCTGAAATACACTGTTGTATTTACAAACCTTTAAAATAAAAAACTTGTTAATGCTTTTAGTAATGCAACAGCAAAATTACAGTAAAATAACCCACAAAACTACTTTCTAGCAATGTTAGCTTTATGAATTCATAATAAAATAATGACACCTTTTTCAGACTATCAAATGTTTCTGCAGCTTATGTTTCTACAATTAGTTGATTTGTAGCAGTAATGCATTCTTGTTATTGATTACCACATATTAAGATATGGTAAGTATAATAATCATAAAATCATTAACCTACCATTATGGATCATTATAAAAATGTAATAGCTCTTCAGGTAGATAAAGAGGGCAACATGCCAAGGTCTACTCATATTGAGACCGAATATCACTAAAGAAAACAACAGAGGAGCCCTCCCAATATCAATTAAAACCTTTTGTTACAAAAAAATTATAACAGTTGTGTGCCAGTGTGTCGAAGATACCATGCTGGTTAGATATTACCTTATGCATATCAAAATATTCAAAATCTATAACTACAGAAATATATAATAAAGACCTCTGGTAATCAGATCCGGTCAAGAATATTAACTGTAAAGACATAACTATGTGAGATATAAGAATACATAGGCCAGATCAATAAATTCAAAGTACATAATATGGGCTGTAAACAGTGGTTATCACTGTTGCCTTGCACTTCCAGGGTCTTGGTTCGATTCCCCGCCAGGCTCGATTCCCATATCTTTGTGGAGTTTGCATGTTCTCTGTCAGGGATGAACTAACCTCGGTGACCAGAAGACGTAGCTTAGCGGTTAGCTCAATGTAGCGTGGATGGTGAACCCAAAAGCGGAGATAGGCGAGTGGATAGGATAACCACGCGATTTATTCAAAGGACTCTCCCGAAAGAGGAGCAAGGGAAAAACACAAATTTAACCCGCGTCCTAAAATACACACTCAAAGATCAGAAAGTAAAAACCCAAGAATTGGTGAGTACTCACAGTTTTGAAGACGGACAACCTGAACCGACATGGGCCGAAACTCAATGACTGAGCGCTGTACTGTTGTTTGTTTACTCCTCTTATACTTCCTGGTTCGCGACCGCATTACTTCCGGGTCCTAGTGCCAGTCGCGTATTTGGTGTGTATGACAGACTCCCGACGGTCCTGGGGTGGAGGATACTCGACGACGATAGTCCCGTATCAGCTCGGGGTCGAGTATAAACCGAGCCGGAATCCAAGACCGTTCCTCGGCGTGAATCGAGGATTTGGCATACGGTGTAGGCGGGACCACACTCTACGATGTGGGGAGGAGGAGCAGGGTGGGTGGGTGGAATCATGGGAGATGTGATGAAGGGTTTGAGTTGAGAGATATGGAATACTGGGTGGATCCGGAGTGCCGCAGGCAGCTGGAGCCGGTAGGTGACAGGATTGATACGATGAGTGATGCGATATGGGCCGATGAATCTGGGGGAGAGTTTTCTGGACTCAGTGCGGAGGTGTAGGTTTTTAGTAGACAGCCATACTTTGTCACCTACGTGGTACAATCGTCCCGGTGGGTGTCGACGGCGATGTTGGATGTCGACGGCGATGTTGTAGCGGGTGTTGGCTCGTTGGCTGGCTAGGCGCCATACCTGTTGGGCCGAAGGTACATCAACCTCCGGTTCTTGGTGTTCGAACATCGGAGGTTGGAAACCATGGCACACCTCAAATGAGCTTAACTTGGTGGCGGTGGAGACATGAAGATTGTGTGAAAGCTCCGCCCAAGTGAGGTGGCGGGCCCAGGAGCGCTGACGATCTGCCACGAAACACCTTAGGTAGCGCTCCAGTTGTTGGTTGGTCCACTCCGTCTGACCATTGGTCTGAGGATGGTAACCAGATGAGAGACTACAGGTGGAGTTGATGTCGGTTGGCTTGCTTCCTTGGCCCGGGCGCACACTGGGCACGCCTGAACGAACTCGTTAATGTCCTTGGCCATGGATGGCCACCAGAAGGCGCGTCGGACGAACTGTAGGGTGCGTTGCGTGCCTGGATGTCCGGAGATGGGAGTGGAGTGGCCCCACTGGATAACCTCAGTCCTCATGGTGTTTGGAACATAGAGTCGTCCAGGCGGCACACCTGCCGGTTCGTCCTCCGCAGTCTGTGCCTGGTGAACCCTGGTCTCCAGTTCCCAACGGAGTGGGGCGATGATCTTTGATGATGGTAGGACAGGCGCGGGATCCACCCGGGGGGTGTCCTCTTCATGTTGTCGCGAGAGGGCATCGGCTTTGATGTTCTTGGACGGTAGGACAGATGGAAATTGTATTGTTCGAAGAACAATGCCCACCGCGCCTGTCAGGGGTTTAGCTGCTTGAGGTTACGGATGGTGATAAGGTTCTGATGATCGGTCCAGATGAGAAATGGTTCTCTGGCGCCCTGGAGCCAGTGTTGCCATTCTTCCAATGCCCACTTTATGGCCAGCAGTTCGCGGTCCCCTACCCCGTATCACTGCTGAGTGGGATAAAAATTTTTGGAAAAGAAGCTACAAGGGTGTAGCTTCTGATCTGGACCTCGTTGTGACAGGACAGGAGGAGGTAGGTGAGTTGCCCGTCGCTTACAAAATGCTTCAGCCAGGTCCCGATAAGCGGCGGGGATGGCGTTGATGTCGACGTCGGGGGCCTCGGACTGCCTAGAGCACGTCCCAGCCAGGGCCCGTAGGCAGAGTTCTGAACAGGTCGGGCCCCATTGTAAGATCCTGTTTTGGGTCCAGGAAATTTAACGGATCGTGTTGCAGGAGCCACGGGTGTCCGAGTATGATTGGTGATGATGAGACGGAGGTGAGGTGAAACTGGACCGATTCGTGGTGTTGGCCAATGATGAGGGTGATGGGTTGAGTCTGGGTGGTGATGGGGCTGGAGGAGAGAGGCCGACCGTCAACTGATGTAATTTGAACAGGCTGGGATAATGCTTCAAACTCCACTCCAGTTTTTTGGCATAAGATGAGTCAATGAAGTTACCTGCAGCAACGGAGTCAATGAATGCGGTACTTCTGACCCGTTTGTGGCTCCGTTCGTAACTGGAGGTGTACCTGTACCGTGAGACGAGAGACGCTAGGCGTGGTAGCAGAGAGGTGGAGGGGGCCCGGTGAGCTGCTCCCATCGCTCACCGGGCTTGGGCGTTTCCCTGGCGACGTGGGCAGATGGCTCTGTGGTGCTCTGCCGACCCACAATAGGCACAGAGCCCTTCTCTAAAGCGTCGTTCTCGTTCTGCAGTGCTCAGGGATGCGCGCCCTAATTGCATGGGTTCCCCGGCTCCGGTGTCAACCACGCCAGTAGGTGGAGAACCAACATGTCCCTGAGCGGTGTAGGTAGCTGAGTTTGATGGACGTGGGGTGGTAGAGGCGAAGGTGGGTGTTGGCAGCAGGGTTCTAGGGGCTGGCTTCGGGCGAGAGAGGAGGCGTTGGTCGATCCGAAGGGCGAGTTGGATCAGTCCCTCCAGTGTGGCAGGAAGCTCTCGCCCGGATAGTTCGTCTTTAATCCTCGAAACCAGTCCCTCATAGTAGGAGGTCCAGAGCGCTGCATCACCCCAGGTGGTCTGGACGGCGAGAGTGCGGAATTCGGCAGTGTAGCGACTCACGGACGATCCTCCCTGCCGCAGGTGGTAAAGTTTGTTGTCGGTCTCCACCTCGCCTGCAGGGTGTTCAAAAGTGAGCCAGAGTTGATGTGTGAACTCATTGTATGAGTGGGCGGTGTCTGTGTCTGCTTTGAGAACTGCCGTGGCCCACTCAGCTGCCTGCGCCGTGAGCAACGAAACGAGCAGAGCAATGCGTAGCCGATCGGTGGAGTACTTGGTGGAATTGAACTCGAACACCAGATCGAGCGCTGTCAAAAACACACTGCACTTCCCGTCCGTGCCATTAAATTTCTCTGGTAGTGATAGAAAGATGTCAGAAGAGGGGGGAGAAGAGGGATGCGGTGCCGCGGCCGCCACGACGGGAGGCCGGCTAGCCGTGCTAGCAACAGCCGCACGGAGATCCGCGTTCTCCCGCCTGAGCTCCGCAACCTCGCGGCGCAAGGCCGCAACGTCTTGGACACTCTGGCGAAGAGTAGCGATCTCTCCGGTTAGCCTATTGATTAGCACGGCATGCTGATCCACCACATCGCAGAGGCGCGCGTGATCCGCTGGGTTCCCCGCACGATGCTCAGTCATTCTGTCAGGGTGAACTAACCTCGGTGACCAGAAGACGTAGCTTAGCGGTTAGCCCAATGTAGCGTAGATGGTGAACCCAAACGCGGAGATAGGCGAGTGGATAGGATACCCATGCGATTTATTCTAAGGACTCTCCCCAAAGAGGAGCAAGGGAAAAACACAAATTTAACCCACGTCCTAAAATACAGACTCAAAGATCAGAAAGTAAAAACCCAAGAATTGATGAGTACTTACAGTTTTGAAGACGGACAATCTGAACCGACATGGGCCGAAACTCAATGACTGAGCGTTGTACTGTGGTTTGTTTACTCCTCTTATACAGTACTTCCTGGTTCTCAACCGCATTACTTCCGGGTCCTAGTGCGGGTAGCGTATTTGGTGTGTATGACATTCTCTCTGTGCTTGAAGGGTTTCCTCCGGGTACTCCGGTTCCTCCCACAGTCCAAATGGCCTGCAGATTAGGCTAATTGGTTTTCCCAAATTGCCCATATTGTGTGAATGTGTGTATGTGGCCCTGCTATGGATTGGCACCCTGTCCAGGGTGTAACCTGCCTCGTGCCCGAAGTCTCCTGGGATAGGCTCCAGGTCCCTGTGACCCTGAATACAGGACAAAGTGGTATAGATGAGTGAGTGAGTAAATATACAGTTAGTTCTGACAGAGTAGTCAGATTGGAAAAGAGGCATTCCACAAGTGGCGATAATGGAGCATAACAGCACTGGGACATTTAACTATATGTGTCACTCAATATAACAATCGCTAATTAAATGTTGGTTGCCAGCAGGTGTGCCATCCCATATTTAAAATTAGTCATGAAAGCCTTCAGTTAATGTGAGTTACAGTACAACGTGAACTAGCTTCTAACACAAAGCTGAATTCCAAATCCCTCAGTAAATACTTACTACTACTCACACTACAGTACTTAATGTGTGGAACAAGAGAACTTACACCCTAGACCGCACAATAGCTTTCCATTTTACACTATTTGGGATTTAACCATGAAATTAGCTGATATTCTGATACAAGTGGAATAAATGAAAATTTTGTCTTGAAAAATTATTTTCTTGTAATTTTGTAATTTCTAAACATGTAATTTTCTCAGGACTGTCCACAACCTCCATGTGTTTTCTCCTTAAAATTTGGTCACATACAAATGTGCTAGTAAGAATTTAAAACTATTTTCACCCCTGTTAATTACACTACATGTCAGTTTCTAACTCTTAACTCCAGATCTGCCAGTCGTGCTGTTGTACTGAACAGCTGTGCTGATATTCAGTACAACAGCACTCCCTCTTGTGCGATATTGCCAAAATATACTGTAGTATATTACTATATACTGTACTGTATATGTTATACTGTACATATTCTGTTTAATGTTTTAATGCAGTCTACGAGTCTGGGTTTGTTTATTTCACTGATAAGTTGTCCTAATTAACCTTTGCTGCATGTGCATATAAATCCACATTGTTGAACAGCTCAGTGTTAAAGAACAACTTCAACAACCTTTATTCCTGTTGCCAGGCACCGTGTCCCCTCACCCCCCTCCTCCTGCTTACTTATGCAAAAGCTGTTATCCACAATGCTGTAATCTCATGAAGGTCAACCATAGCATGTCACTTGTGCACTGGCAATGATTTCATACTGGTAAAAGATAAAGATCTGCATTCATATTATTTTGACAGCTCAACTACGCCTCTAGACCATTCTCATCTTCTTATAGAGTTACAAGCAAGTTATTATTAAGGTTCCTGAATTGAGGTATTTTCCCCCTAAATGTATAATGACAGAAAATGGTCAAGACTTTACATACATATTAACCCTGTTATTTTCACTTCTCTGCATGAAAGTTATTGTGAGTCAGACTTTGACACTTGGTTAATTATAAGGTTAGGCCAAGCTGTGTTTAAATAGAAAGTAATGCCTCTTTAGTTAAAAGCCAATTGAAAGTCTAACTGCACGGGTTGTATCCGAATGTTAATCAATTTACTGTACTGTTCATTTGCATATTTTATTTGTGGGGGTAAGTAGTAAGTAAATAAATTGTGTGTAGTTTGAACAAAAAAAAAAAAACAGCTGCACAACAAATATACCTTACAGCTCCATTTCTGTTGTGAATTACATTTTATAGTTTGGTACTGGATGTAAAATATTTTTGAGATATAGGAAAAGATAAAAAAAAAATACAACGGCTATTTCCACCAGAAATTATTTCTCTTATTCTACAGCAATTTGTCAACATTCATACATTTTTATTTACTGAAAACAACTACATAGTTAGGCGGCGCGGTGGTGTAGTGGTTAGCACTGTCGCCTTGCACCTCCAGGGTCTGGGTTCGATTCCCCGGCCAGGCTCGATTCCCATCTCTGTGTGCATGGAGTTTGCATGTTCTCCCCGTGCTTGGTGGGTTTCCTCCAGGTGCTCCGGTTTCCTCCCACAGTCCAAAGATATGCAGGTTAGGCTAATTGGCGTTCCCAAATTCCCCATAGTGTGTGATTGGGTGTGTGAGTGTGTCTATGTGTGTGTGCCCTGCGATGCATTGGCACCCTGTCCAGGGTGTACCCCGCCTAGTGCCCGAAGTCTCCTGGGATAGGCTCCAGGTCCCCCGTGACCCTTAACACAGGATTAAGCGGTATAGAAGATGAATGAATGAATGAACTATATAGTTACTTTACAATTTTTGGAACAATTATTATCAATTAATTGACAATGGGGCAGCACGGTGGTTTAGTGGTTAGCACTGTCTCCTTGCACCTCCAGGGTCCGGGTTCGATTCCCGTCTCTGTGTGCATGGAGTTTGCATGTTCTCCCCGTGCTTGGTGGGTTTCCTCCGGGTACTCCGGTTTCCTCCCACAGTCCAAAGACATGTAGGTTAGGTTGATTGGTGTTCCTAAATTGCCCAGAGTGTGTGAGTGTGTGTATGTGTGTGTGCCCTGCGATGGATTGGCACCCTGTCCAGGGTGTACCCTGCTTTGTGCCCTAAGTCTCCTGCGATAGGCTCCAGGCCACCGCGACCCTGAACACAGGATAAAGCAGCATAGAAGATGAGTGAGTGAGTAATTGACAATCATAATTTTACCATAGAAATATAAAAATAAAACCATAGAAATACCATAGAAATAAAATTGAATTGGAATAAATTGAAACAATTCTGACCTATTATTCCAATATCATTCTGACCAATCCGATTTGAAAATTCAACAGTACTGTGGTAAAAATAGACAAAATAGAACCTGTTACAGAAAACTTTTGTGAAGTCAGAAAAATTGTGACTTGTGGCCCTTGTAGATAAAATAAATAAATAAACTCTACTGTTTTTACCATTTCATTTCAACACTATACTGTATGTGCATCTCCAAAACAACATATTTATTACATTCATATGCTTATTTACAATTTTGTTCCTGTTAATTCTTACAAGCTCATTATTTGATGTCTGTGTCACACAGACAAGCAGAGTAGTTTGCCAAGCAAATATGCCAAGAGTTTAAATGAACAATATGACATAAGGTTTGTTCTTCTTCCTTTTTAAAACAAAAATGCATTTATTATAATATAAGTAATACGAGCAGACTCATGTTGCTGTTTAATCACAATACACTCGTGAGCCCTCAGTGGTTTAAATGAGGTAGCTTCTTTTTATTCTTCAATATTTTGAAAATCTCTCCCCTCCTGTTTTGTGCTCAAGCTGTTCGGCTGTTCCGGAGCAGCTCAGGTGAAGACCGGCAATGAGATGAAGGGGCAGTATCTGTCAGCTAACCTGAGCTTTGCTGTGGGGGTAATGTCTGCCATGTACCTCTCCATGGGGGTGTCAGGTGAGACATTATTATTATTATTATTATTATTATTATTATTTACTGGTTATGAAATTTCTAAAAGTTCTAGAACACTGGTTATCACCTCATCTTTACTCTTTCCCCATCCTTCCTCATTTAGGTGCTCACCTGAACCCTGCAGTATCTCTGAGCTTTTGTGTGTTGGGTGATCTTCCCTGGCACTGCCTTCTGCCCTACTCCCTGTGTCAGGTGTTTGGTGCCTACCTTGCCTCTGCAGTTGTTTACATCATGTACTATGGTGAGGTCACATTCACCTCGAAAGCAACCATGACTTTTTAAATCAAATCGTCATTAAAAAATTACTCTCCAAATTTTTGGTTGGCAAATACAGTACGATATAGGTAACACTTTGTTTCTTTATATAAATGGCAGAGTTAGGAATATATATATTGTATTCTTTGCTCTAGATGCTATAATGAAATACAGTGGTGGGGTTCTGACTGTTTACGGTCCTAATGAAACTGCATCCATCTTTGCCACCTACCCCACACCGGGGACTTCCCTGACGATCAACATCTTTGACCAGGTCAGTGTAAAAGCCTGAATTATGTCATTTAAAAATGAAGTTTTTTTTATTTTTTATTATGATTTCTAATATGATTTTCTAATACTTACAGGTGAATGGAATATTACCTGTACAAATGGAACAAAATAGCAGAATTGTTTACATATTAAGTCAACACTATAGTCACACTGTAACAAATTGATGTAAATTTACAGGACTTTTTTTTTTTTTTTTTACAGTTTCTGACTGTTTTTTCGAAATACTGCACATTACTGTAAAAGAAACAGCATTACTGTGATTTACAATATTTAACTGTAAATATTGTAAATTATTTGTATATTTGTATATTGTAAAATATTGTATATTATTTTTTTTAAAATGCTGTTAAAAATACAAGTTGTCCGAATAATTATTTACCACTAAAATACAGTAAACAGTACAAAATCACAGTAATAAACTGTATATCAAAATACAGCAATTTACTGTAGTCTATTTCTACAGTACAAATACTGTAATAAAACAGCATTTTACTGGCATTTTACAGCATTTTGCTGCCAGTAATTTACTGTAAAATTTATAGTGCACATACTGTATAATGAAAGTGATTACATCACATAAGTGAATAATGAAAATAATTTTAGGAGACAACCAAAAATAGAGAAAATATTTTATACGTACAGTATAATAGCCATTCAACTCAAAATGGAAATTTGTGAATGAAGGCATAAAACTGACTGACATTTATTGAAGACGTTATTGAAAAGTGAATAACGTGCGACAAGACACATCTTCCCGTGGGTCTTTAGTACACACAATCCTTCACTATCATATCGCTTGCACATTACAAGAACTCGTCTGGGAGTTAATGCCACATTCCCATACACTCCTAACCTCGCCCACACCATTTTCAATTGTTTAGGCCATTAAAGGAGTTCCTGGGAGGCCAGTATTTCAGACAGTCTGATGGCTCAAGCATACTGCTAAAACTTTCTATGTTAATGACGTCCAAGCACTAGTGAATTACTGGGATAAGTGCATTAGTGCAGCAGGGGATTATACTAAAGATTTACTCTCAAAACTGTGTTCTGTTATTTTTATACCCTGCTTGACCTTTACATCATCTTTTGTTTTTTATTTAAACATCACTATCTTGTTGATCAGTTGATTAAATGCTCAATGCTAAAGGCTGCAGTACTTTAGCTGCAGGATATGACAAAAGCCTTGATGTTGTCTGAAAATAATTCTCTTCTGTCTTCATGTTGTTATGGGCAGGTGGTTGGTACCGCTACACTTCTGTTGTGTATCCTGCCTCTAAGTGATAAAAGGAACACCCCTGCACCTGATGCTTTGCTCCCACCCATTGTAGCAACTGTTGTTTTGGGAATAGCCATGTCCATGTCATCTAACTGTGGTGGAGCCATAAATCCCGCAAGGGATCTTGGGCCACGGCTTTTCACTCTCACGGCAGGCTGGGGCACTGAAGTCTTCACGTAAGTCTGAGACTGTTGTAGTTCACATTCTGATCTTGATTTGATAGTAGCCATTAATGATAAACATTTTTGTCTCTGTAACTCACTTAGGTGCTATGATTACTTCTTCTGGGTGCCGTTGCTGGCTCCTCTGTTGGGGGCTTTGCTGGGCTGCTTTTTCTACCAAGTCTTCATTCATTGGCACCTCCCTGACCCCGATACAGAAACAGCTGAACGCCAATCTCAGAACACGGAAATTCATTTAAAAGCGGTTGCCCTGTAGTTAAAAAACAAAACAAAACAAAACCAAAGGCAGATTAAATTTTTTCATTTAGCTTCCAGTTTCTTGTTATCTTTCAGGATTATGAAGCAGATGTTTATGGAGTGGTCCATTGCAGGGCATCTCACATGCACAAACACCCACATTTATTCACAAGCATGGCCAATTTAGTGCTATACAGTATGTAACTTCTTTTGATAAATAAATTATTACATTGATTAGGTGATAAATTACAGGACATGTAATGAGTGAAGATATTTTAAGCTGCAATGTATCAGATGTGGCGGCGCGGTGGTGTAGTGGTTAGCACTGTCGCCTTGCACCTCCAGGGTCTAGGTTCGATTCCCCGGCCGGGCTCGATTCCAGTCTCTGTGTGCATGGAGTTTGCATGTTCTCCCCGTGCTTGGTGGGTTTCCTCCGGGTACTCCGGTTTCCACCCACCGTCCAAAGATATGCAGGTTAGGCTAATTGTCGTTCCTAAATTGCCCGTAGTGTGTGATTGGGTGTGTGAGTGTGTGTATGTGTGTGTGCCCTGCGATGGATTGGCACCCTGTCCAGGGTGTACCCTGCCTAGTGCCCGAAGTCTCCTGGGATAGGCTCCAGGTCCCCCGCGACCCTGAACACAGGATTAAGCGGTATAGAAAATGAATGAATGAATGTATCCGATGTTGTATGATATTTTATATGTAATACCTGGTACTGTTTGGCCACAATACAACTTTAGCTGCGGTTAGTATACTGGAAGCAACTTTAGGTACTGAAGTTCCACAATTTTTTATCAAAGCCCTTTGTTCCTTTTTAGTCTCATTCATTCATTCATTAATTTTCTATACCGCTTTATCCTGTATTAGGGTCACGGGGTTAGTCTCATTCATTTTTATGAAATTTCAATAACTGATTTCAGGAAAAAATCCTGCTAATGCTGGACATGAGGTGGCGATACCTGTCTACTGCAGACAAGCATGCATAACAACATTAGGGGCAAACAACACACAGGGATAATACAACTACCAGCATGTCTTTGGGAGATAAGATGAAGCTAGAAATGCAACCTGCTATGCTACTGCACCTACTGTATGCTACCCTGTATCACTCTAATTTTGCTCATTACAGTTAGAGATATTTTTTTTATTTGTGCTGCTTGTTATAATTGCATTTATATATAAAAATTTGGTAACCGGTTAAAACAGCTGATTGGGATACAATTGTTTATGATGGCTGCCAGAGATGTTTTCAATTAAACACAAACTAAAAAACCTATGCTTAAAACATGAGGGATGGAGTAAGAGCTAAGGTCAGTAGTAATTTAAAGAACAGGATAAAATATCGATGGAGTCACGACCTGGATAACCCATCCCTTCTGAAAGATAACTTTATGCTCTTTGAAGATTTGTTGGGAATAAACTTTTTTGATTGAACTTTTTTAAAAAAAAGTTTTTGAACGGGTTCTGAAACAGAGAAAATTTTGTACTTATGCCTCATGCTGTGTTCCGGTCGAATCTGACCGATTTACATGTTTCCTCTCTAAAAAAGTGCAGTAAATCTTATTCATTTCTTGTGAGGTTCAATGACTTTGTTCTCACATGTCATTTGAACACAGTAAAATAAAAATTTGAAATATTTTTATAAAAATGTGTGTGTTTTATGGAACTTTTTACACTCTTGATGTTCCCGGGCAAAAATGACCGGTCATTGGAAATGACTGGGTAAGACTACAATTAGTGTAAAAAACAGAGTTCAAGCACATACAGTATATGTACATATATTTTCCATATATCATACTGGTCCGTTTTAACTGGGAACACAAAAGTTATTTTGTGCCAAAGTTAATTTTTTTTAAACATATTTCAAAAAAGTGATTTTGATAAACATTTCAGTGAAGTACTCTGTAATAAATAGTACAATAGGTTTAATTTTACTATTTGTTATAGTCAAAATAATATCTAAAGTGGGTGGACCATCTAATCTGACTGAGCTGGAGCTGTTTTACAAAGAAGAATGGGCAAGGATTTCAGTCTCTAGATGTGCAAAGCCGGTAGAGACATACAGTAGTCTGGCAAAGACTGGCAGCTGTAATTGCAGCAAAAGGTGGTTCTACGAAATATTGACTCAGGGGGCTGAATAATTACGCACACCCCACTTTTCAGTTATTTATTTGTAAAAAATGTTTGGAATCATGTATGATTTTCGTTCCACTTCTCACATGTACACCACTTTGTATTGGTCTTTCACGTGGAATTCCAATAAAATTGATTCGTGTTTGTGGCTGTAATGTGACAAAATGTGGAAAAGTTCAAGGGGGCCGAATACTTTTGCAAGCCACTGTATATAATGTTAATTTTCCTAAAAAATGAGTGGCATGAGCTCAGGTAAACAAAACTTTCAGGTAAACAAGTTTAAAACTTGCAATGTTTACAAGAGCTGAAGTTGATTAAAAAAAAGATATAATACAACATTAGGGGATAATATACAGTATAATGAATTATGATTATTATTATTATTATTATTATTATTATAAATTATTGTGGATTGATAATGAAATAAAATGATTCGGTCAAAAGTGAACATTATGAGTGTGAGCCACAAACGGACACAACATGTAACTTAATAAGCAGGCACAAAAGTAGGCTTAGTTGGTGTATACTGTACTGTACATATAACGTAATTCAGATTTTGCCCATTAGAGGGCGAACATAAACTAGTCACCAAATAATACAGTATTTACTTAATCACTAACTCATCTTCTATACCACTTTATCCTGTTTACAGGGTCACGGAGGCCTGGAGCCTGTCGGGTACACACTAGGTGGGGTGCCAATCCATTGCACATCACACACACATACACTCATTCATGCACTATGGGGTATGGCAAGTCGTTTTAACATTTAATGGCAAAAGTTGACTATCCGGAATGAACCTTCAGATATCAACAACGTGTTTTTGACTAGTCGTAATTGCTATCTGAGTAGTCAAAATGACAGTTAGAGATATCCGTAATTCAGTTCTTCCTAGGCAAAATTTACATTTCAGATATCCAAAACTCAGTTATAGATATCTGTAATTGTTAATCCAGATATCCACAACCTCATTCTTACTAGGACGAATGACGTCACTTTTCCCATTCATCTCTATGGAGTTCCCCTTTACAGATATCTTTAACTCAGTTGTAGATATCCACAATGTGGAATGTGAATATCTACAAGTAAATTATGACTATCCACAATTGCTGTTCGAGATATCTACAATTTAATTCTGACTAGTCACAATTCCAATTCAAGATATCTTCAACAAACCTCAATTGAAGATATCTATAATGTCCTTTTTAGATATCTTGAACTCTATTTTGACTATTCAAAACTGACTTATAGATATCTTGAATTGGAATTGTGACTAGTCAGAATTAAATTGTAGATATCTCGAACAGGAATTGTTAGGGTCGGTGTTCAATCGAAAAATGCTACCCATCGAGTTTTGCTAACTATCGGGTCTGCGCATGCGCAGCCCCACAAGTTTGCACACTGTTTCCACGCCCATAAATCCATACTACCTTGGTGCTGAGACTTCGGTTGGCGGTGGGTTTAAACTGTTTTCCTTTGCTTAATTTGACCGAAACATTTGAGTTTCTGCATAAATTGTCGTGAATGAGCCTTAAGAGTTGAGGAAAATAAAATCTTGAAACTGGTTCAGTGTCTCAAATTTAAACACATATGTTTACATATTTTTGTATACTTGAATATCTTGTGGTTATCATGTGTGTGTGTGTGTGTGTGCAGCACTATTCCGTGCAGAGGAGTTCATACATAAATGCTTACGCACGTGATGACATGCGTTTTTGATTACATTTATGATAATGCTAATAAATGCAATCAACTCTTCTAATAAGATTTAACGTCCACAGTGTAGTTGTAGTGATGCGGTAGCGTAAATCGACAGACTCTGCTATCGATTTGTGCTACGGTAGCATTTTTCGACAAAGCAGCAAAACCAGAACACCGGAGGGGTGTTCCAGAAAGCTTGGTTAACTTACCATTTGGTTAATCTTAACCTCTGGGTTGATTAACCCCAAACACGCATACCGAGAGTATGTCGGTTCCAAAACACCTGATAAGATTTAGTTTAATCAACCCCCTACTGGTTACCCAGAGTTAGTGCGCGTGCACGGTGCGTACATAAAGACATTTTCAATGGATCGATTTCAGGAGTCAAAATGGAACATCAAACTGAAAAAAGAGAGCGGCATACTTCACAGAGGTTTTAATGCGCGCATATGAGGAATTTAAGCCAATAATAATAAATAAATAAAAAGCAATACGGCTGCATCGGCTAAAGAAAGAGAGTTGACTTGGCAAAAAATAAAAGACAGAGTAAATGTGTGAGTGTATTAAATTGCAGATTTTACATCGCCTCTCCTTTTATTATAATGCAAAAATAATTAAACACCCCTTCCGCATCCTTTTGGCTGTTAAATGAAAGCATTTACTTTTCCTGCTATTAATTTCTTTAGGTTAAAATACCAGTGTATACTGACTGTATGGTTTCTTATTTAATAAGGTTTAATCCTTCTGGAGGCAGAAGCCAAGTGAATATGAAACACAAAAACGTTCTGCAAAACGGTAATATCTTATTACACGATCACTGAACTATTTATTAAACACGGTTTAGTATATTCATTCTGTCCTGTAGCTAATAGAAAGAAGGCTGAAGCCCATCTAACTGGCGGGGGCCCAGCACCTCCCCCCCTCACCCCATCTGAGGAGCGGCTCTGTCCCTTAATAAAGGGCCACCAGTGACACTAACATGGTGAAATGTAAGTTTACCACTATGGTTTGTTTTCATTATATGAATTAATAAATTACTATCTCTGTCACTTAAAGGCTTTTGAACATGCTTAACGTTTTTATGCAGGCTTACTGTATTTAACTGCCCATGATGTATACAGTAGGCTATTGTGATCTTAGCTGTATTACTTTGACATGTTTTTTCCTGCATTAGTGGTTTTTTCTTTGATAATATTGAGAATTTTATGCTGGGTTGTATTTTCTTATAGATACTGGGTTGATTAGATAAAGGGATTATATTATTGGACGCTACAGAAAGAACACAGTCTGTCACAGTTGCAAGTGTTTTGTTGTCAGGTACCTTTAGTTGCTTTTAGGTATTTTTTTTTTCTTTTTTGCCAGATAACGTATACTTGCATATTTTCACTGAAGGATGAAGATGAAGAGACCACATCTGCTGTGACAGAAGTGGACAATGCTGGTAGATCCACTGAGGTGGGATGCATACCATTCTAATGCAGCGCCCCCTTTTTACATTAGAGTAACAAACTGTCATTGTTCTTTCACAGTACATACCTGGGGATTTCTTCACAGATGAAGGTCCTTCAACCTCAATGCACGACCTAAGCGGTGTAAGAATTTGTGTGCAGTTGTCCATATTTACATTTTATTTTCTGACAGAATCTCAGAATTTATTTAATTATTTTTGAATAATAATTCATAGTTTCCTTCCTACTGTAGTTGCCAGGAGCTGTATAAGGTCCATCTTCAAAAACAAATAAGAAAAAGTGACATGGAAATGGACCTTATACAGCTTCAAATGGAAGAGAAAAGGCTATCCATTAAAAAAGCAACACTAGAAATTTAATTACTGGAGCATCGCCTTAAGGTGAGAACTTGTGCGTATATTAATCTGTTGCGTGTTAAAAGTGTTGTGTATATAAAGCAATGTCATAAAAAAAAAAAAACATTTTATTTCATTTTACTTTCATTGTTTTTCAGGAAAAAAAGACATGAACTGTACAGCAGACCAGTGCAAACTATTTAATAAAAGTAATTTTGACAAATCCTGTCTCTCAAAAGTCTTCCATCTCTGTTGTGTGCAAAAATCTGTAGAGGTTCCTCTGGGCCATCTTCTTCAATATAAGGAGGGTGGCTCTCTCCTCTTATAGTGGCAATGTTGTGAAGCACAACACAAGCCATTATGATGTCACATGCCCTCTCTGGACTGACCCGGAGCCCACACTGAGCTACACTGAAACCTAGACTTGAGGATCCCTATGGTCATCTCCACCTTGGCCCGTGTTCGACTGTGAGCCAGGTTATAGCGTGTCTGTGGTCCAGGATCAGGTTCAGGGTAGGGTGGCATTAAATAGGGCAGACAAGGGTATCCCCTGTCCCCCAGCAAGTAACTACTGTACTGTCCTGTAATGATTCAAGTGTACAATACAAATATAGTAAAAAGAAAAAAAAAACATTGTATGAAGAAAAACATACCCTGCTGAAATGTCTGGCATAATGATGACACAGATCCTGGCCATTTTGTCTTATCATTAGTAATGATGTGGGTTGCCTCACATATGTGGAAAAAAGTAATGAGTTTAATGATTTTAACAAGGCAAAAAATTAAGGACGCAAAATTAAGTTGTTACCTGTACATTGATACTATGAATAGATTTCCTATTAACATCGTCTCCCTCATTTATTGAAGCTATAGCTTTAGCTTTAATAGGAATGTAGGTGCCATCAATGCACCCAATTACATCTGAAAACCCTGAAATAGAAAGTCATATATGGGAGGATCAAGTGTGTGTGTGTGTGTGTGTGTGTGCAGGATGAATACATATATTTAATATGTAGTCATACTATTTATATACGTGTCATCAATTTTACTACAAAGGACAAAACCTGCCACTCTGTGGAATTCCTCTTTAATACCACACAGAGGTTTATGGCCAGGGACCTGCTGTACACATGTGTGTAAGAAGTGTTTAAGTGCCAGACATACAGTTGCCTTTCCCACATGCTCTGCATCACCCACGTTGTACAAAAAATGCCCTGGAAAAAACCGAAGTGATATACACGGAATGTTCTCTAAGCGCAGACCCGCCGTGTGTGACATTTACAATATGCGGTTTCAAGAGATGTGTTAAGTAAATTAATTCCATTGAAAACCAATAACGCTCTTTCAAATCATTAGAAAATAAAAATAAAATAAAAAACATTAATACGAGGTCTTATAATTCTCTCCCGGCGAAAAAAACCTTGTATAATTTGTGCCTCCGCGTCCACAGGATCCTCATCAAAGGGGCGTGGCCTGCTGAATAACCTTCTGGAACAAACTTACCCTGGAACATAACCTGCTACCGAGCAGGTTATCTTCAGAGAGTAAGTTGCTATGGTTACATACATACCCAGAAAGTTACCTCCATTTTTGGAACCGGAAGTTGAGGTTATCCACTAACTTACCCTCAAACTTATCCGGGTATGTCACATAACCTGCTTTCTGGAACACCCCCCTGGAAAGTTTCTATATTTAAAGGAAATGTGTGAACAGTTAGTGTAATTAGGATGCAAAAACGCGTTAAACCAGTTTCATGTAACTTACCGCAGAAAGCTTTATTATTTGCTGTTTAATTTTTTTTTAAGATATAGATATTATGGCGCGTGTGCCACTTGTGAGGCGGGGCCTTGGATACCAAAGCCACGCCCATCGTCGCAACCTCCATTCACTGTGCGCGTGTCTGCTTCAGGTTAAACGTCACCGTGGACTGTCTCTCACCTGCGGCGCGCGCGATGCATCGCGGCTCAAAACACCGGAAAAGCCGTTAAAAATAACGGAATAACGCTCTGACAGGAGGGACTAGAAAACGAAAACAGAGAGAGAAGGAGAGAGAGAGAGAGGCACCTGACAAGGTAAATAATTCGTCCATTACTTTTCCAAACAATAAATAATAGTGTTAAACATTTGAGAAGCCGCCAGAGCATCCTGCGGTGTTGTGCCAAGAACGGTTCAAAGCTCAGATAGGTAATAGGAGTTAGTATTTATTAGTTAAAATGAGGTCATTATACATAGTTTGTTTACTCCTTCGGGCTGCTTTACTAATCTTATTAAGCGGCTCTAATGCTTTTTCAACTTGCTAGGGTTTCTCTAATGCGCACCCAAGACTCCTGAACAGCAGGAGACATGTGGGAGTCGATATTTTTTCCCAGCACACCATGAAGATTTTGGTGTTTAACTCAAGTGAGTGATGAATCTGCTCAAATCTGCAGGATTATAGTTTTACACCCCTGCTGAAGCCCTTGTAAGACCACTTTAAGAGGAACACCTGCACCCCTGCTCAGTCATTCAAACAGCCTCATCCTCTCAGTGTATTATAGCATCCAGAAGACATTAAATCAGGCCTTCATGAAACACTCAAATCATCACTCATATCAGGCACCAGCAACCACGCAACAGTCAGAATCTCTGACTGCATGCACAAATGGATGCACATGTGTTCCTATTAAAGTGGCCAGTTTTTGGTGTCCTTGAAACGGTATTTAAAAAGTATTTAAAAGTCGTTTGTCAAGGCAATTGAATATTTGACTTAAGCTGGACTTTGACATTACTTTAAGAGTGAAAGAAATGTGATTTCCAGCCAAGAAAATGTGCTTTGTTAAGCGTTACTTAGAGAATAAGCAAGTCTGTAATGCAGGAAACAACTGGACGTATGAAACGATAAGCAGGAAAAAAAGGACAAGGGGAGAGAAGAGCTTCGGTTAATATCCTGTAGCAAATGTCATTATAAGGCTTCTGGTCTGATGATTGCTGCTGGTTTTGATCTTTTTTTGTAAGAGAGAGAGAGAAAGAGAGAGATTAACCAGCTAGAATGATAGATAGACAGATAAGCAACAAGTGATGCTACCTACAGCATTGTTTAAAAAAAATATTTCCCCAATATTTTTCATCACATTGACCATGATGTCAATGTCCATCACTGAGAAAGAGAAACATACATTTACTGTATCACTGTTCACAACTAAACCACTGTTACTGTCTAAAATAAAACGTTGCACGTAGCGTG
The DNA here is from genome assembly GCA_030522415.1 of Channallabes apus. NCBI lineage: Eukaryota > Metazoa > Chordata > Actinopteri > Siluriformes > Clariidae > Channallabes > Channallabes apus. The sequence continues at coordinate 5,671,050 of CM060111.1, read as the reverse complement.
GACATAAACACCTCAAATTTACCACTAATATATATTTAGTTTTATACATCCATAGGCTACTTTTTAATTCAGTTAATGTTTATCTGCTGTTAGGTCTCATGTAATCTCTCTGACTTTTATGAAGTGCTGCAACTGTCAGATGTTTTCTAGTCATTGATTTCCTGACCATCATGTTGATTTCAGTAAAGTCAGTAAAGCCTCTGCTAGAGATGAGCTTTTTGAAATGCTGATCACATAGCCATTTGCGCATTGCTTTAAAAATCACGAGTTCGTCCTTGTCTGTGATGTGATCATATTTCAGATTTCCTTGCACCCTTGTACTGATGCCAGCGGTTGGAAAAATACAGTTGAATACAATTTCTTTTATAGTGTATGGGAAATTTTTTTTTTACTGTGATAGACTACAAAGTTGATGCCGTTTATTGCTTTTTTATACGGGATATAAACTTTCTTTTAGCTTTCAGGTCCATGCAGACCAGATTTCGATCGTGTTATTACTGCAGATTTTCAGCTTCACTTTCAGGCAGCATCTCTCCCATTTCTATTCTACCATAACTCCAAAGTGTTCCGGTGAATCTGGTCTATTGGGCCTAACCTCTATTGGGCTATTCCAAAATTAACGTCTAACCTGTTAGACGATGGGAAGAGCAGAAGCAGAGGGGATACTCTTTAGGACGACTATCACACACGCGCGCACACACACACAGACATACTCTCCTGTACTGCTACAGCCTTTTAAACTTTTTTTTTTCTTCACAAAGGCTGTTGTTGCAGTACAGTTACTAAAGAACTGTCACTACACTTAATAACACACACACACACACACACAAAATGCTTTACACTCGCACACACCCGTGGTCACAATGTTATAGTAAACAGTACACGTGCGGATGGATGTTGACTATATAATAATAAAAATAATAATAATAATAATAGATTTTATTTGTAGGCACCTTTCATGACACTCAAGGACACCTTACACAACATTTAAAAAAAAAAAAAAAAAAAAAAAAAAAATATATATATATATATATCATATATATATAAAACAACAACAATAGTAAAGGACAATATACGAGTAATGCAGTGTTAAAAGTATGTCTGCCTGAACAGATGTGTTTTTAAACGGGATTTGAAAACAGAAGTAGAGTTACTATTCCGGATATCAAGAGGTAGTAGATTCCACACGTAAGGGGCAGCATAGCTAAAGGCTCGAGATCCCACGGTTGCCAAATGCATATGAGGAAGAACCAGATTTAGTGACGATGATGATCTCAGGTTTCTAGTATATACTGTATGAGTGACGCACACGCACTGAGACTGAGCATGGGCAGTGATTACCCATAAGCCCACAGCACGAAAGAGAGAAGAATCATTGGCTCAGTTGTGATCACATGATGCACGGCTGGCAAAGTGTATATTTATTTCAGTACTCGTATATCAATACCTCGCTCATTTAACAAGGTAAAAAATTCCTCACAATCCAAGGTTCCACTGTATGTTGATCTGTCCTGTTTAAATATTCAGTTTTCATAGAGTACTTTCCTTTTCTTGGTGTAAGCCATGCTCTGTCACGCTTTTATTTCTGTTTCCACACATTCTGTCTATACACAGTGAACTATTGTGTTAATTGGCTCTGTTGGATGATGCGTATAGTCATGCCTACCTCAAGGAAAAAAATATTCTAATTTATTAGGAAAGCATCAGGGTCTGGATAGTACAGTCACTTGGTCCAGATGCAGCCAGCGGTCCACTATTAAGTGGTGCCTGCCATAATGGGTTCTACTAGGGACAAGGGTTCAAATACTGTGCCCTTCATATTGTCCTACTAAAACACTTACCCTTCCTGGATGGATAGTGGGAATTGGCTTAAACAAGCACTTTCCTCCAGGTGACTGTCATGACAAGCATATCTGGCCAGTGAAATTTTCAGGTGCTTACTTGCAGCCCTGGGTGGAGTGAAAAAACAAACAAATATGTTTTCTTGATTATTAATGGGGGTGTGTGGAATTTTTTGCAATCAGATTTGTCATTTACATACAGGGCTGTGGTGCTGAGATAGGGTTTGTGAGAAAATGAGTTATATGTCATCACTCTTGCTAATTTCAGATGCAAAGTCCAGCCACTTAGTGATTGGCAGGAGCTGTGTCCAATCGGGAGAGAGAGTGACAGTGTTTACGCGTGTAAACAAAGCAAATAAAAGAGACATCGAGTGAAAGAGTCAGGCACTACTGTATATCAGGAGAAGGATTACGGATTGATGTAGATTTAGTGTTTTTGTTTTTTCAAAACGGGTAAGGTTTTTTTTTTTATTTACAGTATTTTTTATTTTATATTACAGTATGTTCTCTTGCTGTAGTGTGGGCTGAAAGCAGTTCAGCACCTTTTGCAAATCTTTCAATAAAAATGGAGACAGGTTCTCAGGGTCATCTTCAGAGGACAACCAACAGACAACAACAGACAACCAGTAGAAACACGATGCCCAAATGACCTAAAAGACAGCAGTGCTATATTATTTACTTTTGGTATTTAAATGTCTGCTGTAAAACTGTGAACATGGCCCAATGTACTTTATTCACATTATTTTTATTTATCTGATCAAGACATTTTTGAAGTAAGTTTTTAAAAGCACAAGAAAAACTGTAATTGATGATTAAACTGTAACCACAATGAACGCAATATGAGACAAATAAGTCAAGTTACACTTTTTAAAAACTAATTTCCCTTTTTTACTATATGGCCATACAGTACGTTTTCTCATATACCATCCGGGTGTGAAGAAATGGCAGTCAGCCCATAAGCAGTGACTGAGACTTCGCTGACCGAACTGTGCTGTAGTTCTGGGGATTAGATATCACTATATTCCCTTAGTGAGCAGCCATTTGTCCGCTGTTTTATCCTTGAGGTCCTGTTGACGGTGTGTTTTGTTTTCTCTCTCTCTCTGCGTGTGCTTAGATTTTCCCATGGGACGGAGTGGCGGAACATCAGAGGCATGGCAGTGTTCAGAAAGAGGCCTCCCCCAGGTAATTATATTTATAATAGCATCCTTTAATGCAATATATTCATGTTTCACTGCAGTGTGTGATTGATATTGGGGGAAGGGTGCAAGAGGTTGTACAAATATAGAAACAAAAAAAGGTTCACTGGGTTAAATATTGGCTGTGATAACATTATTTGTTATCAATCATTTGAGGCAAAAAAAAAAAAACAGTGATCAATTGTGTCTTGCATTGTTTTCTATATATTTATATAATAAAAATACCGCTTTCAGAATTTACATTACTATTTATGCCTTTGCAATTGAATAGCGGAGGCATTGCGTTATCAGACTCAAGATTTCCTTAATTTTCCTTTTTTATCTCAAGAAAAAAAGGTTGAATAGTTGTGGAATTTATGTTGTGCAGAAATATCATTCTAACCAGCAGATTAACTTATTTGATTTGAAACACAAAGTTTAAAATAGTTTCCCTTTCAATAGCTTTCTTTCTATTTGTCTTACAAAGATATTATTATGACTTTCTACATCATGAACTCAAGACTGATATTCATCACTTTTGCCATTGTTCCATCTGTCTTTCCATCCGTCGGTGTACTTGTGCATCTTTCCAAGATTTCCATTTGTACTATATCAAGAACGAGTAATTGAAGTCTTTTAAGTTATATAGAATTCTCCTTGTAACAAGTAGAAGAAGTATTTTTTACAATTATTTTAAAAAGGGCTAAATGTCACATATCTTAAATAGTTTTCCTTTATGATTGAAGTGTCATAGCCTTGCTGGTGCTGGCTGCTGCAGCATTGAATTCTTGATTTGTTTGTGGAACATACGTTTTTGTTTTTATATTTCCTTGTTTAGTATAATGATGCTGCAGTGCATTTCCATTAACTTGACTCTCCTTCCTTCTCTTTTACGGCTTTATATTCTGAAAGTTAGTAATCTTCTTCAATAATACTTTATCCTGAAGCTCAATTTTCTACAACAATTTTCTGTTAGGAGCAAGACATTTCAGCCATTAGTAGCCTCAAACTTCACATTTGTGCTACTATAAAGTAAAAAAAAGTAATATATTATTATTATTACTGAATTTCATATATTGAAAATTAACAAGTTATATTGCTAGTTACAAAAAAAAGTAATACATTACAGTAACGCATTACTTTTCTAATGTGTTACACCCATTACTGATTGTACCTGGCAAAACAACTTTCTTTTAAGAACCAAAAACTGAACTGTCATTTTAAATTGACCAGAGCCTGGTGAAAGTCAATCATAATGTAGTAATGACATAAATTTCTCTACAGTAGCAGAGTCATTATATATGTATGCACAAAACACTGTTTAAATGTTCAAAGAACTTGGTCTAAGCTATGAATTTTTTTAATCACTGCAGCTTATATCACTTTAAATTCTGCCCAAGGCTGCCGCCAGGTAATGAAACCAGTGTCAGTACATGAATGAATATCACCCAGAATTCATCCTTCCTCTTTTTTGTGGCCTGGTTTACAATGGTGACTAAATTTGACACATGTCCTGCTTGTAAAGCGGCATGAATGGCTAATCATTTTATAGTGCTTGCATTTCTATTACAGGAGCTTTCACTCCAGCTGTTTTCACTTAGCTACAGCTGAAGGAATGTAAATTTTATGCGCTACATTTATCAAGTGTTTGAAGGTCTTATATTGGCTTGCTGCACTCTTAAAGAAGTTTTACATTTGGTAATAAAACACTGAATCCTTTCATGATAACTTCAGCAAGCATTAAATATGACAGCAAGGTTTGCCAGTTCATCACTAAGAGTGCAAAAAAACATGTTTTTCAGATATAGTATGTGGCTTGAGCTTGAGAATACTTTTGCTGATATCACTTGATTTCGACTGTGAAGACTGCAACTTTGGGTTCAAGGCTTAATAACTTAATATTTTTTTCACTGCATGTATTATCTGATATTTTAGCTTTAAAGCTGCTTGTTAAATAATCAAAGTCATCTTAAATGTGGCAAGTGTTGCTGGGTGGCAGCAGACTCTGCAGAGTCTTCCCTTTGAAACATCTAACACTTACTTTTGGTGAGTCTTACCAGATGTGGCAGAAGTACACAAACTCAGCTCTCAAGTAAAAGTACAAGTATTGTGTGATTGTGTTTTTTATATGTTTTGATTGTTTATTTGTTATTGTTATAAATAAATCATACATAAAAAAGTACAAGAACTTATAATGTACTCTACTACAAAGTAGATGTATTATAATGCACTTTTTTTTGTGATCGTCATCTGAAAAGTAACATACCTTTATTTAAAATGTATTATCTGTTCCTTTTAACCTATTAACTGTACTTTGTACACAGTCATTTGGCAAAAGGTACAAAAAGCATTTGTTGATTTATATATTATATTATATTATATATATATATATATATATATATATATACACATTTTGCAGGAGCTCTTGTTATTGAACACAGCCCTTCTGTACTCTCACATGCGCTCTTGCTGTACACTCATGCTCTGGCCACAGTGAATGTAGTTAGATGCATGCGCTGAAAAGCAGTTGGTGAAGTGAATTACAAAACAGTAGAAGGGGCATAACATTGCTGAGCTGATCAAACCTTTTTCTCCCTCCCTGTCTGTCTTAACACGGCATCTTCTACTTCAGATGTAATCAATAAAAAGTCTGAGTCAACCAGTGAAATTTCTTAGGTACAGTCATCTCCCAATCATTATAGCCGGACCCCGTCAGTATTCTTTCATCATTATCAGATAATGCTAGCAAACACAACTAAGTAAGTTTTGTGTACTCATAGCTACAGTTAAAATCACCGTGGCTACATGAGTTCACCTGGTTATGTTATGAAAAGGGTTACATTTTGCCTCTTTAATATGCATGTCTGTCTGAATCCCTGCTACACCACGCCTTTGGTGGGCATAAAACCTGGAGGAAACACACCAAACTCCATGCACACAGATTGGAGTTGGGATTCGAACCCCCACCCCTGGAAGTCCTAGGTGGCAGTGCTAAACACTAAGCCACCAAGCTGTCTAATCATAGATTTTTGAGTTTATTTTTTAAATTACCTTTATTATTATTATTATTATTATTATTATTATTATAGTTTTGGCAATTTTTTTGTGATGGGTCATAACACACGTGAAAGTAAGCTAATGTCATAAACTTTTAGCTGAATACAGGTGTACAAAAGTAGAGGTATAAGCAAATTTACCTCTAAAAGAAAAAGTGTTTACCATTGAAATTAATACGTGTGTATGTCTGCTTTCATTGCCAAGTCAAAAAATTCTAACCTAAATAGTTTCAACTTATATACTTGTATACTTTGCGGGCTGTTATGGAATAAGTGGTTCCAAGTAGGGTGATAATAGGAAAAAAAGCTAAGTCTGGGAAAAAAATATCTCTGCCACTGTTTGAATTGACATGCAGTCACTCTATTTATTGTTCTCTTTACTTTTGCACAATCCAACCTCAAATGCATGTGCATGAGGGGAAACTTGAGCTTAAGTTGCTTCTTGTATATGTGAAAGATGAAAGACATGCTCCCATGTTCGTCTGTGTGAGGGAGCTGAATCAGTTAATTGTATTTAGCAGGCACACACACACACAAACACAATCACATCACAAAGTGCATTTCTCTACACAACAGGGTAAATATCCAAAAGCCTCGAGTGCATACTGCACTGCCTCTGGAGCAAGTAAAGCCTTCCCACGTTTACACTGCTAGTTGCCCTGGCAACCTCATCAGCTATTTCCGATTGGCTAGTCTCACAGCGAATCAGAACGTGTACTGATTATGTCATCTATAAACAGTATGGTGCATTAAAAACAGTCCGGGGGTGCTGTTCTGTGACTTGAGAAAGGCAAGCGTTGAGTGTCATTTGAGCTGCCAGTCGACTTAAAATCAGGTTGTTTTTCTTCTGTATAAATCAATAAGTGCTTTGTAAAGGGAGAGTTACAGTAGTACCTTCTTTATATGGGAGATCAAATGGTACCTTAGACAGATCATTTGATTCGGGAAAGTCACAGTTAATGTTAAATTGTCTGCATTAACCTTATTTGCTGTTAACCGAGACAGTATGGTCAAGCCGAGTGACCTTCGCTAATGCGGCAAAAACAGCAGTGAAGACCTTGATACTGTCACTCAGACAGGGTTGCTGTTCCTGCTCTGCTTTTGAGTGCTTACTCTGGTTTATTCTGTATATACCAACCTCTCAACATCATCTCATCAGGTGACTGATTTATGACAATAATGTAATAAACCGTGAAGGAATCTTTGAAGGAAGCTCAAAATGACTATTCCTAAAGACTTCCCAGGAAAGTTGTTTCCGAACATTTCTCCACTGACATGGACATCAGCAAAGATAAGACAGACAGGTAAAATAAACTTAATGAAGTTGTTGTTTGTATTCTTTATGCATTTTTTATATTATTTCGGCAGATTTTTAAAATCTTTTTATTTCTGTCTCTATACAATTTTGTAAAATGATTGCAAAATTAGACTTTGCACTTATATATATATAATAATCATCATATATATATAATCATTTTCATTAGAGAAAAAAATCATGCTCTTCTTCTCTCGCGTTCTCTCTCTCTCTCTCTCTCTCTCTCTCTCTCTCTCTCTCTCTCTCTCTCGCGATCTCACTTTTGCGTTTTGCGTTACCCCTGACCTTGTACCTGATGCCTATTACAGTATGTGACTCGCTTCTTCCAGCATTACATCATCAATCCATTGATTTTTGTCAGTATTAACCACTCTCTTGAACTGTGGAGTCATAATGTCACACCAACAACACTCTGATTATTTTAAATTATCCATGCGTTCACTGACCGCTTGTGTCTCTCTGGATGAATCATAGATAAATGAAAATTGCTGACTCAATAAGATACAAACAACAGTATGTCTGATTCATATTAACTGAGACTAGTAAAAGTAACTGGGTTAGTAAAAGTGACCAAGTCATGTGCGGCACTTCGTCATCAAGATGACCAATTTGCTGAAGTCACATATTCCTTTAGCATGACTAACAAGTGATTCAGTGTGGATTGCAGGGCTACTGTATGTAAACTGTATGCTATAGTTTAAGCATTAGTCTAATTGAAATCTTCCTAAAAAGGATTTTTTAAGTTTAGATATACAGTACTGTGAAAAGACACATGCTATAGAGATCGGATGGGTTTAAAAAGAGGTTTCTACATAAAAAAAAATACAATAAAAAGCAGTAAACAGTAATTAATGATACAAAGTCAATAATTGGTGTGATGACCCTTTGCTTGAAAAGGGGACAATTTGTGTAGTTTCATAAGGAAAAGAGCTACTTACTTACTGAACATCCCTTCGGAGCACTTTGTCGCACCTTATTCTTTTTTCATGCAGCCAAACCCAGAAGCTTTCTTTTTGTTTTGTTTTTCTTAAAACTTTTACATAATATTCTCCTTTCTTTCTGGCCTACATATAATGTCATAAAAGAAATTGTACAAATTACCATTACCTCAAATATAGGGTACTTGTCATGTGAGTTTTTTTTTTTATGGGATTCATGCATCAGAAATATTTTTTTATTTTAAATGATAGATTAGGGCATACATGTACATACTGTTCACCTCAAATCTGCTCCTCTTCATAAGTTTACATAAGCTAGGCTCTAGTGCTAGCTAGTCATATTGACCGTTCCACAGTACTGAAAAAAAAAAGCCCCAAGGCTTACTAATGTGGTTACTTTCATATTGAATAACATGAATACTTCTGTTATCTGTTATGTTACCCATGATGCAGTCCTAAACAAAATTCCACTTTTGTGATTTCTACAAGTCATTGCAACGGATAGTAAAATATCGGAGATGGAGAGAAGGATGCTAAGGGGAGAGGACACCAAGTCCGGATGAACAGGAAGAGATGAGTCAGGACAATGACCCACGCACACATAACCAGCAGAACTAGATGCAAAATGCGACAAAAGCAAGCACTTACTGTATACCAGAACTGTGTCTGTCTGAATTCCAGCAACGTTTATTATAATATGCAATCATACTGTACATGGCTGTATGTTATTTTATTTTTCTTCACAGATAGACCAACTTTCTAGTCTTAACTGATTTTCAGTTAATTAAGCAATGGTGTCATATTTGTGTATTTAATATTAGCCGTGAATGGATTACAAAATTTACACCCCAAAACATACATTTTAGCATGACATCATAATTGCATCAAACTCTGAAACAATAAAACTGGATATAATGCTCTTTTTTATCACGCGAGGTCAAGGTTTTCAGCAACCACTTTCCAATACACAATATTCAGGTGGCATGGTAAATCTATAGTCTGAATGCCAATTTGCATAATTTTGGTTTTAAATTCTTGCCATTGAATCTTGCCATTTGTCATCTACAGTACAGCCAATACTGTAGATACCTGGTAAACTCTTTCTCTTCTGTTTTGTGAGAATTAATTTATAGTTCTTTTTAGTCACTATTTTGTGCCAAACAAATGTTGCATGCAAAGAAATTTAAAAAGAGCACTGACGGACTGTAGCACTATGTGAGTGTTTTGTCAGCGTAACAGAGATCACAGCACAGAATGGCCTTTTAACAGGAAACCACAGAGGGTGTGAGTAATGTAGAGAGTACAGGACCAGTCGATGTGTGAGGAAAGCGGAGGCAGCTAAAGTTTGTGCATGCATGCATTTGGTCTGTTTTGATGCACTCATCTGGTGTAACATTTGGTCATTTGTTTAAATACACCTCCACACAATAACTTGTTTATTTTTGGAGGTGAACTTGTCGGCTTTAAGCCATGGTTTAAGTTTAATCTGGTTTGTTTGCTGACCTGTTCATCCTGGTATACTGAAATTTATTCTTTTAATTATTACAATGCATATCCTTTGTAGGCTAAAAGGGTGCCTGGAGCCAATATTAGGGACCGTAGGGCACATGGCAGGTTAGACAACTCATCACAGAGCACAAGCACACACACTACTGTATATGCTACTTGGAAATGTAAATCATCCTGATAGTGTCACCGTTAAAACGCTACTGAAATTTGAAACTAGAATCCTAAAATGGATATGTTAGGACTAGATATTGCACGAGTAGGTTTGTATGAGTGTGGATTGTATAACAGTGAGGTAGTTTTTTTTTTTAAGCACAAAATAAAAAACAGGAAAGAGAATCTGAAAGTTCTCACATTAAAAGAAGTGAAATTAACAGGTGGTGTGTAGCTGCCAGATTCTGTTCTCTATATACAGCAGTCACTTTACCATACTACTGTTAAATAATATCCATCCTCTATAAACCGCTCTGAGCAATTTCCCGTTCAATGGTGCATAAAGCAGTTGCGTATAACCAACCACATGTAAAACTGACCACATGGTGCACCTGGTCCATTGAGGAAAGCTGGAGTTTCTATTTCATCAGAATCAGTAGCTGTAACTGTAAATGTGCCCTGTATATGCGTAGCCACAAGGCATCTGTTAGTAGTGATTTAAGTCTAGTAGGTGATTCAGTTCAAGACATGACATACTACACGCCCACTCACTGGTGCATGCACCAAACAGGTTGAGATTATTTTTTTTTTTGGCCACCCGTGCCTTATTTCTGTTATGTTTAAAAGAAAATTAATCACCAATGAAATAAGACGATTGTTCATTGTTGTTAAATTAATTATTGTGTTGTTTAAAACCTTTGGGAACACTATTTCAGATGATTTGTTATTAAATAAGATTTACCAGTGGGAGATTTAAGAAATATATAGTACTGTGCAAATGTCTTATTAAACATGCAAATAATTGCTGTTGAGCACAGATGTCTAAAGGTACAATTTTTGCAGTTTTATAAAGAAATGAGCTGCTTAATTTTACTGAACATCCTGCAGAACCAGTCACAGTCCTTCTGTGGACTTTATCGTCCTTGCTTCTTTTTTCATGCCTGAAAAACCCAGAATCTTTTTTTCATCTGAAAAGTAGTCTTCTACATAATATTTTCTTTTCTTTTCTGGCTTACAGATATGATAAGATACAGATATGATAATATATGATAATATTTTTGCAGGAATAATTATGTTTTGAAATCAGAAATGTTTTTTTTTCTACTGACTTGATAACGAAGTCATAAAATGAACATGTATAACAAAGTTTGTAAAAAAAAGACTTTTGCACAGTATAATTTGTATAATCACTAACTATAGTTTACATAATTCTCAGTAAAGCTAGATAACGTTTCTTCTATCTAACGAGAACCGTGTGGGTGTGTTAGATCGCAAGGGTTTGATAACGCATGACAATAAGCTGTAGCATAACACAAACAACTCGTGAAGCTCTCCAAACGGCTTGCACTAAAAAAGTGTCACAGCAGCTGCCAGATACTGTACTGTACGTATGTAACCATCATGAACATATTTCTAGCAGTCACACGCAGTGGCAAAACCAGGTAATATTCTGGTTTACATGTAGTTAATGCAATACGCTGCTGACAGTTTAAAAATAAAATTTAAAAAATCTTTCATTTTAATTTATGGCACTTGAAGACATTATGTAAACATAGACAAAAAAAAAACATGATTAGATGCTTTAGCCCATGTGTAAATAATATTTATTATACAATATGTTCGTTGGATAAAAATGCAGCGTGTCTAATTTTCAAACAAAATCTGAAGGACAAATACATTCAGTTCACATTGTTTTACAATGTGCAAAAAATTGAACTCAGGAAAGACCACTGAATTAGAAGGTATGTCCAAACATTTGTCTGGTAGTGTATACAGTATATAAAAATTATCATATACTTTAGAAAATCACTTTGTTAAATTAGGACATGCAATATCAGAATTTTGCATTTAGCAGCCAGAAAAGCAGTAAATATTACTCTATATTTTTTCCTCTTCAGGCTTCTGATAATCTAAATATAAATAATGATTCTTAAAATGTTCTAATTTTCAAGCACATATGTTTTCTTTCATAGAAGAGGAAAGAAGAGTTCGAGCCAATGACAGAGAGTACAATGAGAAGTTTCAGTATGCGGTAAGAAAGTTCAACATCTACACACCTGCCTATATTCCTCGCCTTCATCATCAGCGTTTCTAAATATAATGCTCTCTCTGTGTGATTGGCCAAAGTTTTTAATTTGATAATGTGACCCATTAAATCGCACGCTCATTGTCTACCCAGAATAACTGCATCACAACCTCAAAGTACAACATCATTACTTTCCTGCCAGTCAACCTATTTGAGCAGTTCCAGGAAGTTGCCAATACCTACTTCCTGTTTCTTCTTATTCTCCAGGTAACATCAGGTTTATTGTTTTAAATAAGGTATGATGTGGTCTGCCAGGAAGCACTATTGTTTTTCATATACCAGAATGAACAGTGTGTTATTCTGGGGGCCAGGGGTAGCTCAGTGGTTAAGGCATTGGACTACGGTTCAGAAGGTCCCAGGTTCAAATCCCACGACCACCAAGTTGTCCCTGTTGGGCCCTTGAGCAAGGCCCTTAACCCTCAACTGCTCAGATGTGTAATGAGATAAAAATGTAAGTCGCTCTGGATAAGAGCGTCTGCCAAATGACTAAATGTAAATGTATTCTGATTATTCCACAATAATTTGCCAAAGATTATTAATGCATGATATGGCAACACTGTTAATTTTGTGGAACATCCGTGACACAAGTTATTTCCTGTTATATGTTATAAACTGTTTTGTGTTTCTTTCAGTTGATTCCTCAGATCTCCTCTTTGTCCTGGTTCACCACCATTGTGCCTTTAGTACTGGTGCTGAGCATCACTGCAGTTAAAGATGCCACTGATGATTATGTGAGTGTATTGCCGTTTACACAAAATGTACTAAGGAGTTTTGAGGTTGGTACTGCTGTGGCTTTCTCTTTCTGTCATATCAAACATACACTGCCTGCGAAAAAAAAGTCACATTTCAGAAAGGTCAAATTATTGGCCTACGTCAAGCTAGCAGAACAAGGGAGGAGATTGATTAAAATTACTAGAATAAGTTAAGAACCGTCCAACACATTATTAAACGCAGGAGAGATTTTGCTGAACCAGCAATTTCACAGACAAAAAATGTGCGATTGGGAAAATATGTGATCAGTATCACATCCATGTTTAAAAGTGGAAGTACAGTAGGAGGATCTCCACAGGCACAAAGCAACAAGAACGCACAGAAACTAAACAGCTGTATGGCTCCAAGAAAACCAATGGTTAGTGAGACTAAATATTCAATTTACTATTATTGGACTCCCATGATAATTTCTCAGACAGTCTTTTTTTTCAGACAGAGGAGTTCAGATTGACGCTATTTCCGAGTGTTAGGTGCCTCAGGGTAAGAAAAGGAGTGCATGAAGAGATTAACCCATTATGTCCAGTATATTCCCTACTGTACAAGCCTTTAAAGGCAGTGTTATGATCTGGGGTTGTTTCAATAGACCAGGTTATCACATCAATGGAGTTTTTCGTCTCTGATGGCACGAACATGTTCTGGGACTCAAATTGCCAAAGAGTGGTTTTGTGAGCACGAGGAATCATTTACACACATGAACTGGCCACCACATTATAATCAAAGCTAAAGGTGGTCATACAGATAGTGTATATTAATACCAGTCAAAAGTTTGGACACAGCGTCTAAATAAATGTGTTTTTGTTAAGGGATAAGACAAGAAGATCAGCTGCTCTGGAACAGTTCTTGAAGGAAAAGTATTGCCAGGTGCATTTGAAAAACCCATCAAGCACCATGATGAAAGTGTCTCTCTCACTGAGGTCTATCCAAGGAAAGCAAGACCAACGTTTACCTCTGCTGCAGAGAAGTTCATTTAGGGTCACCAGCATCAAAAATCACCAATTTATAGCACCTCAGATTTGAGCCATTATGAAAGCTTAACAGAGCATACAGATGTGGCCATTAAGACTGCGCGTGTTTTCCCGCGAGATGCCGCAATTTAGCGCGCGGCGTGCCGCGACTTGCCGTAAGCAACATTTGGGAATTTAAATAAATGTATGTCGCAGACACATCTCAATATCAACTGTTTAAAAGAGATTATTGCATATTTTGGATGCCTTCAGTATTCTTTTATAGTGTAGAAAGACATAAAACTCAGGAAAGACCATTGGATTAGAAGGTGTGTCCAAAGCTTTCTGTACATCTTTACAGAATTATGAATCTGCCTTTAGTCCCTTTTATCAGATAAAATGCATGTTTTTTTGCATCCTATGGCAAACCCCCCGCATTACAGATAAAGCCCTATAAAAACCCATTAACACTGACCACGATGAAACACTAAGACCTGTTTTTCCTCTGCTGTAGTTTCGCCACAAGAGCGATAACCAGGTGAATAACCGCCAGTCTCGGGTTCTCATCAATGGCATGTGAGTCTTAACATCCATGGAGAAATAAACATAATTTACACATTTCTAAATATTCATTATTACAGTGGCTTGCAAAAGTATTCGGCCCCCTTGAACTTTTCCACATTTTGTCACATTACAGCCACAAACATGAATCAATTTCATTGGAATTCCATGTGAAAGACCAATACAAAGTGGTGTACACGTGAGATGTGGAACGAACAACATACATGATTCCAAACATTTTTTTTACAAATAAATAACTGAAAAGTGTGGTGTGCGTAATTATTCAGCCCCCTTTGGTCTGAGTGCAGTCAGTTGGCCATAGACATTGCCAGATGAGTGCTAATGACTAAATAGAGAGCACCTGTGTGTAATCTAACAAATACAGCTGCTCTGTAACAGCCTCAGAGGTTGTCTAAGAGAATATTGGGAGCAACAACACCATGAAGTCCAAAGAACACACCAGACAGGTCAGGGATAAAGTTATTGAGAAATTTAAAGCAGGCTTAGGCTACAAAAAGATTTCCAAAGCCTTGAACATCCCACGGAGCCACTGTTCAAGCGATCATTCAGAAATGGAAGGAGTATGGCACAACTGTAAACCTACCAAGACAAGGCCGTCCACCTAAACTCACAGGCCGAACAAGGAGAGCGCTGATCAGAAATGCAGCCAAGAGGCGCATGGTGACTCTGGACGAGCTGCAGAGATCTACAGCTCAGGTGGGGGAATCTGTCCATAGGACAACTATTAGTCGTGCACTGCACAAAGTTGGCCTTTATGGAAGAGTGGCAAGAAGAAAGCCATTGTTAACAGAAAACCATAAGAAGTCCCGTTTGCAGTTTGCCACAAGGCATGTGGGGGACACAGCGAACATGTGGAAGAAGGTGCTCTGGTCAGATGAGACCAAAATGGAACTTTTTGGCCAAAATGCAAAACTCTGTGTGGCAGAAAACTAACACTGCACATCGCTCTGAACACACCATCCCCACTGTCAAATATGGTGGTGGCAGCATCATGCTCTGGGGGTGCTTCTCTTCAGCAGGGACAGGGAAGCTGGTCAGAGTTAATGGGAAGATGGATGGAGCCAAATACAGGGCAATCTTGGAAGAAAACCTCTTGGAGTCTGCAAAAGATTTGAGACTGGGGCGGAGGTTCACCTTCCAGCAGGACAACGACCCTAAACATAAAGCCAGGGCAACAATGGAATGGTTTAAAACAAAATATATCCATGTGTTAGAATGGCCCAGTCAAAGTCCAGATCTAAATCCAATCGAGAATCTGTGGCAAGATCTGAAAACTGCTGTTCACAAACGCTGTCCATCTAAACTGACTGAGCTGGAGCTGGTTTGCAATGAAGAATGGGCAAAGATTTCAGTCTCTAGATGTGCAAAGCTGGTAGAGACATACCCTAAAAGACTGGCAGCTGTAATTGCAGCAAAAGGTGGTTCTACAAAGTATTGACTCAGGGGGCTGAATAATTACGCACACACCACTTTTCAGTTATTTATTTGTAAAAAATGTTTGGAATCATCTATGATTTTCGTTCCACTTCTCACGTGTACACCACTTTGTATTGGTCTTTCACGTGGAATTCCAATAAAATTGATTCATATTTGTGGCTGTAATGTGACAAAATGTGGAAAAGTTTTGGGGGGGCTGAATACTTTTGCAAGCCACTGTATATGATAACAAGTAGTATGTAGTAATTCTCTTCTTACATCAAATCCTTTGCTGTCTTTTTACAGTCTTCAGAAGGAGAGGTGGATGAATGTGAGAGTAGGGGACATCATCAAACTGGACAACAACCAGTTTGTGGCTGTAAGACATCCTTCCTGACTCTGTCTAGTGACATGACCATGCTCTCAACTTGATAAATGTTTAATTCAAAACATTTCATTAAATGATAATGTGTGCATGGTACTGTAATTGGTGCTATCAGTAACTGACTTTTTGATAAAGTGTCCTTGACAGGTTGTCAAAATGAACAGATCTGATATATGTCAAGGTGCACCGTTGACTGTGAGGACTTTGAGTTATTCTAGTTCACTTCCTGTGCTGTAACTTGCAGACTGTTTTGTATGGTTTAATTGTGTGGCTGTGTTGTACAGTATGTCTGAGTAGTGATGATGAAATGTGCATATGTGTTACAGGCAGACCTGCTCCTGTTGTCTAGCACTGAGCCGCATGGTTTGTGTTACATCGAGACTGCAGAACTTGATGGGTAAGAATTTGTCCTTTGAGGTGTTTCATAAAAGCATTGCTGTGTTTGTTCACATATGGCCATTTTTAGTACATTGCATCACATTCTCAAAAAAAAAAAAACCCACAGCAGCTTATGTTATTTACAGTAGTTGGCAGATGTGCTTCTTTAGAACGACTTGCAGATGTGCATTGTTGTCGTTATAAAAAAAAAACCCACATCCTCCTTCTAGTTCAGTAGGTCAGAGACTAAAAATAGTGAGTAGCTAAAACTCTATTGAGGGTTAAGATCACATTAAACAAGAGATGAATTCTTTAATATATTAATCAATTAGGTTCTAATGCTAATGGTTGGGAAAGATTATAAACCAGGATTGGGTACAACATGAAAAGAAAACACACAGGACAAATGTTTAATAGATTATCCAGATAGTTGCTCGGCTAGTGATGTAACAATTTCAGATGTCTTTATCACATCTTAGCCATATTCTTATGAACTGTGACAGTCTTGGTCATAATGTATTTGTGTGTGTGTGTGTGTGTTGCAGTGAGACGAACATGAAAGTACGTCAGTCTCTGTCTGTTACTTCAGAACTAGCAGACCCTACCAAGCTGGCTCAATTTGATGGTATGAAAGTGTTTAACTGTAATGTGTGTGTTGGTTACCTTTGTAGACTTTCTTGTAGTTTAAAAGATGTAAGGTTTTATATATTATATAAAATGCACACAGTATGAAACAACTAATGTATATAGAACTTTATTATGTAGCTGATTTACATGCAACTTGAGATGTGTTAGATTGTTGTTATACTTTGGTGAGATCATATTTGGTTTGTGATATGAGCAGCTTTTATCTATAGGTTTATACAGTAATACTGTAGTCTTTCTAATTGTGAAAATATGAATATTTATTGAGGTATAAAGACACAAAACCAGAAACATTCTTGCCATGGGACATGAGGATGCCTGTTCCCCTATTGTATGGTGCATACGCAGATTTGTGTCTCCATGTGCTTGGTTCTGTAATAGCCACGTCGACTACAGTATGTTTCCTATGGTAGTTTTTTTTTGCCTGTGTTTTGCTTAGTGGTAACAGAAAGGTGTTAAATGTTTGTTGGTTGACCTATCCCTGCTCCTAATATTGTGATATCTTGTCTCTTGGCAGGAGAGGTGGTGTGTGAGCCTCCCAATAATAAGTTGGATCGGTTCTGTGGGACTCTTTACTGGAAGGAGTGTAAGTATACTCTGACCAATCAGAACATGCTGCTAAGGGGCTGCGTCCTACGCAACACTGAGAGCTGCTACGGTCTTGTCATATTCGCAGGTATGTGTGTGTTTGTGGGTGACCCTCTTTAAAAAAGTGATACTGTGACCCTTGATCATCAATGAGTCCACTCCCATAGGCCCAGACACCAAGCTGATGCAGAACAGTGGACGCACAAAGTTCAAAAGGACAAGCATAGACCGCCTTATGAACACACTGGTTCTGTGGGTATGAAAGAATTTATCTACTTGTGCACATGACATACTGTAAAGGTCTTGATTATACAATATATGCTATACGCTGTCTTCAACTTGTCTCTCACTCTCTCTCTCTCTCTTTCCCTTTATTGCTCTGTCCTCCCCATCAGATTTTTGGTTTCCTGGTGTGTATGGGGGTAATACTGGCCATTGGAAATGCCGTGTGGGAGCGAGAAGTGGGGTCTCTTTTTCAAATCTATCTTCCATGGGACCCTCCCGTTGACAACTTCCTCTTCTCTGCCTTCCTCTCTTTCTGGTCCTATGTCATCATTCTTAACACTGTGGTGCCAATCTCCCTGTATGTAAGGTAAACCAATATAATAAGGCATGGAGGATTAGAGAAACCAGTGTTGTAAGCTTTTTTTTAAATCTTAGAATTAAATATTTAAAAAACCCTATTTAGACAGGATTTGGTTAACATGGAAAACTTTTCAGTGGATGATTTCAGGTTCTAAACTATGATTATACTGTAGTTTTCATTTAGTAATGAAATAAATGTTGCTAGTAATAGCAAAATTATGAATGCGTTGGAAGGAAAAAACATTGCAGATATGAATAGTAGGAATATTTATTTGTAGTAATCAAATAAAAAAAAAAACATTAAATTATCTGATCATTTGTCAGCTACTACTAGTAATATTTTTTTTTCCTTCTATCCAAATACTTCTTTAAACACCATTGCTCCACACGTCATTATGCAATCATTCTCACAAAGTAGTTTTTTCTTTTTCAAAGTAGTAGTTCTTTTTTCCATCAAGCATTTATTTTTATTTTTGTTGTTCTATGCTGAATGGATCACAAAACTGACTGTTCAGATCGTATCTTTGGATGTATTTTTGGTTATGTATTGTGTATTAGATCACCGAAAAAGGAAGAACATGTAATTTTGCAATCCCTTTTATCACGTTTTTTATGTAAACATCTTTTTACACAATTTTATGTAAACAGTGTATGTGCATATATAACTGGGATGCAGAATGAGTTTTGAGGATTTATGAGGATTTAGTTGGTGTGATTAGGTAACCCTGGCCATACAAAGTGTGTTTGTGTGTGAGAGAGAGAGAGAGTTGGAGCGAGTGAAAATATAATTTATTTTTCAGTTTTTTAGTTACAGGTTTGGGACAAAATATTTTCATACACAGACAGTTACATTTTATTTCCTAGTTACACATTGCATTTAATCTCTGGTTCCCCAGTGTGCCGAAATATGGGGAGGACAAACAGATTTTGACAGGCCCCATGTTACTAGTAACGTAACATTTAATTCTGATATATATGCATACAGTCTAAATAAACCTGGACTTAAATCAAACAATACAATCCAAGTAAAAAAATACTGATATCCACAAATAGCTTCCTAATTTTTTGCCCTTTCACTTTCCATCCACACCGCTCTCACGGACCCTTTACATTAGAACGTCCCACTTCCCCTTGTGATGCTTGTATGGGCATAAGAAACTCGATTGTTCAACTGAATTTCATCAAAAAGAACTTCGGTTCTCACCATCCATAATGATGGAGTGCCTATGAAGAAGAGCTCAGCTCTTTCATGTTGTTTCACGCTATAACACCCCTAGCAGCAACAACTCTGAGAGTGCAGCTCATGCTTGTGTCATGTTAGGATTTTTCAGATGACATACTGTACAAACACAGTGACATGCGTAACTGACCTATGAACTATGTTTCAGACCATGTTAAGGGCCTTAGTCTTTGGATGCCTGGAAGTTTCTTAACCAGAATAATTTTTCTTCATCCCATCCGAACACTTGAACATGGGACACAGGTAGTGATGCCTCAGGTGGTTAAGGCTCTGGGTTGCTATTTGGAGGCACAGGGTTTGAATCTCGCATGGGTTTGAACCTCGCCCAGGGAAGCAGGACTGACTGATATTATCTGCAAGGATGATGTAGAGTAGACGGTGAAAGACGGTTAAAAAAATAAAATGAAGAGTAAACACTCTCCATGCTACATTTCATATGACGTAACTTGAGATATATATATATATATATATATATATATATATATATATATATATATATATATATATATACTATAGGGTATATATACTGTACATCACAGTGTGCTGTGAGGGACTGCTTTGCTTATTTTGTGTGTTGGCAAATTTTGTGGTTATTAAAAAAACTTTCCTTTCTCCATCCTTTGCCAGTGTGGAAGTGATTCGGTTGGGTCACAGTTACTTCATTAACTGGGACCGGCGGATGTTCTGTAGTCGTAGTAATACAGCAGCAGAGGCTCGGAGTACGACACTAAACGAAGAACTGGGTCAGGTGGAGTATATTTTCAGTGACAAGACTGGCACCCTCACTCAGAACATCATGACCTTCAACAAGTGCTCCATCAATGGAAATACTTACGGTAAGACGCGCAAACAATGTTTCCTGTCGCAGCAGATTCTACTGTAGTGCCAAATATAAGGTACACTGATTACCGGTGTAACACAATAACTGATAGTTAACTGACAATATTTTACAGGGTATAAGTCATTACATTTAAATATAGAGAAGTGTAATAATGAGAAGTGAAGTGTAGAGAAGTGTAATAAAGTAATAATGTCTCGCAGACATATTAATTAATGTCTCGCTTCATGTTCAGTTAAACCACAACACACACAGTCAAAATGTTCACAGTATAGTACCTTCAGAGTACATAGTACCTTGCTTTATGTTGTCACTTAATTTATCAGAAGGCAAATGCTTCCATATAATAAAATGTCTTTACTGCATTTTTTTTAATATATAGGTGAAGTAATGGACATTCCAGGAGCTCAGAATAAAGTGAGTCCTGCCTTACAAAGGCAATTAAGTTTATGTTGTTACAAAAACATTATTAAACTGAGGACATTTTACATTATTACAGTAGGTGAAAACACAAACACTAAAATGATGTTAAACATGGTATACGTATTTGATCTTTTATCTTCAGACATTATAGTCACACACATGACATTTTGGCACGTAAAATTTAGTTCTGGGTGAAATGCTTTCTTGCTGTCTTTTATACTGTTGGTCGGCAGACTAACTTTAGATGTGTGCTGACGTGCTATGTTCTACAAGTGAGAAACACTTGTTCTAATATTATCGATGTGGTTTGCTTTCTTTGGGGACGACCATGACAATAAACTTTAAAGGCTAATAAGATTTATACTTTATCTGTCTTGTGATATAATGGCTCTTTTTCAGAGGGTCCAGCCTTTGGATTTCAGCACATGGAACTCGCTGGCGGACCAGGACTTTCGGTTCTACGACTCATCTCTGGTGGAAGCAGTGAAGGTCGGGGAGCCGACAGTGCACGAGTTTTTTCGTCTGCTGTCTCTTTGTCACACGGTCATGAGTGAGGAGAAGAATGAAGGTAATTACTCACAAATCCAGGCCTGGCTCTTTTTTAACACATTTTAGATCATGACTTTCATTTGGCTACCGTACTTTTATTTCTATTGTTCTAATGAAGAGAAGCCCTAAAATCCTTTTGTGGAAAGGTTGTAGCTATCGAGTTTATGTGCTATACACTTTATGGTCCAGAATGACAATTCTATACTTCTAGACCATGTAGTCTAAATTAGTTAAAATGATCGGTTAGAAAACAAAATTATTCTTTTCATAATGAAATTAGAGGGAAATGGCCTAGGAGATTGCAGACAGTAATGCAGTTATACTGAATCTGACTCATTATGTTTCTTTTGTTTTCTCAAATTTATCTGCCACTCATTCTCCTCTCTTTAGGAGAGCTGGTGTATAAGGCTCAGTCCCCTGACGAGGGTGCGTTGGTGACAGCAGCACGCAATTTTGGCTTTGTGTTCCGTTCTCGTACACCTGGCACAATCACTACGCAGGAACTGGGCAAAGCCGTCACATACACACTCCTTGCCATCCTGGACTTCAACAACATCCGCAAGAGAATGTCGGTCATAGGTATGGTATTTGCAAAAATACACATGCATAATTCGCATATATGTTCCAGGGTGAGTCAGAAATCATTCGCACTATGGTTATGTTAAAACTGTTGGGCGCACTGACTTATCAGTATTTTCCCTTCATTGCTACTGTCTCAAAAAATGGATGCCCAACTTTACATGAAAGAAGTGCAGCGTGCAGTGATTTACCTGGTGCTGAAACAACTCACGGAAGAGCATAAACAGAAGCGTCTGGAGGTCTACAAACAAAATTTGGACCGATACTCTAAGGAAGGTGAAAGTTTCTTAAAGAGAATGGTTACTAGTGATGAGACATGGATTCATCACTACGAGTCTGAGAGTAAACGGCGGAGTATAAAACGGAAGCATCCTCAATCACGGACTAAGAAAAAGTTCAAAAGTCACCCATTTTACAGGGTATAAGTCATTACATTTAAATATAGAGAAGTGTAATAATGAGAAGTGAAGTGTAGAGAAGTGTAATAAAGTAATAATGTCTCGCAGACATATTAATTAATGTCTCGCTTCATGTTCAGTTAAACCACAACACTAACAGTCAAAATGTTCACAGTATAGTACCTTCAGAAATATTTAAATCAGGTAATAACAAATTATTAAAGCCCTAAATTGCTTTATGTTGTCACTTAATTTATCAGAAGGCAAATACTTCCATATAGTAAAATGTCTTTACTGCATTTTTTATATATAGGTGAAGTAATGGACATTCCAGGAGCTCAGAATAAAGTGAGTGCTGCCTTACAAAG
Source organism: Channallabes apus (assembly GCA_030522415.1). Lineage (NCBI taxonomy): Eukaryota > Metazoa > Chordata > Actinopteri > Siluriformes > Clariidae > Channallabes > Channallabes apus. The sequence continues at coordinate 5,648,291 of CM060111.1, read as the reverse complement.
GCAATTAAGTTTATGTTATTACAAAAGCATTATTAAACTGAGGACATTTTACATTATTACAGTAGGTGAAAACACAAACACCCAGTCACCCATCAGCCGGAAAATCGATGCTTACAGTTATCTGGGATTCTCAAAGACCTGAATTGGAACGTTACCAGACAAAAGGTTCAACAGTTAACAGTGCTCGTTACAGTGAGACGCATCTTGAAAAGCCTAAATTTCGGGTTACACACAGAGGACGGCTATGCAAGGTCTTGCATGGCAATGTACGTCTGCACACTTCTGCGCACACTGTTGGCACAAAACTTCTGTTAAAGTTTTAAGTGTTAAAGCATCCTCCCTATACAGTAGTCCTGATATTGTTCTATGGGAATTTTAAATGTTGGGTCCCCTGATGAAGTAGTGAAGACAGCAGTGTATTTGTTGCTCACAGCTCAGCCTCAAACATTTTGTAATGCAGGAATACAAAAGCTTCATACACAGTCACATTTAATACAAACTTCCATAACTCCTTTTCTTGTGTAAAGCTGATTTGCGACAAAGACAATTGTTGAATAAAATTTAACTGAATTAAAAAGTTAATTAAAATAAAATCTATAGCCACAGTGCGGATAATTTGAGACTCACCCTTGCGTTCCTAGATTTACATACACAGTGCACAAGTGCTTTCAAATGAGTTCAGTTTTCAAGTGTAATCGAAGACCATTTTCTATATAAAAGAACAAATCTTGGACTTGGGCAAAATCACAACTAGTGTAATATTCCTGCAGTGTTACACACTGTTATATTGTTGCAAAATTCCAATTAAAGGGTACAGATAAATACTTGATGATATGCACAGTAAACTTGTAAAATAAGATGACGGTAAGAGTTTGTGTGCGTGTGTGTTGTAGTGCGAACTCCCGGAGGCCATATTCGGCTGTACTGTAAAGGGGCAGACACAGTGCTATTTGAGAGACTTCACTCTTCTAACCATGAGCTGATGAATGTGACGTCAGACCACCTAAATGTGCGTATTCTTGTGTTTGTTTCCCTTCTTTATTCGTACGTGTGAAAAGTTGAATATATTCTGTTATCTATATTCATCTAAGCAAATAATATCAATTCACAATTTGCTGCTGTTTGTTTCTGCTACTAGTTAGTACAAAAAACAACATTGGGTAATGAGTTTCATTTCCTTTTTTTTTTTTTTTACTTGGAAGAAAGCCACAGTTTTTTTTTTTTTATAGTTAGTGGTTAAACTCTGCCATCTAGTGGTCTTATTCTGAAGGTTAGTGTCTGCTACTCCACGTGGATCTCTTCACTGTTAGTTTATACCAGAGGTGGAAAGAGTACTCAAGTAAATGTACTGTTATTTCAGTGAAATTTTACTGAAATTCAAATAACGTTACCATTATAAAAATCCACTCAAGTAAAAGCAAATAGTAGCTCATTAAAAATTTACTCAGAGTAAAGGTTTAACAAGATATTTGTTTAACAGAGGGGGTGGGATGGGGGATACTAGTGTAGTTCAAAAAAAGACAAGGGGATATAAATCGCAAGTTAATTGATTTTAATTGAAGGAACACCGTTGTATAATAAAGCTGTTGAAATTAAAGTGGTCGCTTAAATACTGTGTGACGCTTTGCGCCGGATAGCCGAGGGAAAAAAAGAGATCAGAGCCTAGAATAACATTCAGCACAAAACCTTTATCGGCCTCTTTCAGCGTCACAAAATTATAATACATAACATAAAGTCAAAGTAAAGAAAAGGGTAAAAGAATAGAGCATTTCGGGGGTGAGCAGCACACCTGAGCTCCTACTCCGTTCTCTCCTTCTCAGACACACACACATTCGAAGGGCACACACTGGGGGAGGGGCGGCAACTCTTAAAAGGGCAACATACATACTGTACATAATGTGGTATACAACATAGTAGTGGCCGTTACTATGACTACAATGACCAGGGGTTTGCTTCATAAGAATTTGATTGCACTTCGCTATCAGCTGTGTCTGCATCACTGGCATCTGTTTTGTCCGTCTCCATCGTTCTTGTGGGTTTAGCGCGTTTGTTCTCCACGCCCAATCAGTGCAGTGGTTTCTGGGGTGAAATTTTTTTTTTCCCTTCCCTGTTGCATTATTTTTTTTATTATTTTTCATTTTCATTCATTTATTTTTTTCCTCAGTAGTGAATATGATTTCAAATGTAGCAAAGTACAATACTTACTTAAGTAAAAGTAAAATTACAGATTTTAAAAACTACTTTAAAAGGTAGAAGTACACAAAAAACTACTCAATTACAGTATTGCGAGTAAATGTAATTCGTTACTTCCCACCTCTGGTTGATACAGTAGCTCAGAATTTATTCCCAGAATAAAATTACTTCATTGTAAAGCTTTTACTGTTTTAGGACTTGTCATTAACTGTGTAGGTTTCTCTGTGGGTTTGTTAATAGGAATATGCCTGCGATGGTTTACGCACACTTGTGCTGGCTTATCGTGATCTGTCTGAGGAGCAGTGGGAGGAGTGGGCGGAGCGTTACCGTGGTGCCGACAAAGCTACTGACTTCAGGGAGGATCGTCTGGCTGATGCGTATGAGGAAATTGAACAGGACATGATGGTACTGTATTTTAACGGTGACTTATTTTCATACAGCCTTACCATGGTTGAGCAAAACATACATAGCTCCCTTAATAAAGTATTTTGTCAACTTTGCTGAATAAGTTGGATTTCTTTTTTAACATTGAGGTAATACGGCAAGCCCTAGGCCTCCCAATTTCCTGTTAGTGATTATGAATGACTGCAGATGGTAGCTTGTTTGTGTAAACATATAAATTGTGCACTCATAAGATTGACAAACATTCGTTGCAATGAAAAAGTCCATGCAGATCTAAGAAAGAGAATGAGAAACTCACTTGGCTCTGGAAGCCATTTCTAAACAGCTACAGATTGCAAGATTAGTTAGAAAAATTGTATGTAAGTTTTAAGAGGTGTTATCCACTTAGCCAAGGTCTGGAAGATGACCCAACTTATCAATTGTAGGATAGATTAAAATGGTTCAAATGGTCAGTAACAATCCAGGAACGAGCATGTCTGTAGTGACCTGGAAGCTGAAGGACAGTTTCAGTGTCTAAAATCAAATTACTTTTCTAGTCAAATGAATCCCCTTGAGGCGGCACGGTGGTGTACTGGATAGCACTGTCGCCTTGCACCTCCAGGGTCTGGGATCGATTCCCGGCCAGGCTCGATTCGCGTCTTTGTGTGCATGGAGTTTGCATGTTGTCCCTGTGCTTGGTACTGTAGGTTTCCTCCCACACTCCAAAGACATGCTGATTAGGCTAATGGGTGTTCCCAAATGGATTGGCATGGAAGCAGCTGACTAGATGGACAAAGAAAAGCTTTCTGGAGGAAGGTTTTATTTATTTATTTTTTGCCAGAGGTATATTTGGAGACGTAAAGGTGAGGTATTTAACTGCAAGAACATTGTACCAACTGGTAAATATGATGATGGTAGCGATGTTCCTTGGGGGGAATATCCCCAAACACATATTAAGGCATTGAATGGATTAAGTAGGATAACTTTTGGAACATGAATCCTACTGAAAATTGTTGTACTGGACTTAAAAGTTGGATTTGTTCCAAGAAACCAACAAATTTATTTAAACACTACCAATTTTGCCAAAATGTAGTCAAATATCCAACCAGATATCTGCCAGAAACTCTTTCATGTTTATCAAAAACATCTGCTAATAACTGCTGAAACTTGCTAAGGGACATTTAGCTAAGTATTAGGTGTGCTATAAATATTTTAAGCCTGTACTGTATATTTTTTATCCTGTCTTGATTCCAGAAAACCCCAAAATAAATTAAAACCTGTGCACCAATTGCTTTGGGTTTATCTCTATTAAAGATGCATGTTGTACCATTGTTGTGCCCCAGAAAAAGAGCATAAGTAAAATATTTAATTACAAGCCCGATATATTTAGGCATTTGGCAGATGCCCTTATTCAGAGCAACTTACATTTTTATCTCATCATACATCTGAGCAGTTGAGGGCTCAAGGGCCCAAAAGGGACAACTTGGTGGTTGTGGTATTTGAACCTGGGACTTTCCTAACCGTAGTCCAATGCCTTAACCACTTTACTAATGCTGTGACATTCTGTAAACTTCTGATATCAACCTTAAATGCTAATAAGGATAGCTCTCGGTTGTGCGGGAGATGACTGGCAAGAATCTATACTTTTACCTCAACTGGAAAAGAAGGTGGAAATATCTATGCTGATTCTACTGAGCAATGCTGAGCAAGTATTTGTTTCATTTTAGGCAGAGACTTTAGAGCAGGTGTGTCAAACCAACTATGCTTCTCCCACTACATACTGTATACTGTAGTAGCACCACTCCCTGCTTATTTATGTCAACATATATAAAACATATGTAACTGATCGTCCCTATTATTCTTGGGACCTAACTGCAACTACTGTAATAAGGGGATAAGCACCAATTCTGTGGTTTATTGTGCCGAAACATCCAAATCATATTGCATTAAATTGTTTTAACAGAATGGATTGGCACCCTGTCCAGGGTGTACCCCGCCTAGTGCCCGAAGTCTCCTGGGATAGGCTCCAGGTCCCCCGCGACCCTGAACACAGGATTAAGCAGTATAGAAAATGAATGAATGAATGTTTTAACAGACCACTGTCATCAAATAGACCATCTGTTTGATGACTCTGACTCAAGTAACATTTGAACATGCTGCACACCACCAGTGAACATTGTTGTGAATGGCCAGCAAATAACAATGGCACATTAGATGGTTCATTACTTTTCTTGACCTAAATGTCCTGCCAAAGGATTATGATGAGCCATATTGAAAAGTGATTACCTGTGGTTTTATGAGACCAACGGGGTCATCTCTTCAATACTCTGTCATTTTTGTTTATCTCTTAGCTGCTCCTGTTAGGGTCTGTGACAGTGGTTGATTGGTTTTGCTTATTTGATTTGTCACAGGTTTTTACTCCAGATGCCCTTCTTTACTGTCATTCAATATAACCTATTATTTAATAATAGAAGTAAACCTTGGAGAAACAATACTCCATCCATTACTTTCACTTGGCATGTCTTAGGGTTTCATCTCTGGACTGCTATAAGGGAAAAATCCAGAGAGGAATTTCCCCAAAGCCTGAGCTGTGAGATTGCCCAGACCTAGTCTGATCAGGCATTAGTGCATAACAATGTAGGATGTGCATAACAAACTAAAGAAGTCCTACCTAAAGATGTATAAGTGTTCTCTGGTTTTTGGCCACAATCATAAGACCTGTGTTTAAAGGAAAAAGGATAAGGCTGAAAAATACTATCCCGGCTGTGAAACATGGAGGTGGCAGCATCATGTTGTGCATACTGTAGATGCACTTCAGGAAATCTATGGCATCATGAGAAAGAACTTTTTTATAAATACTTACGACCTTAGAAAGATAAATATTAGATACAACTGGATCTTCTAGAAGGACAATGTATTTGTTTGACTTCAACCAAGGTTTATGTTAATCTAAACATACGAAAAACAGATCAAAATATTGACTTGGGATTTCCAAGTTTGCAAAGTTCTTTAAAAATAAAAATGTTAAACTAATGCATAAGCATTTTCCCCAGTTAAGTTGGCTGTTTTGGAAAGAGACATGGTTACAAAATTTCAGCATCAATTCAGTGTGCATCTTGCGACAAGTGTTATGTCGTAGTTATTTTTTTAAATAGTGTTGCTCTTGCAATTCCAGAGTTGTATACATCAGGGTTTCTCATACTTTTCACAGCCATGGACTCTTTTTACAGAAATACAATAATATTTGCTATCTTTATTTATATCCATTTATATCCATATGACAAAGGCAGAGGACATTTTGTGTTGACATTATTTATTAGCTGTCTAGTTTTCAAGTAATTCAGGCTTGGATTCAACCCATTCACATTAAGGGACCATGCAAACTAGCTAACTGTTCTTAATGGACTTTAGTGACACTGGCTTGTACAGTATTTGTAACAACATTGAGACAGCAGCTTAATAGTTAAAGTCAAATAGTTTGAGCACTGCTGTGCCCCTTTTATGTAAAGGTTTACTATAACATTTACTAACCTTACTATATAGTAAAATGTAATAGTATATTGTAGTAAATATTACAAGTTACTACCATTTGTAATTGATTACTGTAGAAAATACTACAGTTTAGTACAGTTTGTAAACAATTACTATAGTAAATACTAAAATGTGTAATCAATTACTGTAGTAAATACTACAGGATACTATAGTATTTTGTCAATTACTATAGTAAATTCTCCAGTTTACTTCACTTTACCATAGTAAACCACAGTGTACAATAGTAGATTGCTGTGATCTATGTGGAATAACACACTCTAGACAAATGTGTTATAAATAAAGAAATTAATTACTTAATTAAAAATATAGTGCTATGGTATCTGAAACCAGAACATTGGTGACATTTCCTTTGTGCTGTGGGTTGCAGGATTCGGCCTCCATAGATTAGACTTGTTTGTTCATCATCCCATGGGTGCTTTATTGGATTGGAATCTGGGGAGTATGTAGGCCAGGTCAATGACCTTGAGCTGTGTGTCTGCCGGGCCCCATGTGCAGTCCTTCGTCCTGCACAGGATATTCTGGTGCATTCCTATTGTAACTTTTTTTTTTTTTACCAATTTGTACTACAGTGCATTGGCTTTTCTATGGGATCAGGCCAGGTGGGCTGGGTGTGGGTGAGCATTGAGTGCCCATGATCCTGTCACCAGTTTAAGTTAGTGTTATGTGGGGTGATTAAATGTATGATGTAGTGTTACAGTATGGCTGAGTAGTGTAAAATTATCATGTGTTTTGTGTTTAATTTGTGTTAATTGTTTTTCAGGCACATTTTAGTATTGTATTAAGTGTAAAAAAATAGGGAAAAAAGGAAATCAGTAAATTCCAAGAACTTTTTTTATGGCTCAGTATCTGTTAAACATGAATGCTGATCAACATCATGAGTGTAGACATGGTACAATACTGCCATTACTAGTATAGTGAAAGAACTGCAATTGCAGTTCACAAAATTACCTTAATGCACCACCATTTAGCACCCAGAATAACAAATGGATGTGAGCCGTCTTAAATACTGTAGAAGGAAGTAAAGAAGATCGTGAGACAAGCAAGAGAATTATCAGCTCAACCAGGATGTCAGGAGCATACCAGCATGACACCAAACCCAAACTGCGAAGAGTGAGAAGAGTGATCTGCATGTTGTCTCACTAGGCCATGCAAATGCATTGGGCTCAATTCCCTACAGCATCATCTGGATGGCCTTCAACTTTTGTAGAATACCAGAGCCCATCACAAGTTTGATCAAGGTCTAGTTTTATGACCTGCAGTTCTGCTTCACTACATCTGACTTTACCACCACGTGGCAGAGACTTAAAATAGATTGACTGCTGTGCCTTTATTGCAACATCCACTACTAGGCTTCTTTAAGAAATAGGGATCAGTGGCCAGGCTCTGCGCCACTCCATTAAAGAGACATCAGAGGCCGCTGAACGCAGTAGACAATGGCTGTAGATTAGGAGGAAAGATTGCAGCTGGGCCCCAGAACGTTAGAGACACATTCTCAGGTCTGATCAGCCTGGGTCGGTCTGGCTTAGCAGAGGACTGATTATGAGTAAAAGGCTGAAACACTCGATGATGCTTTGGAACACAAATCATGATGTGCCCTCTACGTTAGCCGGTGGCCAGGCATAACACCATCATCATTCCTGTATGGAGGAACCTTAAAGGGACTAGTACCATCTTGTCCTAAGAATCTAGGAGCGTTAAGAATCTAGAAGTTCCTTTAGACAGTGACCTCAGTTAAAAATAACACTACAATGTGACCATAAAATGGCACATTACCTTTGTTGAGTACTTTGGATGATAGGAATATTTATTTTCTTTGCCCAAAAGCTCACTTATACTTTACAAGTATAGACATCACCTTACACATGTTCTCTCTTAATTCCTTTAATACGCTTCAGTTTTTACATTTTTTATTTTTTACTAAATGAAGAGCATGTTTGCATCTATCCATCGTTTTAGTCTTAGAGGTATAAAGTGAATTACAAGAGTTGAGCACATTGCCAATGATAGCCTCCTTCATGAAGCTATATTCACAAAAATATATTAAAAAGACATTCGGTTTAATAAAATGCATTTATAAGTCTCAGACAATAACAAGAGAGACAATGGTGTGTAAACTATTCGGCTACAGGACTTTAACAGACGAATCAAATGAATCAGATACAGACTTAATGTCAGGGCTTGCATGTGATACTGTATGTGTGTTGCTTATCTATTGCTTTACATTATATGTTGTAGCTTTTGGGAGCCACAGCTATAGAGGATAAGCTGCAGGAGGGTGTGGCTGAGACCATCGCTATCTTATCACTGGCTAACATAAAAATCTGGGTGTTAACTGGAGACAAGCAAGGTGAGTGAAAACCACATTATTAACTGTCCACATAAACAAAACTTGTACAACAATAGCTAAAGGACTGTATGTTCATTTTTTGCGGTATTTTGCGGACTCGACTAATATGTCAATGTACAATATGTATGCAATCTGTGAAAGTTAATATACTTTAGTAAAAGTTAGTAATTCCAATGTAATTTTGTCTAAAAACATAATAAAAGATCCACCTTTAGCAGTACAGTAAGTAATCATTGCTGTATGACTTTATCAGTCTCTCACATCGTTGGGGAGAAATTGCTTCAGTTCATTGAGGTTTTTGGACATTCACACAAATGCACAGTCCTCTTAATGTCCTGCTACAGCATTTCAGATTGAGGTCTGGACTTTGACTAGGCCATTCCAAAACCTTGATTCTCTTATTTTTTTTTAGCCATTCTGATGTACTGTAGATTTACTGGTATGCTTTAGATCAGAGGTTCTCAACCTTTTGGAACTAAAGCCCCCCCAATCCTCCCCTATCATGTTTTTTCTTTTATACTTAACTATTATGATTTTTAAAATAACTTTTATGAGTTTTATACAACTATATACAATGACAGATGGCTAGACAGTTATGGAACATGTTATCAAAATTGTTATCGTACCTATTTTGAACAATAGAACTTAACGTAGTATCAGTTGTAACGTGTAAGCGCTAAATAACTTGTAAGTATTATTTTAAGTGTGAAGTATGCTGCATTTAATTCGTTTGTTGCATTCTACAAGCATTTGCATACTAAATAATATTCAGTGGGCAGATATTATACGAATTGGGACGCAGGGTACGTCGATGCGTCTCCATGAAACCGTTAAATAAATCAGTGGGACACCTGCGCTTGCTTATTTTTACAAAGAAGCGCAATTCGCGGTTCAGTGTTGGACAGCGCAAGCCTCAGGTCATCTTCCACCTAGAGCCGATTTCGGTACTTTGTTTTCAAAGCCGCCAATTTTGAAAACTCGGCCTCGCACAGATAAGTTGAGGCGAATGGAAGAAATAATTTTACGGCAGTGTCAGATACAGTAACTGAGGATATTCAGGCATCATGCTCAACCAAAATGACAGCAGTGAGGAAGAGCTGTATAAGTCTCGTAGTCTCGTGTCGCACTTTAATTCGACTAACTGCTCCGCCATGCCAACTGGAAGGTCTTTTCCTGGGCAGATAAAGGGATCTCTGACCCAAGCAAATGAACTGAAATCCTCAGCGAAATAACGGCCGAATTGTTGTTTTAGTTGCGCCCCTCTTCCAATCTTTACGCATCCCCCCCCGTTGAGAACCACTGCTTTAGATCATTGCATTTTGACCAAGTTTGACCTGTCATACAGATGGTCCCACATCTGCCTCTAGCATACTCTGATATACAGAGGAGTTAAACTACAATATAAACAGCTTTCCCTCTTAAATCCTGTAAAACCAGTATGGAAGTACTTATTATTGCGCACATATTTTGTTTTCTTTTAGGCCCAATTTTTTGTTAAATAAAAAAATGGCGCAGTAAAAAAGTTATGTTTTAGTTTGTCTGAGGCTGTATTCACCCACTACGATCAGATGATTTTTATGATGTTTTTATGCAAAATCACATAGAACTAAAAGAGGGGGTACTGACTTTTACACATGATTGTACAGTATTGACGTATGACATTATATGCTTGACTCATTCCACAAAATATATTTACATGTATGACTCATTCTTTAAGTATATTTACATATGTACAACGACAGGTGATCATCCTTAAGTAAGTTTTTACCTCAATGATCTTTTTTTCCACATTGTGAAGTGTTAGAACCTGTACTAGAAATGGACTTAATGGGGACTTTTACCATTTCATATATACAATATGTCTGCTATTGGAAAGTACCGCATATTTTTTATTGTGCCACAATTGTTATTTTAACCAAAAAAGTAGACATTTGTTGTTTGGATGTATTCACCTCCCCAGATAAATACAGTACCTAATCAATACAGTACATTTAGCCACAATTAAAGCTGCAAGTCTCATTTACATAAGTGCTATCAGATTGGGGCAGTGATTTTCATGTCCTGACAAAGATTCTTAATCAGATTGATTTCTGGGCTTAGTTTACAGTAGCTTCGCCTTAACTTAAAGACTCTTTCAGCCTGAAAAACATGCTTGGCCCTATCAATCTTGCAACTACTTAATGTACCACACCTTTCTGTAAAGATGGTCTTTCCAGGGTGAAGATTCAATGTAGATTCAACGCATGTGTAGCTCCATTATATATCCCATCTAAGTTAATTTATTTTAACTCCCAGGTACAAAGTCCCAAGTACAAATACTTGTAGTTTATTTATTCATTATACACTGATCAGCCGAACTTTCTGACCACAAGGTGAAGTGAATAACATTGATTACCTCATTACAATGGCACTTGGAAGTGGATGGGATATATTCGGCAGCATTTGACAGTGTACAATCGAGCATGAACATTGATTGTTCTGGGGGAAAAAAGCGTTTTGTCTATGTATTACTTCCTTATTGTACCAAATAAAATTTTATATATCTTAATTTTATTGGGTGTGTGAGTGTGTGTATGTGTGTGTGCCCTGCGATGGATTGGCACCCTGTCCAGGGTGTACCCCGCCTAGTGCCCGAAGTCTCCTGGGATAGGCTCCAGGTCCCCCGCGACCCTGAACACAGGATTAAGCGGTATAGAAAATGAATGAATGAATGAATGAATGAATGAATATCTTAATTTTCTTCTCTTATAGAGACAGCGGTGAATATCGGCTACTCATGCAAAATGTTAACTGACGACATGACCGAGATCTTTATTGTTAATGGGCACACAGTCCAAAGTGTTCGTGCTGACCTCAGGTATGGACCATTCTACCTGTTCATATTTCTGCCTATCTATTCTGTCCATACAGTATATCCACCATAAAGTGGAAAATTAATTGTTTTCTGATCTGACAAGACATAGTTGGTTGATTCTTTTGTCTTCTCTGCAGGAAGGCAAGGGAGCGCATGATGGAGTCTGCCCGCACAAGAGATGGTGGGAAGGAGACAGAGACTAAAGAACTACGCAATGGATTTGACAAAGATGCAGCTAAGCAGATGCCGAATGTGGAGAAAAGTGCCCAACCCCAATCCATTTCTACCTCTGTGCTGGAGTCCGTCAGTGGAGAGTTTGCACTTGTTATCAGTGGACACAGCCTGGTAAGTGACAGCTGCTTTGTGGAATCTGATTTGGACTTTGTGAAAAAGGCTCTTTCTTCTAATGGCTAAATACAGCCATTAAAAAGTGTTTTTTTGTCTCTGTGGCAGGCTCATGCACTGGAGTCAGACATGGAGCAAGAATTTTTGGCGACAGCATGCGCATGTAAGGCAGTGATCTGCTGCAGGGTCACACCTCTACAGAAAGCTCTGGTGGTGGAGCTCGTCAAGCGGCGCAAGAAAGCCGTCACCCTTGCCATCGGAGACGGAGCCAATGACATCAGTATGATCAAGAGTGAGTTGGAGAAAAGTGAAATCTGGTATAGAAGAAGTTAAATAGTAACATGGTACCTGTATAGAACACTCATGTTAATTACCCACTGTCATCACTGGAATTCTGACATCACTGGTCAATGATTTGGTTAGAACAATAATTAAATCTACTCCGCTTATTCTCTTTAAAATCTGTTGCTCAATGACCTAATGATAGAAATAGCTGATTTAAATATATTTTAAAAATAGACTTATAGATTTGATATAGATATTTGATTGGTAAAAGAACACAATCAGAATGCACAAGCTTTTATATTTTAAAAGCATACAATGGGAAATCTAGTCTCAAGTTATATTAATAGCTATATTAAATCTAATACAGAGATCCAAAGGCATGAGGGAGAAAAACAGGGTGGGCAAGATTAGCTAAAGTAGCCTAGTTATGCAGAAATTGGTTGGCATTAATCGTATACATTTACAAAACCAAGTTCTAAGAAATGGCATGTACCAGAATTTCAGGAAAATAACACTGTCATATTTTTAGAGGCATGTTTTAAAAAAAATCACCCACTGCCAGGAAAATACTTCCTTTCACATAACTCTATCCTTTCTCAACACAGGAAGTGAATTAACCTTTCTTCCCCTTTCTCTTTCTTTTGTGATGCTTCAGAAAACAGTCATTAGATTCTATATTTGACACAGAACATGTAAATCTAGTAGGTGTGCAACACAGGCCTTAAAACAATGCCATGTGGTTTATGTAATGTTCAATCTATTTCATCCATTAGAGTGAGATAAAAGAGAGAGGGAAGTTTAGGGGGATTTTTATATCCAGAGCACCGCGATTAAACGTAGATTAAACGTTGACCGCTTTTTAAGGAGGCTGGAGATTTCCTCCTCTCCACTTTGCTCTGTAGCATTTCCCTTTCCACTAAATGCAAATGCGCACCAGCGTAAATAAAACTGACCTGCATTGTTAAGTAAGCACAGGAGTGCTGACCTCTGTGTTCACCGGCTTTCTGTTATCAGGAAGATAGCTGCCGCCTGCCCTGATTTTTATGTTCTTGCTGATTCGATCAAGGAACCAAGAGTGTGTATTGTTCGCATAAGATTATGGAAATGAACTAACACTGACACTAAAGGCCGTGTCTTGTTCTTGTCCGCATTCCACTGGACATAGGAACATAGCCAGGAAAAACAGTCCTTTCTGATTTGTGCGCGTGCAGTGTGCGTGCGCGTGCAGTGTGTGTGTGTGTGTGCTCTGGTAATTTAGCAAGTAATTGTTTTTATAAACCTTTTTTTCTACAGTAGATTTTAAATCCACTTACTTACTCACTTTCTGTTATGTATTCTTCAAATGTCTGGACTAGGGCTGCACGATATTAGGAAAATATGCGATATGTTGTTGAATATTGCGATAACGATATTTCTTGCGATATAACATTTTCCCTAGAGAAATGCATTTTTTTATTATTGGCTATTTTTTATTATTATTTATATATGTAATGATCATACTAAAATAAACAGGTAATAGATATTCGTCTCATGTAATTAAATCTAATTGAGGCTAAAAAGAAACTATATGTCAAGGAAGTTGCAAATATTTAGACTTCAAAACACTATTAATGACTTAAAACCCTCAACAGATATACTGATTTCTGGTTTGCTGTTACCATAGACCTGCTAACACAATATGAATTACTTTCAAACATTACTTTTTACAGTATTTACGTGTAACCATACACTCATCGATTTCATTTATCGCAATTCTTTGCGATACAGATATTGTGTATACCATTATTGCGATAACGATAATTTTTCGATATATTGTGCAGCCATAGACTGGACTGTTGGTTAACCTAAATGACCCCAAACTGACTGGGTGTTGTGCAAAACCTGCAGAGACAAAAGGATGGTGGGTTGTGTGTAGTGTAAGTAATGTGTCCATTTTGTGCGTTTTGCAAATGAGCCAAAATATCTGACTTCGTGTTGAGTTGAGCCCATGACATGCAAAATGAGATCTAGAAGTGTACCGAGTGTCACATGTATGCGTGTAAATGTGTACAGTATGAGCTATGCAGCAAAATCTCCTGTAAAGGCCCTGAGCCACTTTTAGGGCCCAGAGTCGCAGGCGTCCTAATGGCAGCAGATTCCAACCTGTGTGCCGATTTCCATGAGTTTATGAGCCTGTTAAGACCCCCAAAAGGCCATCAATTAGATCAGGATGTAGAAGGGGCTGTCTAACCTAATACTGTATGTTTAGAAAACACTGGGCGAAGACAAATCACCCCAGAGTGTGAACGAGCATGCAAATGTGCTTGTATGCGGTGCCCTGTGACTAATTAGTTTTTCAGCCAGAGGACATTTCCAAACCTTCACCCATTGTTCTTGCCGTAGACTTCAGATGACCGACTCCAGGCCTGATAGGGATATTCTTGCTGCTGATTGAATGATAAATCTGTAATTTAAAAATTTTACTTAGGACTAAGAATTTTAGGACAGAGAAGGATAATGTTTATGAACATGGTGTTTAAGGGTTTTTGTGTGCATGTGTTCCCATAGTCTGCTACTGTGTACAGTAAACGTGTATATTAAAGAAAGAGCTAAACCTTGTTGTGTCACAACCAGCAGCCCTGAAGAAAAGCGGTATGTAGAAAGATTTGGTGCTTCTGACAAAATCCTGTACACCATATCGTAACACTTTTTTCAACATATTTCCCCTCGCACTGACTCACGCACTTGTTTTTTTTCACTTAGCAATGCTAAAGATTTGAAGATAGATGAAAGTTTATGCACATGAGCAATCAAAACTATATTGAAAACAGCACAAACACTATACAAGATATGATTGCAAGAGAGCTGTTCAGATACTCACTCTCACTCATCTTCTATACCGCTTTATCCGTATTCAGGGACGCGGGGACCTGGAGCCTATCCCAGGGAGCTTAGGGGCTTTCAAAAGTTTTAGAACACTTGCAAATTTCTTTTTTTTTGTTTAGTGATTTATTTTCTACATTCTACAACAATACTGGGGATTTCAAAACTATAAAATAACACATACTGTATGGGATTAGGTAATTACATACTGTAACAACAAGAAAAACAACAGTTAGTTGTTATTTTAAGACACAGAGGTCGGCCTTTCTGTAATAGTTCTTGCAAGAACAGTATTGTCAAGTGCATTTGCAAAACCCGTCAAGCACCATAATGAAACTGGCTCTCATGAAGGTCATCCCAGGAGGGCGAGACCAAAACCTACCTCTGCTGCAGACGAGAAGTTCATTTAGAGTTATCAGCCTGAAAAATGACCAATTAACAGCAGCTCAGATTAGAGGCGTTATGAAGTCTTTACAGAGCAGAAGTAGCAGAAACATCTCAATATCAACTGTTCAAAGGAGATTCATGCAGTTTTTTTGGACGCCTTCAGCAAAACTTTACAATGTAGAAAGAAATAAAATCAGGAACCATCAATCTTTTGACCCCAAACTATATATATATATATATATATATATATATATATATATATATATATATATATATATATATATATCCCCTGCAACACATTACAACGTTCAACTATTTCTTGGACACCATGAAGGTAGAAAGATTTCTCAGTATGCTGGAGCCATGATCACACTGCCTGCCTCACATTTAAAATACTGGCCTCCCAGGAACTCCTTTAATGGCCCAAACATGTGGAAATAGCTTGGAGCGAGGTCAGGGCTGTACAGGCATGTGGCAATAACTCCCAGGCGAGTTCCTGTAATGTGGAAGTGGTTCAGCAATTCAATCCAGGATTGAATAATGTATTGGATGGTTTTTAACCAATTGCTGTATTTTTTTAATGTATTTTTTTACTTAGCAAATCTATATTGAACATCAAATCTATATTGAACAAATAAGAATTGCAATTGGAAAGCTCTTAGCTGCAGCTATAAATCTGTGCTTATGTAAAGAGCAAACACAGGATTCCAAAACACAGTTACAGAGAGCTGTGTGACTTCAATCATGCCCGTGTAGACTCTCACTTGCAGTTTCATGAAATGAGTATAGTTTTGCCTAGTGCCCGAAGTCTCCTGGGATAGGCTCCAGGTCCCCCGCAAACCTGAATGCAGGATTAAGCGGTATAGAAAATGAATGAATGAGTATAGTTTTGAAAGAATGTTCACGGCTTTAGTACTGGTTCCAGATGAAAGTCAAAGGGATGCGTCAAGGAGGGTCCCTGAAAGAAAGCTGTAAGAAGTTCCGTTTTTAGTTGATGTTAGGTTGATGTTACTTTCTGCCGGTTGTTCCAGGGGTTTTTCCCAGTGGTCTGCTGGACAGTTGGGCCAGACTTATCACAATCTGTAACGTATCACAATCTGGTAGCCAGTTTAATTAATAAAATATAAAATACTGTTAATTTGTTCTAAAACAAATTAACAAATTTGCTGTTGTATTTTTTTTGTACTGCAAAAACTACATATTCCTTTTTTTTTCTTATCTATTCAGCGGCTCATATAGGAGTGGGTATTAGTGGGCAGGAGGGCATCCAGGCAGTGCTGGCAGCCGACTACTCCTTCTCCCAGTTCCGCTTCCTACAACGCCTCCTGTTGGTACATGGCCGCTGGTCCTACCTGAGAATGTGTCGCTTTCTCTGCTACTTCTTTTACAAGAATTTTGCCTTTACCATGGTGCACTTCTGGTTTGGCTTTTTCTGTGGCTTCTCTGCTCAGGTAAGATGGTTGTGGCTACAGGCAGGGTAATATTGAAAACTGGAAAATAAAAACAAAGGTCTAGCCTTGGCAAATAATAGTAATATGGGTTAGGCTTGCGAAATATATATACAGTACAAGACTTTAGGATGTGGAATATTATAAGGCAAAATGTTCACATTACCTGGGGTAGCATCACAATGAAATTAACTGAACAAGGGAATAAACAGTGAGCAGGTGGCATGGCCATACACAGCTGAAGCAAGAATAAAGTTCTGTAACAAAGTGTATTACATAAAGTAGGTACTTTGCTACAGCATATTACTTTTATATAAAGTGTATTCCTAAACTGACCTTTGTTTATCTGTCTCATTTAGACAGTATATGACCAGTATTTCATCACTCTATATAATATTGTGTATACATCATTGCCTGTTTTGGCCATGGGCATCTTTGACCAGGTAATCACCCTAGAACAAAATAAATCTTGTAAAAATCATCATTGAAAGTTTGTTTTAGTGATCCTGAAACTTTCCCCAGGATGTTCCTGAGCAGCGTAGCTTGGAGTGCCCGAAACTGTACGAGCCAGGTCAACTAAACCTCCTCTTTAACAAGCGAGAGTTCTTCATTTGCATTACTCAAGGTATCTACACCTCTGTGGTGCTGTTCTTTGTGCCGTACGGTGTTCTTTCAAGGGCCACTCAGATCAACGGTACTCCACTTGCTGATTATCAGACCTTTGCTGTCACCACCGCTACGGCCCTGGTCATCGTCGTCAGCGTCCAGGTCAGTTGACATACTAGAAGCTTATCTGACTCATCAAATTACTTTTAAATACCACTTTATTAGACACATATACAGTACCTTGTTAGTACACGTTGTACATGTACTTTAAGAGGATCACTTTTGTATTGTGTGTGATCCTAGATCGGATATACAGCACCAGTTAAAAGTTTGACACGCCTTCTTATTCAATGTTTTTAGTTTTGGGATTGGTTTTCTACATTATGTAACAATACTGAAAATTACAACAGTTGTTATTTTAAGACATGAAGGTCAGCTGTTCTGGAACGGTTTTTGCAAGCACTTTATCGTCAAGTTCGTTTGCAAAAACCATCAAGCACCATGATAAAACTGGCTCTCATGAAGACCATCCCAGGAAAGCAGGACCAAAACTTACCTCTGCTGCTACGGAGAAGTTCATTTACAGCCTTAAAAATCACCAATTAACAGCACCTCAGATTAGAGCCGTTATGAAAGCACAATACTGTATCAATATCAACTGTTCAAAGGAGATTACTGCATATTTTGGATGCCTTCAGCATTGTTTTATGCTGACCATGGAATTAGAAGGTTTGTCCAAACTTTTGCAGCCTTTTTGCCCCTGCTTATGTAATGCAGGGATTTACTTCTTCTGGACTTCAACAAATACAGTTGACTGACTGCTCACCAGTTTGAATCACAAATATGCAAATCTGACATGTTTTATCCCAGATGCTGTGTTGATATGCACATGTTTACTATTTCAGAGGACTGACGCGTCCACATTAGAGTCAGATAAATGTCACTTGTATGTGAACTATCATAAATGTACTGTATATCCGATCTGACCAAAAAATTGTAATTGAACAATGTGACTTGTAATGTGAATGTGGTCTTAGTATCATTGCTGTGCTGATAATGGTGTAGTTAATTTAGGAAAAATATGTATTCATACACTTTTATTTTTTCTAATAACCAATGTCATGCTCAATTGGCTTTGAAATCTAAACATTTTAGCTGTTTATTGATTATCATTTTAACCAACAATAATAATAATAATAATAATAATAAATTTTATATATATGCCTGTCCAGAGCTCAAGGACACTTTTTACAATGAGTGAAAACAAAAACAAACAAAAAAGAATAAAACAAACAGATATTTAAGTACTAGAGTAGAAGACAATTAGGTCAACAACGAAAAATGCAGAGGACAGATGGATTCAGGTGTAACATTCGGAAAACAAGTGAGTTTTGAGTAAAGATTTAAACGCTGAGACGTTGTTAACAGAACGGAGAGAGTGTGGTAGAGTGATACAGAGTTTAGGTGCAATGACACTGAATGATCTGCCGCCCATTGAAGAGAGGTGGTGCCGAGGGACAGTAAAAAAAACCAGAATCGGAGGAACATGGTGAACGAGTCGGAATGTAGGGGGAGAGCAGTTTGAGAAGATAATTGGGAGCTAAGCCATTTATAGATTTAAAGACAAGGAGAAGAATTTTGAATTTAATACGGTAGGCAACTGGGAGCCAATGTAGATCGGACAAGATTGGGGTTATATGAGCAGAATGTTTGGTATGAGTGAGTATTCTAGCCGCAGAGTTTTGAATATATTGTAATCTGGAGATGGAGCTGGCAGGTAGACCAATGAGAAGGGCATTACAGTAATCAATGCGCGATGATACGAATGCATGGATGACAGTTTCAGCATCTTTGGTACTGATGAAGGGAAGCAGTTGGGCAATGCAGCGCAAATGAAAGAAAGCAGATTTAGTGACAGATTGAATGCGAGGCTGAAAGGAGAGTGTGGAGTCAAAGATTACTCCTAAATTTTTGACAGAAGATGATGTTTTGATGTCAGAGCCAGCAATCTCGCAGGTGTAATCGGTGGAAATGTTGCTGGTGAGTGCTGGGGTTCCAATGAAAATTCTCAGTTTTGTCCATGTTGAGTTTCAGAAAGTTTAAGCTAAGCCAGTCTCTAATGTCCTTCACACAAGCAGAGATTTTGTCGATTTGGGCAGATGGAGTAGGTGTACAGATAGAATAAAGTTGAATGTCGTCGGCATAAAAGTGATAGTTGAGACCATGACGTTGAAGGATCAGACCAAGTGGGATTATGTAAATTGAGAATAATAGTGGGCCAAGAACAGATCCCTGGGGAACACCTCGCTTCAGGGGGACGGTGGGCGATCGAAAATCCTTAACAGAAATATAAAATTGTCTATCTGAGAGATAGGGAGAAAACCAAGACAGAGCAGTACCAGAGATACCCAGACCAGAGGGACGTGAAATAAGCAAATCATGGGAGACAGTATTGAAGGCAGAGCTGAGATCAAGTAGCAGGAGTATAGACAATGAGCCAGAATCAGCAGAAAGCAGTAAATCATTTACTACCTTTACAAGTGCAGTTTCAGTACTATGAAGGGGGCGAAAACCAGACTGAAAAGGGTCAAAGAGATTATTATCGACCAACTATATTAACATGAAAAAATATAATTTTTTGCATAGGCAAAGAAAAACCTTAGAAACATTATGTCTTTATAAAGGTAATTCCCAATTGTTTCTATCACCACAAAAAGAATATTATAAGAATTTTGTGTGATCATTCCCATGCAGTAAAAAGATCAACTTTAAGGATACACTTTAAAGATACACTTTTTTAAATGCAGTGATAACTTTGGTTCTACACAACAGTGTTTTAGTTTTTTTTTGTGTGTGTCAATAACCAATGTTGCTTTTCCGGCACAGATACATGATGTTTGAGATTTAAGGGTTAAGGTAAAATCTGATATGACACCGATATGTCATCAAATCATGTTTAATATAAAGTCTGCAGATAATTTCTTTAATTTCTGTCTGTGATTTGGTATCTTCAATAAATTTATTTCCAAGCTGTGGACAGGTATAAATTATTTATTATTATTATTATTATTATTATTATTTAGAAAATATAAATCTGAATAGATTATATAAAAATATTTCTACTGATGTGCAACATAAGACTAATTGTTCTTCTAAATGAATGTGTTTGTTACAGTTAAACTCGCATAAAAAAAGACATTTATGCATGTTATATCCAAATTAACCCTGTGTTAAATTAAGACCGTATGACAACATAAAATTAATCCTGACTATTTAGCTTTCATGAAGGTTTGTGTGTGTACTGTATGTGTAGATCTCTCTGGACACTGGATACTGGACAGCTATTAACCATTTCTTTGTGTGGGGTTCTCTCGGGACTTACTTCACTATCCTCTTCACCATGCACTCCAGCGTCCTTTTTAATTTCTTCCCTAAGCAGTTTCACTTCCTAGGTAAGCCTGCACTCACCATGCAAACTATCCAGGATCTAGATACTGTAATAGGACAAAAGTTGTGACATACAGTATGTATTAGTGGACTTATAGCTGAGCCCTACGGAAGAGGCTTAGGGCCATCATAGCAAAGGGAACCCCAACCAAGTATTGAGAGCATTACATGTTCATAATTTTCAGTAGTCCAATATTTTTGTGTTAAAAATCTTTTTTTTTTTTTTTATAATATCAAAGTAATATCGAAATTTTCTGAGATAGAATAAATAAACACTTTAATTTCACTCTGTGTGAAATGAATCTATATAATATGAGTTTTAATTTAATTACTGAAATAATGATATAATATTTACATTTATTGAGAAGCACATGTACTGTATGCATATGTACAGGATATACAGTATACAGGTCCTTCTCAAAAAATTAGCATATTGTGATAAAGTTCATTTTTTTAAACATTAGACTTTCATATATTTTAGATTCATTACACACAACTGAAGTAGTTCAAGCGTTTTATTGTTTTAATATTGATGATTGTGGCATACAGCTCATGAAAACCCAAAATCCCTATCTCAAAAAATTAGCATATTTCATCCGACCAATAAAAGAAAAGTGTTTTGAATGCAAAAAAAGTCAACCTTCAAATAATTATGTTCAGTTCTGCACTCAATACTTGGTCGGGAATCCTTTTGCAGATTCTTGTGTCTTGTGTCTCTCAACTTTCTCTTCACAATATCCCACAGATTCTCTATGGGGTTCAGGTCAGGAGAGTTGGCAGGCCAATTGAGCACAGTAATACCATGGTCAGTAAACCATTTACCAGTGGTTTTGGCACTGTGAGCAGGTGCCAGGTCGTGCTGAAAAATGAAATCTTCATCTCCATAAAGCTTTTCAGCAGATGGAAGCATGAAGTGCTCCAAAATCTCCTGATAGCTAGCTGCATTGACCCTGCCCTTGATAAAACACAGTGAACCAACACCAGCAGCTGACATGGCTCCCCAGACCATCACTGACTGTGGGTACTTGACACTGGACTTCAGGCATTTTGGCATTTCCCTCTCCCCAGTCTTCCTCCAGACTCTGGCACCTTGATTTCCGAATGACATGCAAAATTTGCAACCTGTAGCCCATTTCCTGCACACGCCTGTACACGGTGGCTCTGGATGTTTCTACTCCAGACTCAGTCCACTGCTTCCGCAGGTCCCCCAAGGTCTGGAATCGGTCCTTCTCCACAATCTTCCTCAGGGCCCGGTCACTTCTTCTCGTTGTGCAGCGTTTTCTGCCACACTTTTTCCTTCCCACAGACTTCCCACTGAGGTGCCTTGATACAGCACACTGGGAACAGCCTATTCGTTCAGAAATTTCTTTCTGTATCTTACCCTCTTGCTTGAGGGTGTCAATGATGGCCTTCTGGACAGCAGTCAGGTCGGCAGTCTTACCCATGATTGCGGGTTTTGAGTAATGAACCAGGCTGGGAGTTTTTAAAAGCCTCAGGAATCTTTTGCAGGTGTTTAGAGTTAATTAGTTGATTCAGATGATTAGGTTAATAGCTCGTTTAGAGAACCTTTTCATGATATGCAAATTTTTTGAGATAGGGATTTTGGGTTTTCATGAGCTGTATGCCACAATCATCAATATTAAAACAATAAAAGGCTTGAACTACTTCAGTTGTGTGTAATGAATCTAAAATATATGAAAGTCTAATGTTTATCAGTACATTACAGAAAATAATGAACTTTATCACAATATGCAAATTTTTTTAGAAGGACCTGTATACTGTATTTGAGTTCTGACTTTATTTTTCTGAATTCTGACTAATATGAAAATTTGGACTTGTGTGAACCCTGACATTTTTTTCCTCAGTATTTTGACTTTAATCTCACAAGCTTTCATCTTAAAGTAAAAATTCTGACATTAAATAAAACATTTTCAGGAAAAAAGTCTGAATTTTGAGATTAAAGCAAGAATTAAAAAAAAAATAATAATAAAAAAAAAAAATATATATATATATATATATATATATATATATATATATATATATATATATATATATATATATATTCTGAGCTTAAAGTCAGAACTCAAAGAATTTCAAAGGTGCCATATTCTATTCTATTATGTTCTATTCACAGAGCACAGATAACATTTTTATTTTTTTTTACTTTTGAAAAGAAAACAGATAACTGGGTTTGTAATAGGTCTAACATCTCTCCTTAAGATAAACATGTATGTAAGATTTAATGGTGCAATATGTATTTGTTTCTCCATAGGAAGTGCGCAGAACACATTAGCACAGCCAGTGGTGTGGCTGACTATTGCTTTAGCTACAGTCATTTGCATTGTCCCTGTGGTCACCTTTCGCTTCCTCAAACTAAACCTTAAACCTCAGCTATCAGACACTGTGAGTGAAAACATGTTTACAATAATTACGAACGAAATAACGTGTTGAACTGTGTGTTGGTTTGGGCTGTGATTTTGTGTACCAAATGTCTCCATGTCCTTCCAAGGGAAGGAATATCTGAATATTTGACCTGGTAGGGACATTTTTCTTTTGCCCCATAAGGAAATACAAAATCTCAACCTTTGTTTAAAAACCTAATATGAATATATTATTTTAAGAGTAAATTTACAGTTTGGTTTTTACGTTAATGGAAACCTCTCTCAAGTACAGTAAAAAAAAAAAACATTTAAGTGTGTTTGTATGTTCCTCTGTTTGCCTTGGCTTATTTGCTGAAAGCTGACACTTTAATTGATTTCACCTACTTTCACATTTACTTTAAGGTGCGCTACACTCAGCTCGTGCGTCAGAAGAAGTGGAGGCCTGGTGGGCGTGCTGGGTCTGGTGGAGGTGGAATGGGCGCCTCAGGGGGTGGAGCTCTTGGGCGATCATGTCATGGCGGCTCCCGTCGCTCAGGTTATGCATTTGCGCATCAGGAGGGCTTTGGAGAGCTGATCACATCAGGCAAAAATATGCGCTTGAGTTCGCTTGCACTTGCGACGTTTGCCTCGCGGCACAGCACCAACTGGATCGATACACTTCGCAAGAAAAAACAGACAGCGGCCTCCGCAGCTGAGGACAGATTGTCCGACTCACAGGCCCCACCCCTCTCCACATCTTCCTCTCTGATTGGCCGCCAAGAAACATGCCCAGAGAGCACAGGACAAACAAATGTGAACACTGTCCCTGGCAACACTCGTGGTGATGTCCAGTTAAGCATGACAAATATTACACAAGTGGAGATAGAGGCTACAGTCCTGTAGTGCAGGTAATCAAAAGCATGTACTTTAATATAGAAGGCTTTGCATTAAAAAGTCATATAGCTATCTACAGTGCCTGGCCAAAAAGGTCACCATTTCAAAAGGTCAACTTATTGGAATGCATCAAGCTACTGTAAGTTACTGGAAGTGGCTTAAGAGCTCTCCAACCCTTTATTAAAACCTGGAAGCGTAGTGCTGAACCATCAGCTTCTGAGAAGTGATATAGACAGAAAAAAATCATAAATTACTATGATAAATAGTTCACTTAAGCACTAAGTGAAGTTGCATAAAAAATATATAGAAGAAATCACAGCTATTGTTTAATAGTGTAAGTAACAGCAAGAAAACCACCTGTTAGTTAGACTAATCAGAAAAAGATGTTTATATATATATATATTTATTTATTTATTTATTTTTTATACTGTGGACCATAATGATTGGACTTTGGAGCAATGGGAAAATGTCATGTTGTCTGATAATTGCAAATTCCAAAACTGAGCAGGCATCAGGGTCAGAAGGGAAGTACATGAATATATGCCCCCATCATGCATAATGGCCACTTTACAGGCCTCTGAAGGCAGTGTTATGATGCTGAGGTTGCCTAGATTCAGCAATGTTATGTGGCACTAAAATGAAGTCAGCTGACTACTTGAATATACAGAATGACCAGGTTATCCCATCAGTGGTGTTTTTCCATTGATATTTTAGCCCAAAAAATATTGTATTTTAACAAAGCTGAAGAAGATCAAACAAAATATTTAATATTTCAACTTTTTTTTTTTGGCCAGGCAGATTGCAAATGGACTATACTACTGTACAGTATATAAATTTTCTTTATATATATATATATATAGAACATGTTGTGCATATGTATGCAATATATTATGGTTTACTTTTTGTAGTTCATGTATAATCGCCCACAACATAAACCTGCATAAACCCTTTTTTTTTAATCCAATGAACATGATGCAGTTTTTAAATCAATGCTCACACAGGTTCTGAGAGGATTCAGAGTCTTCTTGAGCAGAGTTGAAGCACTGCATAAACAGCCACACACACATTTATCAGGGTTAGTCAGGGTTTTATAACCAACAGTAAAACTTTAGGAAATAATTAAAGAGATTTTGCTGGATTTAAAAGATAGATTTAATTAGGGGAAATTTTTCCCTATAAAATTCCCCAATATCTTTAATTCTCAAGAGAAACAAATAGCAGGATGCATCTGCCTAAGAGACATTTCTGCCTTTTATTTAATGTTTCATGTTTCATCAGCATTACCTGCCCTCTCTTTTATAGGAAACACTGGTGGGGGACAGGAGCCCAGCACAGTGGAGCCAGCGGTGGAGCCTTTCTCCTCTGTATTCTACAGGGAAAGCGTCAACTGGCAAATGAGCAATGGTCATCCTGACCATGAACTCAGCTGTGTGACCCCGAATGCCTCTCTTATCTTAAATCTGAGTACAAAGCCTTTGATGCCAAAAACTCGTCTGTAATTTGAACTGACATACAAACCTAAGCAAAAGCATTAAACAGGCTATACTTCATAAACACGCATACAGTAGTATTTAAAATAAAGAGACACATAATATTTCTATATAATACCATACATTGTTGTGCTGTGTCTACGTTTTACTGCACAACCCTTAAATTCAAGCAACAACAAAAAAGATCAATACTAAAACAGTGAAAAATAGAAATTACATTTCATGACATCAAGGTTTTTTCTGGATCAAAATCCTACATGACTATTCTCAGCCGTCAATCTTACAGGATGACTATATCCATTTACTTACATCTCTAGCCAATACCTAGCTGTGAAATTGTAATGTGAGCAAGATATTTAGAGTTGCAGTGTATTCCTGTTATACGCTTCAAGTTCAGTTGCCTTTGACTTAATATTAGACAAAGCTACAAGACAATGCAATTACCTGTAAATCCTCTATATACTGTAAAAGTAGTCTTTAAATGCACTAAACTATCTTAGATATCCAAGTCATTATTATTTCCATTCTTATTTGTCGTATACTTATATCTATATTTTAATTGCAAAGAGGTTATGTATAATAACACAGATAATCATAATCCAGAATAATATATTATTTCTTTTTTGTTTCATACTTCTTTGTTAGGATATTCCCCATTGTGTCTAAAAGGATTTGTGGTTACACTGAATCAGTTATTTTAGTGTCTGGCAATATTTTTCCTTTCGAGATATATGTTGTCTGGGAACTGCCACCTACAGTATCTGAGTATGGGTTTTGCGTTTGCAGTATAACAACTCAAGAAGTCATAATAGTTGAAAACATTCTGATGATACATGATATACAGTGACTTGCAAAAGTATTCGGCCCCCTTGAACTTTTTCACATTTTGTCACATTACAGCCACAAACATGAATCAGTTTTATTGGAATTCCACGTGAAAGACCAATACAAAGTGGAACGAAAATCATACATGATTCCAACATTTTTTTTTACAAATAAATAACTGAAAAGTGGGGTGTGCGTAATTATTCAGCCCCCTGAGTCAATACTTTGTAGAACCACCTTTTGCTGCAATTACAGCTGCCAGTCTTTTAGGGTGTGTCTCTACCAGCTTTGCACATCTAGAGACTGAAATCCTCGCCCATTCTTCTTTGCAAACCAGCATTTGTGAACAGCAATTTTCAGATCTTGTCACAGATTCTCGATTGGATTTAGATCTGGACTTTGACTGGGCCGTTCTAACACATGGATATGTTTTGTTTTAAACCATTCCATTGTTGCCCTGGATTTATGTTTAGGGTCGTTGTCCTGCTGGAAGGTGAACCTCCGCCCCAGGCTCAAGTCTTTTGCAGACTCCAAGAGGTTTTCTTCCAAGATTGCCCTGTATTTGGCTCCATCCATCTTTCCATCAACTCTGACCAGCTTCCCTGTCCCTGCTGAATAGAAGCACCCCCAGAGCATGATGCTGCCACCACCATATTTGACAGTGGGGATGGTGTGTTCAGAGTGATGTGCAGTGTTAGTTTTCTGCCACACAGAGTTTTGCATTTTGGCCAAAAAGTTCCATTTTGGTCTCATCTGACCAGAGCACCTTCTTCCAAATGTTTGCTGTGTCCCCCACATGGCTTGTGGCAAACTGCAAACGGGACTTCTTAAAGTTTCCTGTTAACAATGGCTTTCTTCTTTCCACTCTTCCATAAAGGCCAACTTTGTGCAGTGCACGACTAATAGTTGTCCTATGGACAGATTCCCCCACCTGAGCTGTAGATCTCTGCAGCTCGTCCAGAGTCACCATGGGCTTCTTGGCTGCATTTCTGATCAGCGCTCTCCTTGTTCGGCCTGAGTTTAGGTGGACGGCCTTGTCTTGGTAGGTTTACAGTTGTGCCATACTCCTTCCATTTCTGAATGATCGCTTGAACAGTGGCTCCGTGGAATGTTCAAGGCTTTGGAAATCTTTTTGTAGCCTAAGCCTGCTTTAAATTTCTCTTATCCCTGACCTGTCTGGCGTGTTCTTTGGACTTCATGGTGTTGTTGCTCCCAATATTCTCTTAGACAACCTCTGAGGCCGTCACAGAGCAGCTGTATTTGTACTGACATTAGATTACACACAGGTGCACTCTATTTAGTCATTAGCACTCATCAGGCAATGTCTATGGGCAACTGACTGCACTCAGACCAAAGGGGGCTGAATAATTACGCACACCACATTTTTCAGTTATTTATTTGTAAAAAATCATACGATTTTGATTTTGGAATCATGTATGATTTTCGTTCCACTTCTCACATGTACACCACTTTGTATTGGTCTTTCATGTGGAATTCCAATAAAAATTGATTCATGTTTGTGGCTGTAATGTGACAAAATGTGGAAAAGTTCAAGGGGGCCGAATACTTTTGCAAGCCACTGTACTTAATGCCAAGTTTAATGGGAAGACTTGCATATTGATGCAATTATCAGCAAGTGATGTGGCAGTAGTGCAATTAATAAAATTGTGCAGGTACATGAGCTTTATGTTCACATTAAACCCCAGAAAAGGGTTTACTGTGATTTCAGTTACTTTGACTAAGGCAAATTGTAATTCGTAGTCTACAGTGACTCAAATAACCACTCTTCATAATCATGGTGAACAAAAAGCATCCCAGCAGACAAAAGACTTAAGACAAATGGGCTACAGTGCTGTGTGTGAACATTAACTGAAGCCCTTGAACCTGTATCTGCGTAATTATATGCATTGCCCTGCTGCCACGTACTGTAATTGACTGATTGGATAACTGCATGAATGAGAAGGTATATCAGTGTTGCTTATAATGTGACCGGTGAGAGTACATTGTGGAATTAAGGTATGCTAACAGAGTGAATCATTCGGCGGCAAAATAACTTTAATGTTGAATTACGTATAGTATTTGATGTTGCTGCAATGACACAGATGGATATTGTTGTATACCTGCTTTATTTTAATGGTCCTTGAAACGTATACAAGGACCATTAAATGATGTCAGCGATTCTGAGGAAAAAACCTCAGAATCCCAAGAGCTGCAGCTCAAGTAAAGACAATGGACTACTTTGTGAAGGACTTTTTGTGTTTGACTGAATGTTCTCCATGAGAATATAATGTGAACTCGTATGGAGAAAAAAAAAAAAACTCCCGCTCTGCCTCCCCTTTCGCCATTTATTGCACCATATTGGTGTTCCCAAACTGAGCTGGACATATGGGGTCATTTACTTATAGCCATAAATCTACTCTTTTGGATTCTACAGGAATGTAGTGAGAATGAATATTACACATAAAAATATAACCAAATAGATCTCACCTCATCCACCTCAACTGGACCAGTAATGGTCTCTATCTCAAAGTGGCCTTAGATACATGTATTAACTTGAGTGGTATGCACAGGTGAATACAAGAATGTATGTATTGTATGCCATAATTACACAACATTACATATTTTGCCATGTTTGGAGTAAATCTAAGACTCATTCCTCCTACAGGCGAACTATTATAGTAGAAATTTGCATTGAAAATGTAAAGTACTGATGTGGAAAACCTGTTTAATTATTTGTTCATTGCAATAAGAGACAGGCCCTTGTGGTATTATGTGAACCGGCATCTGCTGTTTTATTCTGTAATAAAGCCTTTACCTCATTATATTGTGGAGTCTAAGATAATGATAAAAAATGGAGGAATATTATTAAAATATTTTTTTAAATAAATCTTAAAAATTGACTTTTTTTCTGTTCAAACGTGTTACACTGACAGTAATACCCTTCTGTAAAAATATTTCCCAGCTAAAATGTCTTTGAAGTTTTATATACAGTAAAGTGTGTAGTTTTAAAACTGTGAAGGCTGAAAACATTCTACTGTATAGGTCTGCAACATACAGTACTTGTACTTTATTCCAATGCCACATCAGCCTTCCCATCCTGTTTCCTGCCACTGCACAGCTTATTTGTTTCACTTGTATACTTAAGAGGGGTGACCCTGTTTTGTTGTTACTCAGTTAGCCAGACACACACACACACACACACACACAGAGTGGGGAGAGCGAGTGAGAGAGACAGGAACTTTGGAAATACAACTGCCCAACAGCCAAACTGTATTTTTAAGAACTGTGTTGAACTTCACACAGACTGAGCTGGATGTTAAACATTAGTTTGGACCAAAAGCAAAAACCAGAAGGAAGAAATGAGGTGAATGACGTTTACTGATCTATACTTGTGTTTCTCATGATGTTTGTCTCGTTCCTGTTTGTGATCTTCCCCATACTCCTCGTCGATTGCTATTATCTGGTGAACTACTGAGCCATGAGCGTCCCGATCGTACTTACTCTTCTCGTGCTGTGTACGGCCAAAGTCCAGTGTGCTCAAGAAAATCCTGCATGTCCTCGAAAAGGTAAGTGAACTATAGCCTACAGCCTACATATGTTAAACTAAAATAAAAAAGACGATCAGACTGCTTGTTTAATAAGTTTTGTCCTCAATCAGCAATTGTAAATATAACTTGAAGTAGTCACATGTACTCTCATGTGGAGTGAATAGTGTGTTATTTACTGTATGATGAAATTACTCAGGTTACAATCAAAATCAAGATAATTACATGTCAACTTTTTCAGAATTATCATAGTGTCTGTTTATGTCACATGTCCCACCAATTATAGCAATAATATTTTAATAACGAAATGTTTTAAACAATACATTGTGGTTGGTATTATAACTTTGGTTACTAGATCAATCAGCTGATTTACATTGCTGGAAGGTACTGTATGTTTCATGTTGCTGTCAGTGTTGCTTTTATGTTCCTGAAATCCTGATTTCACTTACTTTGCATCTTGGATTTTCACCGATGCTGGTATTCTTGATTCTATCTAAAAGTCAGTGGAACTATACAAGTTTCTGTGTTTTTCAGAAAGATCTGTTAAACCAGAAGATCAGTACAAAACCAAGTAGTAGTAGCAGTAATAGAGTTTTTATTTTTTTACTTCAGGACTAGTTTTAAAATCACCAAGAAATCCAAGAATAGAAGGAAAGAGTATGTGAATGACAAATAAATGGAGCAAATAGAGAAGACAAGTCAGTCGGACATTCAGAGAAGGAACTGAGACTGAGATGTTGTGCAATTTTCTAGTTTATCTGTACAAATCAGACAACCGCTCTACATACAAACTCAGGAAACTGGGGGACAAGCATGCGAGTTATTGCAATACCCCTCCATATAACGGCTCATCTTGATTCCTGCTTACAAGTTGTTTTTTAAATCATAGGAAAGCTGTGTGCTGGACTATTTCTGCTTTTTTCTGGGACTATTCCTCCCCTCAGAATTATAGTTATTGAATGAATTAATTATTAAATACTTATCATCAAGACAGTAGACAGGGCATGCATGAAGTGAACACAACTATCACATACAGTATCAACCGTAGCCGCACTGTGAAAAAGACATGGAAACTGATTTAATAAACATGAATGTAACAACCTTTTAGTGAATGTAACTAGAAAAAAGAAGCAATAACAATAATTAATATATTAAGAGCTTAATGGTCTTGACACAAATGGTTTAATATTACAAGATCGCAAGATTTTTTTTATTTAATGATACACATAGCGATATTAAACTTAAATATTTATTTTTATTTAGAATCCAGTCCTGGTGTGCTGGCCTTGAACGTGGGGTCAGAGGTCATCCTGGGCTGCAGAGGCGATATCACTGTGGACAGCGTGGCATTGGTAATAAGTAAAAAGCACACAATGAAATTTGAGAGAAGAGGAGACGTAACTAGTCACTGGAAACCTGGTACTAGTCCTGGTACTATTGGAATGAGCCATCCAGAAAATGAGAACTCTGCTACCCCTGGAAAGTACAAAATTCAAACTTCAACTGGAATAAATACTAAAGTGAGTGAATCAGTAACCACTGCTAACCTGCCTATGAGCTCAGTAAATGAGCAAGTGGGAAATGGAGAAGTCTTTCAGACTGTCAATCAATCCACTAAACCCAACAGTGTGGACAGAGTTTCAGAAGAAGGAGGTGCTTTTGGCGTGACCATGGAAATGGGTTTGAGCATCGAGAGGAGCTCAAGCACACAAAATGAAGAAGATGAGGACTATGAAGAGAAGGTGGAGAGGCTGAGAGTGACCAGGTCTGTTAAGAGACAGGCACAGTGGATGAGGAATGGTCAGCGCATGACAGATGGTGTGGAAAATGGTGGAGCTTTAAGATTTCCTGCGCTTCGGCTGACAGACTCTGGAAACTACAGTTGCTATAGGAGAGGCAAACTAGTTTCATCAGTAAAAATCAGTGTTGGCAGTAAGGACACACACACACACACATTGTTGTTACCAGTTGATACTTGTATCTTGTGGTGTCTAAACCATTTTGGTGTATAAATACTTATACTACCCAAATACTTTTATTATCTCTCATAGTCCCTCCAGAGAGCCCTACCTTGTCATGCTACAAGAAATCCCACATCAGCAACATCCGATGTGAGTGGATATCTAGACAGCCCATCATCCCACAGCCTCAGTGCTACCTGCTCCTCTCGAAAGGGTAAGATTGTGTGTGTGTGCGTGTGTGTGTGTGTGTGTATGCGTTATTCCTAGTTATTGATTAGATTGTCACACACATAACCAATGTTCAGGAATATTTTTGTTAAGAGGGACATACCACTAAAATCTTGCCAGTGATTATACCTTGTTGTAGAGCTTTAAGTCCACAGTGGAAAAAAACAAGGACACATGCTCTATTGCTTTCCAAAACACTGTTTAGCACCATGGTGATAGTCACGTAAGGAGCATGTTTTTTCCTTGTGCACTTAGAATACAGGCTCAGCATCACAGCAACACACAGGGCTGGAGAGGCCATCAGTGTTGCCAGGCAGTCCTAGCAGGGGGGCTTGGTGTTGGACTTGAAAGAGAAGTCCTGCAATAAAATAAACCAGCATGCTATACAGGCATTTGTTTCTTTGGCTATTGGTTTTTGACATTGTCTGGGGCATGATTGTCAAGGTTCTGGTCAAATACGGTTCCTAAGTCCTGTCCTGTGCCTAAGCCTTCCTCAGGATATGTTGGTGTGGACAACAAAGGGGTGCTCAAAGTCATGGTTTTCTCAATTTGAGAAATTTATCCCATGCACATTCCACACATATTCAACCATGACTTGGTACAGGGATGGCAGTTCTTTCCAGCGTAGCCTTCTTCCAAAGCAAAGCTTAAAGGGTATGAATCCAGTGGGTGCTTGTGGTGTCTCTCTGATAGCAAACAGGCTGTAGGGTAGTAGGAGTTCCAGTTTCATCTATCAACAGCAGAAGCTTTTGAGTGTCTAGTTAAATTTCTCAATCAAACTGATGATCTGAGGGTGATTGACAGATGCCCGTATCTGTTTTACCTACAGTGGGGCAAAAAAGGATTCAGACAGCAACCAATTGTGCAAGTTCTCCCACTTAAGAAGATGAGAGAGGCCTGTAATTTTCATCATAGGTATACCTCAACTATGAGAGACAAAATAAAAATAAATAATCCAGAAAATCACATTGTAGGATTTTTAAAGAACTTTCAGTGTAAAGGGTGTACCTTGATCAATCACAAGTTCTTTTGGTTCTTCATGGTGAGGCTGAACAGAAGGACTGGTTCTCAGGTGATGTTCTGCAACATGGCCTTTTTTGAGCAGGATTGTGTCTGGTACATAAACTTACATAATGCACTAGGAATAGTATATACTCAGGGTCTTTGGTTTACTACAGCAAAGAGTCTACAAGGTCCATATCACATTCACATGCTTAAAAAGCACATTGATGATGGGGTTGGGGTCAGCAGGGCAGTTGTATGCTTTCTGGGTAAAGTTCCCTGACATTGACAGAAAATTTTAACCTTTCAGCTAAGACCAATGGCTGTGGTTATGGATCATCTCTACCATGTACCACACTCCCTGATGTTCGGACAGATGATGGGAGTGGGCGACATGAATTACCATGTACATTTTAATGTCAACTTTTATATACTCCCAGTTTCTCTGTGAGGGGGAGAACGAAGGAGAAGATTTTATGACTAAGTGGTCAAATGCACATACTGTAAAGATTTTTTTTAAGAAGCGGCAAGGATCCTGCCATCAAATATAGAAGATCATTTTCCCCCAATAATAAATGTGCTTCAATTACTGTTATACAGATCAGAGTAAAATTAACTATACCTGCCAAAAATCTCTAAATATTAGTACTATTAGTACCAAATCTTTGTTGGCCTTTGGGAAATTGTGTTGAATTTTAATCTGAATGATTAAGTAATTTTCACTGCATTCATATGTTGAAATTGTACATTATACGTCTATAAATCAACTGTACAGTTTGTCTTAAAGAATGTAATGATTCTTTATCTTTGCTTTTAGGTTGGAAAGCGCCATCTCTGTGAATTGTTCATATTCTGCTAAGCGCTCTCGTTGTTGGTGTGTGCTACCCAGTGAACGGGGTGATAGAAAATCATATACAGCTAAACTGTGTGTGACAAACACAGCAGGCAGTGCCACCAGCTCTCCATACAATTATATTTCTCAAAATATCAGTAAGTGTACATGCATGTAACTATTCTTACACATACTCTAAATCTGATTATAATATTACATTAAGTCCCCAATTTACGAACAAGTTGCAAATATTATATATAATTATAAATATTGGTATCTGGTGCACTGCATTGTCTATTTTTACACAGTACATGTGAGCTGCTTCCGCAATTTGTTCACATTTACGGATTTTTGTTGATCCATGGTCTGTTTGTATCTGTGAAAACTGGGGAACATTCAAATGTTTATAAGTCGGGAACTTACTGTATTGTATTGTATTGTATCGTATTGTATATTATTGCAATTAGGGCAGAAACCTTGTTTAAGTTTGAGTAAGGTGTACTGCCTCATGTCTGTGTGCATGTTATCCCTGTGCTTGAAGGATTTCCTTTAGGTACTTTGGTTTCCTCCCATAGTCCGAAGACATGCAGGTTAGGCTAATTGGCATTTTGATATTGCCCATAGTGTGTGAGTCAGTGTATGCATACCTATACCCTGTAAAGGACCCTGTAAACGCCATCACAGTGGAGCCCAGGTCCCATGGGATTCGCTTTGACTCTGTACAGTATAAGTACAGTACTGTATGAGGGAATAAGCCACGGTATTGGTCCCCTTTTAAACCGTCTGTCTGCGGTTTTTATAAATATTTAACCAAGGAAAAGATCTTGTCACTAACTATTGTAACTCTATTGGATCCTCAATCCCTCACCTGTTTTTTTTCCTTTTCTTTTTTCTGACAAGTAATGGTTTTAGACTTTTCAGGTTTCCTGACACGGCAATATTATATTCTGAATCATCATTCTCTCTCCTTCTTTTAGTTAAGCCAGATCCTCCAGCTCGAGTTGTAATAAGGCCAGTCACGGGTGAACCACACACACTGAAGGTCTCCTGGTCTTTACCTGCCACATGGAAGCGGAGCTATTACTACATTCTTCACTTCCAAATAAGATATCGTCCTCTACATGCCAAAGAGGTATAGAGGGGACGTGTGTGCTCATGTAAATATGTGGCTGTGTACAGTACGTCTTTGTGTGTGTGTGTGTGTGTGTGTGTGTGTGTGTGTGTGTTTTCTTATATTCGGCTTTGCCGTACACTTACAGTGGTGTGAAAAACTATTTGCCCCCCTCCTGATTTCTTATTCTTTTGCATGTTTGTCACACAAAATGTTTCTGATCATCAAACACATTTACCTATTAGTCAAAGATAACACAAGTAAACACAAAATGCAGTTTTTAAATCAGGGGTTTTATTATTTAGGGAGAAAAAAAATCCAAACCTACATGGCCCTGTGTGAAAAAGTAATTGCCCCCTGAACCTAATAACTGGTTGGGCCACCCTTAGCAGCAATAACAGCAATCAAGCGTTTGCGATAACTTGCAACGAGTCTTTTATAGCGCTCTGGAGGAATTTTGGCCCACTCATCTTTGCAGAATTGTTGTAATTCAGCTTTATTTGAGGGTTTTCTAGCATGAACCGTCTTTTTAAGGTCATGCCACAACATCTCAATAGGATTCAGGTCAGGACTTTGACTAGGCCACTCCAAAGTCTTCATTTTGTTTTTCTTCAGCCATTCAGAGGTGGATTTGCTGGTGTGTTTTGGGTCATTGTCCTTCTGCAGCACCCAAGATCGCTTCAGCTTGAGTTGACGAACAGATGGCCGGACATTCTCCTTCAGGATTTTTTGGTAGACAGTAGAATTCATGGTTCCATCTATCACAGCAAGCCTTCCAGGTCCTGAAGCAGCAAAACAACCCCAGACCATCACACTACCACCACCATATTTTACTGTTGGTATGATGTTCTTTTTCTGAAATGCTGTGTTACTTTTACGCCAGATGTAATGGGACACGCACCTTCCAAAAAGTTAAACTTTTGTCTCGTCGGTCCACAGGGTATTTTCCCAAAAGTCTTGGCAATCATTGAGATGTTTTTTAGCAAAATTGAGACGAGCCTTAATGTTCTTTTTGCTTAAAAGTGGTTTGCGCCTTGGAAATCTGCCATGCAGGCCGTTTTTGCCCAGTCTCTTTCTTATGGTGGAGTCGTGAACACTGACCTTAATTGAGGCAAGTGAGGCCTGCAGTTCTTTAGATGTTGTCCTGGGGTCTTTTGTGGCCTCTCGGATGAGTTGTCTCTGCGCTCTTGGGGTAATTTTGGTCGGCCGGCCACTCCTGGGAAGGTTCACCACTGTTCCATGTTTTTGCCATTTGTGGATAATGGCTCTCACTGTGGTTCGCTGGAGTCCCAAAGCTTTAGAAATGGCTTTATAACCTTTACCAGACTGATAGATCTCAATTACTTTTGTTCTCATTTGTTCCTGAATTTCTTTGGATCTTGGCATGATGTCTAGCTTTTGAGGTGCTTTTGGTCTACTTCTCTGTGTCAGGTAGCTCCTATTTAAGTGATTTCTTGATTGAAACAGGTGTGGCAGTAATCAGGCCTGGGGGTGACTACAGAAATTGAACTCAGGTGTGATAAACCACAGTTAAGTTATTTTTTAACAAGGGGGGCAATCACTTTTTCACACAGGGCCATGTAGATTTGGAGTTTTTTTCTCCCTTAATAACGTAAACCTTCATTTAAAAACTGCATTTTGTGTTCAATTATGTTATCTTTGACTAATAGTTAACGGTTTTTGATGAGCAGAAACATTTAAGTGTGACAAACATGCAAAAGAATAAGAAATCAGGAAGGGGGCAAATAGTTTTTCACACCACTGTACCTGACACTAGGTGCTTTCATTAGGTAACTTGTTAGTAGTGAGCTTAACCTCTTTTGCCTTCAGAACTGCTTTAATTCTTTGTGACATAGATTCAACAAGGTGCTGGAAAAATACTCAGGTAGGCTGAGTACAATGCTCATTTAGTACTAAGAGGCCCAAAGTGTGCCAAGAAAATCTCCCTCACACCATGACACCACCACCACAATCAATCCTAAACTGTTGAGACAAGGCAGAATGGATCCATGCTTTCATGTTGTTTTACACTAATTTCTAATTCTACCACCCGAATATTGCAGCAGAAATCAGGATTCATTAGACTAGACAATGTTTCTCTACTCACCTATTGTCCAATTTTGTTGAGCCCATGCATATTGTAGCTTGAATTTCCTGTTCTTAGCTTAGGAGAGTGACACCTGGTGTGTTTTTCTGTTGCTGGAGTTCATCTGCTTCAAGGGTTATAGTGTTGTGCTTTCAGAGATGCTCTTCAGGATATCACCTTTTGCCTGTTGCCTTTCTATCAGCTCGAACTAGGTTTGGGCATTCTCCTCTAACCTCTGGCATCAAGGGATTTTCATCTAGCGAACTGCTGCCCACAAGACACTTTGTTTTCCACTTCACTCTCTGTAAATCCTAAAAACGGTTGTGCATGAATATTGCATTAGTATCAGCAGTTTAAAAAATAATCAGACCAGCCTATCTGTCACCAACAACCTTATCTAACATTATCCAAGGCATTAACAACCAATCATTGTCACTTAAATCACTTTTCTTCCCCATTCCGATGCTCGGTTTAAACTTCAGCAGATCCCCTTGACTATGTCTATATATGTTGTGGGCAAACAATATTTTGACATCCTAAAACTTTTAAACAAGATAGTGATGTTTCTGTATGTACATTAAATTACCTTAAATCACAAACTGTAGAAATTGTCCATTAAGATTACAGTCTGAAAGAACCAGTGTGTGTGTGTGTATTCACATATGTTTGTTTACATGTGTAGTTTCAGCAGGTGGACATAGAAGATACAGACCTGTTATGGTTGATTTCAGACGCTTTGTCACACACTCAGTACGAGATACAGATTCGAGCAAAAGATGAGTTTGACGGCGAGTGGAGTGACTGGACCAGTCCTGTCTATGCATACACATGGTCAGGTCAGTAATTACAGTACACATGCATATATGCACCACACACAACTATGACTCCTTTAAAGAAGTTTAAAATTATATATATTTGCAGGCATTCAAAATATGCAATTCAGTGAAACCTTGGATTGTGAGTGTTTTGCAAGACGAGTAAATTTTTCCAACAATATTTTTATTGATTTTTAACAGGGATATTACAGGGTAAACATGCAATGTTTTAATACAGGTTTTACGAGTAAATTTTTTATATAAATTTTAACTTAATTGTTAAGCGAGTAAGGTCTTGATATATGAGTGCTGTAGAATGTATACAGGTACACTTTGTCGGCCGAGTGTCACATGATCACAACTGAGCCGATAGTCAACATCCGTGCGTGCTTGTACTATGTTATTGTGTGTACCATGTTAATGTTTACTATAACATTCTGACCACATGTGTAAAGCATTTTTGTGTGTCCATGTGTAGTGACTGTCCTTTAGTAACTGTACTGCAACAATGGCCTTCATGGTAAAAAACGGCTGTAAATGATGTAGCAGTGCAGATCTGTTCAACAACAATGTAACATCAAATTTATGCGAAATCCTTAAAAAGAGGCAAAAGCAAGTGTCATTGGAATCCTTGTAAAAGACACACAAAAAGTACAAGATTCCAGTAACCAGACAGAGACCCTGTAAAAGAGCAGTGATTCCGTTAATGTGTGTGCGTATGTGAAAGTCGTCCTACACAGTAGCCCCCCTCTTCTGTCTTCTCTCGTCTAGCACCAGTCACGATTCTTTCAAAAGTAAAGTGCATATTAATATTTTTGGGCTGTGGAACAAACTAACTGAGATTTCATTGTTTCTGAAGGGGAAATTTGCTTTGATATACAAGTGCTTTGATACAACCACACTTCCAGAACACATTATGCTTGCAATCCAAGGTTTAACTACAATCTTATTTGAAGAGTATATATCACTTATGTTCTGTAAAGCCTTCATAATGGTTCCAATCTGTAATAATTCATATTATGTTCATATTACTCATTAATACAGAGTATAATTCAGTGAACCAAACATTCCCAGACAAATCATTATTATGTAAATATTTTCCTTTAGTGTGCACATTCTTATCAAGCATATACAGATGAAGAAAAGATAATCAAATTAATACATATACTAATTCAAAATGGACATATGAACATTGTGTGTGTGTGTTTTTAGCTCCAGAAACCACTGTTGCCCCTGACATTTACACCAGTCTGGTAAGTCCCTACCTCTTGCATACACACCCAAACATGCACATACACACACACACACACGTGCTGATGTCTTCTGAATATGCATATCAAAGCACCAATTTTAGCACTTCCTCAAAAATTGTATTTATCATGCACAGATGTTCGACACAAACCTCGAGCTCCTGATGGACAGGACAGGACTCTATAGATACATATATATGACATAACTCTATATATAGATCTCTTACTTGTTTACACTAAGTTGTACTTCTTTCGTCATTAGCAAAATACACTTACACCGT